>QANU01098338.1:0-22241 GCA_003254905.1 Nissolia schottii
AATCTGGGTCAACGAGTGACTCAATAACTCACTAGTTGAACTAATGACTTGATAAAGTAACCAAGTCAACTATTAGGCTAGATTTAATAACTGTGTTTAGTAATGTATACCAAAGAATAATTACAGAGAATTCGCTGATAATATATAGTTATTCTCAATATTACGTGGACAATTACAGGGCAAGATCCCTGACAGGAAAGAATAATATAAGAATATTCTATATTAGTATTCTGATGGGGTAATGTTCATTTTAGTCCTTAAAAGTGTAGGCATGAGTCATTTTAATCGATGAAATTCAAAAATTGATTTTCTACTCATTGGAATTGTCAATCACAAGTTAAATTAGTCGTTCAGTTAATTATCATTTATATTTTTGTTGATTTGTCATATTAAATTCGATTTTAACAAGAACTGAGACTGCAAATGAGATTGTAATATCATTTAAAATTCAAAAAAGTGGTTGTGATAACATTTAGGACTGTAAATCTCAATTGATATCACAATTTCATTTACAATCGTATATGTTTTCATAATCTCATTTACAATCTTAGATGTTGTCACAATTCATTTACAACCCAATTGTTGTTAATCTCATTTAATATGACAAATCAGTGAAAACGTGACAATATATTAATGATAATGAATCAAAAGACTAAACTGACTTACAACTTACAATTTTAAAGATTAAAAAGTCAATTTTTGAATTTCAAAACTAAAGTGACTATGACTTATTGATACAAGTTCAGGAGGGCAACATAGACATTTCAGCACTAGAGGACAAGATGAGGGTTGTAACATGTCCATGGAACCCATCACAAGGGCGAGAGCTAAGAGAATTAAAGAAGGCTTTGAAAATTTAGCAAAATCATTTGTTGAAGAAATGCATCAAGAATAGGCCAAGACACCAATCAGTGATGGTGGGTCACCCAAAGATTTATTATTGACGAATTTGGATTAATTTATTTAAGACAAGTTGGGCCCATCGCTATGTGAGTTATCTTAGTTTAAATTAAGTTTATCTTTTATTTTATTTTAAGTTTAAATTAGGTTTATCTTTGTTTCAATTTTTAGTTTAACTTTTGTTTTTCTCTTTAAGTTTAAATTTCAACCTAATGTGAGAGGGTATAAATACCTCAACAAACATGAGTATTGAACAACTTTTGATGAATGAAATTTTATTGTTTTTTTCTTTAGAAAACTTTCTTTGCAAATGGTGATCTCTTTGTGTGTGTAAGGTGAGTGATTTGCTTTGCTTCTTCTATCAAGAAATTGGGTATCTTCATTCTAAGATAATTCTTCAATTTCTTGTTCTTATCCCAATTATCTACGTTTCTAAGGAGAGATTCCTTAGAGATTTAGTAGGGAAGGTTTGTATCTTATTCTTTGTTTCGAGTCAAAGTGTGTGTTGAAATTTCAGGATCTTTATTGCATCACTTACACTTTTAGAGATTAAAATAACCATTACCGGCCTGAGGAGTTATAAGGAGGAACATTCATAGGGATATTCCACAGTATGTATGTGAGTGACATGTAGGGTGGCGAAAGTTTAAGAAGGGTTTATACTATTATAATAGTCCTCCCCGATGAATGAATCAATGAAAAAACTAAGTCATTCGTCATTTGTGTGATGTAGGAGGTATTCATCTCTCGAAAATAAAGGAAAACCCACTCAACGTTGTATCATTCACAAAGACAGTGTGGGCTTTACATTTACAATTTGGTGATTAGATGAATCAACTTACAAAGAATGAAAATTTCCTTTTAGATGATACTTCTGGGGAAGAACAAAATTTTATTATATACTATTATTTACCATTTGGCATATCATTTATTGATTTCAAAATATTGGAAAAGTGAGATATAATTAAACATTCATGACACACAAAACTGATTTGCCAATTAATAAAACAGTGTAAAATTTTTCTTTTGCCCTATAAGAGCATCTAAGAATTCATGACAGTATCCGCTTACCCTGCTGGATCTTCTGCCATGGCTTACAAGAAAAGTTTAATCAAATATGGGTCAAGCTGTCAAAACGGGGCAGATGAGAGAGGGATGGTACCGGTAGATAAAGGTCAACAAGAAGTGACAAATTCAAATAGAATATGAACTTGGTTTATTTCCTCCTACCTAAACAGGCCGCCATTAGAACCATTTCTTAAAACAGGAATGTTTTTTTTATTGGATCATTTCCAATTAAACTATAGGAGTTCAACACCAACTTCCATCATTATAGAACTCGAGTCACACAACCCATCAATTCTTAGTAAAAGAATCATATAACCAATCTCCTTTAATATTTCAGATAAATACATTTAATTTGAAATATAAAGCATAGCCTTAACACCACAAAAGACCAAAAAGATGATAGAAGGAAAGAAAATTCACAATCTTGCATACAAAGTGTCTTTACCGGACAATTGAAAGAAAGAGACAAAGTAGATATGATAGATAAATGCACTTCAATGATGTCTTCCCGCAGGGAGAGCCTTGAATATTTACAAGTGCTACACACGCCTCATGATCATTCACAATACTATTTTTCTTTTTAATCACCTTTTCTGTTCAGAAAATAATTCACTTATCCAAGACATCATTTTTTGCCCCACCCAAAGCAGCAACACTGAAAAATAAAGTATTAAAGATAAACTTCATCAGTATGGTGAAAACGCCTGATGTTATGGGTCTACTCTCTCATATTATAAAGATATTGCATGCATACCTGGGCTTTGTCATTGGTAGTCTGGCTCCGGACTATACGTGGTCTCTCATTAGGCGTGCCCGGTGCATTTCCGGCACCACCCTGTCTTTCCTCCCTCACCTTATTGAAAATGTGAGTAAAGCCATCAGCTGATGAAGGGTTACTCACATCCCACTCACCAAACTTCGGAACAGCAGCTCCTTTGTCAGGCTGCCACATCAAAATGCCACAAATTAAATCAGAAATTCTTTTCGCTAATGAAAACTACAAGGTCAAACCTTGGAAATTTTCTGATTGATCAATCATTGATGTAATATGTATATAATATTGCAAGCTTATTTGTCATGCCATGCATAATAATATCAAAAAGGACAGCAGAAAGAAAACTAACAGTTTCATCTCCGCGATTAGCTGGTCTTAACCGCGATCTTCCAGGTGTACCGTGGCTGCCGTCATAGGAATTCTTTCCTCCTTCCCATGAGGGACTATCTCTGCCAGGGGTTTTAGCCTGGCGATGAAGTGGCGAACGTTCAATGCTATATTCAGACCCAGTACTTTGTCTTGAAGGTCTTCTGCGATTGTCAGCAGAACCAACTCCATGACTTGCAAGACGCTGTGCGGATTCACTGCCACTCCTATTGGCTAAATTGTCATGGCGAGCAGGAGAGTCGACAAAATGCTTAGGATCACCATCTTCCCTGCTCTTGTGTAACTCGTGTGTTGATCTCACTGATACTTTTCCAGATGGATCCTCCAAATCAACTCCAGGTTTGGCAGCAGGAGGTAGGTGATCAGATGATGAATCATCAAGAACTAAATCTGAATTTTCCTCAGGGTCATTTGGGTTTATTATCTTTACGCCAGTTCGACCTTTCCGGGCCTTGTCAAAATAGGCCGTATAAGGAACATCCCCATCATTTTCCCAATTGCCAAATTTTGGTACATGAGAACGTTGCTGTGAAATTGACACATCGAAAAAGAAGCCTGTTAAAAATAGCTTCAGTGAATACACCCCAGAATAAGGGTTTCAGATGCTAATGAATTTCCTGTCATAACTCCCATATAAGAATCAGTTATCAATAAGTAAAACAAGAAGAAAGAAACAAAAGATTATTGCTCCTTCTGTGTTTTCATTGCAATAAGGATGACATTTTGGTGCTTCAGGGAGATAAATCAAATTGAAACGAGACTAAAATATCCATCATGTCACAAGGTTACTTCCAAAGAGAACACATGAATCTTACTGTAAGAAGAATTTAATCAAGATTCTTCTCAATTTGACCACCTTATGACAATCTCACAGAACTGTACTCCTAATCTGTATAATGTATTTTGTGCATGAATATATCTAATGTAGCTCCCTAAATAAAAAACAGCGCTAGCATGTGCATGTCTGATAAGTAGTTGGTCATCTAAAATGATATAATAGGTATTGAAAATTAAACATAAAATGCAAAAGCCGCTTGCAGTGGGCTAGGGGTGAGAGGCTTATGTAATTTGTAGTAGACTATGTGTTCAAATCTCAATGCCACCATTATAAAGAAAAAAGTAGTAGCAAGAAAAAATGGATGTTACTATGATTACCTTTTCTTTTTCTAAAAAAAATATTCTACCTAGTCAAAAGGCTGTGGAACAAGTTAATTAAAGTTGAAATATTAATTGGGGCCATATGGAATGAGAAACAATTGAAGGATTCATTGAGAAAGTTAGATGCAAAAGTTCCAGAGTACTGAAGGCTAATAATCTTATCCAACAACAAAGTTATTTCCCACTAGGTGAGGTTAGTTACATTGATTAAACGACGTCATTGTAATGATTTCGTTTCATCTATAATTTTTGTTTCCCTCTCCCTCTAACTATCACACTATCTTCTATCTAATATACTCTTCTTACTAAGGCTTCCATAGGACTTCTCTTTCACATGACCAAAATACCTAAGACAAGATTGCGGCATCTTTTCGCAGTAGGTTCAACCGCAAAATTTTCTCTCATGCATTCACTTTGAATCCTATCATTCCTAGTCTGTCCACAAATCCAATGCCACATTCGCTTCTATGCAACATTGAACCTTTTCTCTTATTGACCTTTTACCGCCCAATAATTTTATATAACATTGTACATTTTTATATAGTTATTTGTTTAAATAGTATTGAAGTATGCATGAAAGAATTGATTGTTTACAGCAAATATTATAACAAAATGGCTCAATATTGCAAATATTTCTTTTCACTACAAGAAGGTCAAAACGACCCTTTTTTTTCTATGGTTACAGGATCAATATATTACTCAAAACATAGTCAGGGCCCACAATTACAGAGGACCCAAGCCACCGGAAAACCGGAAAGGTCGCGAACAACCCTCTTAATCAAGTTACCACATTGTCAAGAACTATCTCCCAAAATCTTAAGTAGTTGGGTGGGTTATTGAATGGTTTTATATCTTTAACACGCCTCCTAACAAAAGAGCCCTTTGGCCTTGAAGCATGGATAATTCACAAACCTACTTATCTTTTGCTGAAATTCAACTTATTTACTTAAGAGAATGGGGGCAGCAAAGATCAAACTCCAGACCACTTGGTCATAGAAGTTTTGATGCCATGTCAAGTACTATCTCTACCAAAAGTTTAAGTTGTTCGCTAGAGGCACTTGAATGGTTTTATCTCAATAGACAAACAACAGTTATAAGCCTAACACACAATAAACAACAATAAGATAGTCTACCAGTGAGGCAGTGAACAATTAAATATTCTTTATCTAAAGTTCTTGAAAACAAGTCCCTAATGTATATTTCTCAGGTATGAGTATCCTCTTTGTGCTAGTGCGTGTGCAAACTTGCTACTTCCTTGTGCTCTATCATCAAACATTGCATCATTGGCATTTTAGCCTCCATTTATGTGTACCCTCATACAAACTCGTCTTGTGTCCAGTTGTATAAAAGTACGTAGTAGGTGAATGTCCTTCCTTCTACTATCAAAGACAGACGTAAACTCCTATTTCTTACAGAAAGGTCATCTTGTCTCAAATGACATCTCATTCACTGTATGTCCTTAACGTCCTCGTCAAGGATTTCCAATCTTTTGTAATAAGCCAATAATGCATACCATATGGTACATGCGGCTTTATTTCAGTTCACATGTGGAATGATACAACTGCTTCCAATGGAACAGTAGTTTCCAGTCAAAGTCAATGTTAGTCACTAAGAGGATACAGACTGAAATTTTATTAGACAGAAGAAAGAAGCAAATGGAGCAGCTCAATGAAGACAAAAGTATTAAATTTTCCTAAAGTAAATGAGACAGAATTATCGGTCCAAACTTCTAGCATTTTTCCAATTAAACCATGCAAACTACTGCAAGCGTTGCAAACATGCACAAACTTTCACCTTGTTTCTTCTTTGTCAGCCATTGAAACAAAATCACCTAGGAACACTCCAATTTCAGTTTACTCAGGAAAAAAGTCTCTAAACAATTTATGCCTAATAGTTCATGCAACTAAACAATGCAAAAAGAAGATTTTCACAAGTAATCAAACCACTGAAGCTGATAACTTCATACATCAGGTGATAATTTTTTACTTGGCCCCTTTGTTGCAAGTTATAAAAGATTATTAATAACCTGATAAATTCAGCACACTAGAATAATTCCTTAGACACAACACAACCCTGAGAAAGGTTTTCAATCTTGCATAGTTAACCAATTCTAGACAATTGTTGATCTTCAAATTAATTTCCTCCTCACTCACAAACAGTACCTGTATTTTAAGTCCAACTTTATTTTCATGTTCCCACAGACTTGATTTAAAGGTGACGGGAATGATTTGTAAGTACTTGCAAGAATTTTGTAAAAAGTCTATTGTAGAGAGTAATTTATAAGAAGGATACCTAGCCTCTTTGGGTTGGTCACCCTTACACTGTGTGATCTCCTTAGCCCCCAAATATATATACTCTTTTCCATCATGTTGTTCTTATGACTCCATGAAATAGCTACAAAAGTATTGATGTGTTTTACAACAATAAGTATATCATCATAAGTTTCACAGGCTTATATGCCAAATTAAGGGCTATTTGCAATATAATCCCGAATGAGATAAGACTCGATAAATTAGAGCAGGATGTGACCATCTGCTAGAAGTACCTGCTGTCAATGGAATTGATTGGTGAAAATATTTTGACTGAATATTAGCATAAGATCTAATCATTACTTAAAATATTCTGACAGAATATCCGCCCATTCAAATATGGAAATACGGGATTGTTTCAAATATGGAAATACGTGATTGTACTGTTGTAATTTTGTAATCTTGTAATTATGTAATTATCTCCTGATTAGGATAGCTCAATTGTAGGTTACCATTTATAACATTTTAATTAGCTATTGTTTAGGACCAAAAATCAGTTTGTAATTACTCTATAAATTTCAGAATTCTCCAAGTGGAGAAGACAGTTTTTTGACCCGCAAATATTCAGAGTTTAACATGGTATCATTCTAGGTTGCGATCCTACCCTAGTTCTAAGTTTCTAAGACCGAGCCTCTTGTTCCTTTTCTCAAGTCTGTCCTAGTCTTGTTCTTTCTTCCTGTGATTTTTTCTCAGCCTCATGTCTACCGACAAGTATGATGTCTTGTTCGTTGGTCTTAATGGCAAGAACTATTCAGCACGGGCATTCCAGTTCCAGATCTTTGTCAAAGGTAAGGACCTTTGGGGGTCATGTTGACAGTACCAGTTCTGCTCCTGACAAAGACAAGCAACAGGATGACTATGCCAAGTGGGAAGTCAAAGATGCTCAAGTCATGGCATGGATCATAGGGTCTGTTGATCCCAATATTGTTCTCAACCTCAGACCATTCAACACTGCAGCCAAGATGTGGGCTTATCTGAAGAAAATATATAGCCAAAATAACACTGCTCGCAGGTTCCAGCTTGAACATGAAATTGCCATGTTTCAACAGGATAGTCTAACAGTTTCTGAATTTTATTCTTCTTTCATGACTCTTTGGGCTGAATACACTAACATTGTCTATGAAGATTTGTCAGCTGCAGATCAAATTGCAGTGCAGAAAGTTCATGAAACTACTCAAAGAGATCAATTTCTTATGAAATTGAGATCTGATTTTGAGGGTATTCGGTCCAATCTCATGAATAGGGCTACTGTCCCCACCTTGGATGCATGCCTTAATGAGATTCTTCGTGAAGAACAGCGTCTCCTAACTCAAACACAATTGGAACAACAGAAATCTGCCTCTCCAATTGCATATGCTGTCCAAAGCAAGCCTAGAGTACGAAACTTGAGGGCTCTATAGTGTTTCTGCTGCAAAGGATTTGGACATTTTGCTTCAGAGTGTCCTAAAAAGTTCTGCAGCTATTGCAAAAAGGATGGTCACATCATTAAGGAATGTCCTATACGACCACCAAAGAAAACTGCAACAGCATTTACTGCCTCTGTTGGTTCTTCCACTGCTTCTGGTTCTGTAGTTCCGAATGCTCCTGTTGCAGTACAAACCTTGACCCCTGAAATGGTCCAACAAATGATAGTTTCAGCCTTTTCTGCTTTAGGACTTTCAGGTAAACCTTCTAATACAGGTTCTCCTTGGTATTTTGATTCTGGGGCATCCAATCATATGACCAACACTCCTGATACTCTTACAAATATCACAAAATACTCTGGTAATCTCCAATTCATACTGCTGATGGAAATAATTTACCAATCATAGCAATGGGTGATATTTCCTCATCCTTAACCAATGTTTTTGTTTCCCCTGGTCTCACTATTAACCTTATTTCTGTTGGTCAATTGGTTGATAGTGATTGTCGGGTTGAATTCTCACCATCTGGTTGTCTTGAACAGGATCAACACTCAGGGAAGATGATCGTGAAGGGGCCTAAAGTTGGACGTCTTTTTCCTTTATCTCCATGTTCTTTTTTGCCTTTTGTTTCTTGTAATGTTGCTACAGTCAATTTCCAATTATGGCACAAGCGTCTTGGTCACCCAAACTCATATGTACTTCATGGCTTGATGAAATCTGGTGTTCTTGGTAATAAAAATTCACCATCTCTTAGTGCTGTTCAATTTGATTGTAACTCATGTCAACTTGGTAAAAGTAAAATTCTACCATTTCCGATTCATCAATCAAATGAAACCCAGCCTTTCGATATGATTCATAGTGACTTATGGGGGATAGCACCTGTTACATCTCATGCTCATTACAAATATTTTATCACTTTCATTGACGATTATAGTCGTTTCACATGGGTCTATTTTTACGCTCTAAAGATGAAGCATTCTCCGCCTTTAAATTTTTTCATGCCTATGTTGAGACACAATTATCCTCCAAAATTAAAATTTTGCGTTCTGATAATGGGGGGGAATACACATCTAATTTATTTCAAAAGTTCTTGCAGGAAAATGGTATTCTATCTCAAAGGTCATGTCCTTCCACACCCCAACAACATGGGGTAGCTGAAAGAAAAAATCGCCATCTTCTTGATATTGTCCGAACCCTTATGTTGGACTCTTTTGTGCCATCTCGGTTTTGGTGTGAAGCTCTCTCTACTGCTGTCCACCTTATTAATCGACTTCCTTCTCCATCATTAAACAATGATTCTCCTTTCTCCCGGTTATTTGGTCACAAACCCACTTATTCCAATCTTCGCACCTTTGGTTGTGTGTGTTATGTCCATCTTCCCCCACATGAACGCACCAAGCTCACAGCTCAATCTGTTAAATGTGCTTTTCTTGGTTATTCAGCCCACCAAAAAGATTTTCTTTGCTATGATCCTAATCTGCATAGACTTCGGGTTTCTAGAAATGTCATATTTTAGGAAGATACATATTTTTTGCAACTAACCAAGACACTCTGTCTTCTACAATTTCTGTTTTGCCATTGTTTCCTAACATTTCTGCAGGAAACCAGCACCAAAACCTCTCTTGGTATACCAAAGACGTCCACCTATTCCACTACCTCCAACGGCTCCTTCTGATCAATCCCTGGCTGCTGATCCGATGGTTCATCCAGAACCACCTCCTTTACGTCGTAGTACTCGCGTTCATAAACCTCCGAAAAAGTATGGTTTTTCAACCCCTTTATCTTTGAAAGCAACTTTAGCATCTGTTCCTATTCCTTCTTCCTATAACCAGGCCATGGAGGATAAATGTTGGCAGGAAGCTATTCAAGCAGAACTTCTAGCACTAGAAGAAAATCAGACATGGGACGTTGTTCCCTGCCCTCCATCTATAAAACCTCTTGGCAGCAAATTTGTCTTTACTATAAAGCTTCGATCAGACGGATCCATAGATCGATACAAGGCTAGATTGGTTGTTCTTGGCAATAGGCGAGAATTTGGTCTTGACTATGAGAAGACTTTTGCACCCGTGGCCAAAATGACAATTGTGCGTACTATTCTTGCCATTGCTGCCTCTGAATCTTGGCAAATAAACCAGATGGATGACAAGAACGCATTCCTCCATGGTGACCTCAAGGAGGACGTTTAGATTAAACTTCCTAACGGTATGCCTTCATCTTTATCTAATTCTGTTTGCAGACTGAAGCGTTCTCTATATGGCTTGAAAGAGGCACCTAGAGTGTGGTTTGAAAAATTTCGAACCACACTACTTGGTTTTTCCTTCATACAAAGCAGGTATTATCCGTCACTGTTTATACAAAAGACCTCAAAAGGAATTGTGATACTCCTTGTTTATGTGGACGATATTGTAATCACCGAATCAGATCAAGAGGCTATCTCTACAATCAAGAAACTTTTGCATTCCACTTTCCACATGAAAGATCTTGGCAGGCTTACTTACTTCTTGGGACTAGAAGTACATTTTCAGCAAAAAGGCACCTATGTCAATCAACACAAATATATTCAAGATTTAATCCAGTTAGCTGATCCCACCAATACATCTCCTGTGGACACTCCCATGGAAATTAATGTCAAATTAAGACGGGATGAAGGTGAACTTCTACAAGATCCTACTTTCTACCGGAGGTTGGTTGGAAGTCTTATCTACCTAACCATCACACGACCTGACATCTCTTTTGCTGTCCACACAGTCAGCAAATTCATGCAATTTCCCCGGCACTTCCATCTTTCAGCAGTACATCGTATTATTCGATACTTATAGGGCACTACCAACCGTGGTCTTTTCTTCCCTACCGGTGCATCAACACAACTTCAAGCCTACAATGATGCTGATTGGGCTGGATGTCCAGATACAAGAAAATCCACTATTGGGTGGTGCATGTTTTTAGGTGCTACTCCGATCTCCTGGAAGTGCAAGAAACAAGACTCGGTCTCTAAATCTTCCACTGAAGCAAAATATCGTGCCATGTCTGCAGCATGTTCTGAGATTATTTGGTTACGTGGTCTTCTTTCAGAGCTTGGTTTTTTACAAACAAAACCAACTCCACTCCATGCTGACAACACCAGTGCCATACAAATTGCAGCAAATCCTGCATACCATGAAAGAACAAAACACATAGAAGTTGATTGTCATTCCATCCGGGAAGCCTATGACCGTCAAATTATCACTTTGCCTCATGTCTCTACCTCTGTTCAACTTGCTGACATCCTAACAAAATCTTCGACACGTCAGCGTCATAATTTCTTAATTAGCAAATTGCTGCTTATTGACTTACCAGCATCAATTTGAGGGGGGATGTCAATGGAATTGATTGGTGAAAATATTCTGGCTGAATATTAGCATAAGATCTAATCATTACTTAAAATATTCTGACAGAATATCTGCCCATTCAAATATGGAANACTCTTTTCCATCATGTTGTTCTTATGACTCCATGAAATAGCTACAAAAGTATTGATGTGTTTAACAACAATAAGCATATCATCATAAGTTTCACAGGCTTATATGCCAAATTAAGGGCTATTTGCAATATAATCCCTAATGAGATAAGACTCGATAAATTAGAGCAGGATGCGACCATCTGCTAGATGTACCTGCATCTCTCCTGTGCTAACCTTCTTTCTCTATACTTTGTCTTCAATCTCTTCACTCTGTGGACTGTGGAGTATCTCTTAACACTTATTATACTCCATAGACATAGAGGAATTATTTTCATCAAACCCATTAACCTATTTTATAATTAGTCTATAGTATAATCTCCAAAAATATAACACTTTGTTCTAAGCAAATTTCAGCTTGCAATAGTATCAAACTACAGTATCCAATTCTTAATGTTCATTAAAAGAAAACGTATCCAAATTTTAATATTTACCCCATTTGATTGGAACTATCAAAAGATGAATTTTCATTTAGGAATTGTTTTTCAAGCATTCATTCCTTTATGATTTGTGTTTTCTCATCTTAAATCAATCATTAAAAAAAAATCCAAATTTTGCTAAAGAAAAATCAAGAATCAAAACTCAGAAGACAGACAATATAATTGAAAAACTGACTGATTGAACATTTACATTTAGATTTGGTGTCTGTTTTTTAATCAAAATGGTAATGTCTAGATGTCTCTGTCAATGGAATTGATTGGTGAAAATATTCTGGCTGAATATTAGCATAAGATCTAATCATTACTTAAAATATTCTGACAGAATATCTGCCCATTCAAATATGTAAATACGGGGATTGTTTCAAATATGGAAATACAGGATTGTACTGCTGTAATTTTGTAATTATGTAATTATCTCCTGATTAGGATAGCTCAATTGTAGGTTACCATTTATAGCACTTTAATTAGCTATTGTTTAGGACCAAAAATCAATTTGTAATTACTCTATAAATTTCAGAATTCTCCAAGTGGAGAAAACAGTTTTTTGACCCACAAATATTTAGAGTTTAACATGGTATCAGTCTAGGTTGCGATCCTACCAGTTCTAAGTTTCTAAGACCGAGCCTCTTGCTCCTTTTCTCAAGTCTGTCCTAGTCTTGTTCTTTGTTCATGTGATTTTTTCTCAGCCTCATGTCTACCGACAAGTATGATGTCTTGTTCGTTCGTCTTAATGGCAAGAACTATTCAACATGACCTTTGGGGTCATGTTGACAGTACCAGTTCTGCTCCTGACAAAGACAAGCAATAGGATGACTATGCCAAGTGGGAAGTCAAAGATGCTCAAGTCATGGCATGGATCATATGGTCTGTTGATCCCAATATTGTTCTTAACCTCAGACCATTCAACACTGCAGCCAAGATGTTGGCTTATCTGAAGAAAATACATAGCCAAAATAACACTGCTCGCAGGTTCCAGCTTGAACATGAAATTTCCATGTTTCAACAGGATAGTCTAACAGTTTCTGAATTTTATTCTTCTTTCATGACTCTTTGGGCTGAATACACTAACATTGTCTATGAAGATTTGTCAGCTGCAGATCAAATTGCAGTGTAGAAAGTTCATGAAACTACTCAAAGAGATCAATTTCTTATGAAATTGAGATCTGATTTTGAGGGTATTCAGTCCAATCTCATGAATAGGGCTACTGTCCCCACCTTGGATGCATGCCTTAAGGAGATTCTTCGTGAAGAACAGCGTCTCCTAACTCAAACACAATTGGAACAACAGAAATCTACCTCTCCAATTGCATATGCTTTCCAAGGCAAGCCTAGAGGACGAGACTTGAGGGCTCTACAGTGTTTCTGCTGCAAAGGATTTGGACATTTTGCTTCAGAGTGTCCTAAAAAGTTCTGCAGCTATTGCAAAAAGGATGGTCACATAATTAAGGAATGTCCTATACGACCACCAAAGAAAACTGCAACAGCATTTACTGCCTCTGTTGGTTCTTCCACTGCTTCTGGTTCTGTAGTTCCGAATGCTCCTGCTGCTGTACAAACCTTGACCCCTGAAATGGTCCAACAAATGATAGTTTCAGCCTTTTCTGCTTTAGGACTTTCAGGTAAACCTTCTAATACAGGTTCTCCTTGGTATTTTGACTCCGGGGCATCCAATCATATGACCAACACTCCTGATACTCTTACAAATATCACAAAATACTCTGGTAATCTCCAAATTCATACTGCTGATGGAAATAAATTACCAATCACAGCAATTGGTGATATTTCCTCATCCTTAACCGATGTTTTTGTTTCCCCTGGTCTCACTAGTAACCTTATTTCTGTTGGTCAATTGGTCGATAATGATTGTCGGGTTGAATTCTCACAATCTGGTTGTCTTGTGCAGGATCAACACTCAGGGAAGATGATCGCGAAGGGGCCTAAAGTTGGACGTCTTTTTCCTTTATCTCCATGTTCTTTTCTGCCTTTTGTTTCTTGTAATGTTGCTACAGTCAATTTCCAAATATGGCACAAGCGTCTTGGTCACCCAAACTCATATGTACTTCATGGCTTAATGAAATCTGGTGTTCTTGGTAATAAAAATTCACCATCTCTTAGTGCTGTTCAATTTGATTGTAACTCATGTCAACTTGGTAAAAGTAAAATTCTACCATTTCCGATTCATCAATCAAATGAAACCCAGCCTTTCGATATGATTCATAGTGACTTATGGGGGATAGCACCTGTTACATCTCATGCTCATTACAAATATTTTATCACTTTCATTGACGATTATAGTCGTTTCACATGGGTCTATTTTTTACGATCTAAAGATGAAGCATTCTCCGCCTTTAAATTTTTTCATGCCTATGTTCAGACACAATTTTCCTCCAAAATTAAAATTCTGCGTTCTGATAATGGGGGGGAATACACATCTAATTTATTTCAAAAGTTCTTGCAGGAAAATGGTATTCTATCTCAAAGGTCATGTCCTTCCACACCCCAACAAAATGGGGTGGCTGAAAGAAAAAATCGCCATCTTCTTGATATTGCCCGAACCCTTATGTTGGACTCTTTTGTGCCATCCCGGTTTTGGTGTGAAGCTCTCTCTACTGCTGTCCACCTTATTAATCGACTTCCTTCTCCATCATTAAACAATGATTCCCCTTTCTCCCGGTTATTTGGTCACAAACCCACTTATTCCAATCTTCGCACCTTTGGTTGTGTGTGTTATGTCCATCTTCCCCCACATGAACGCACCAAGCTCACAGCTCAATCTGTTAAATGAGCTTTTCTTGGTTATTCAGCCCACCAAAAAGGTTTTCTTTGCTATGATCCTAATCTGCATAGACTTCGGGTTTCTAGAAATGTCATATTTCAGGAATATACATATTTTTTTGCGACTAACCAAGACACTCTGTCTTCAACAATTTCTGTTTTGCCATTGTTTCCTAACATTTCTGCAGGAAAACCAGCACCAAAACCTCTCTTGGTATACCAAAGACGTCCACCTATTCCACTACCTCCAACGGCTCCTTCTGATCAATCCCTGGCTGATGATCCGTTGGTTCATCCAGAACCACCTCCTTTACGTCGTGATACTCGCGTTCATAAACCTCCGGAAAAGTATGGTTTTTCAACCCCTTTATCTTTGAAAGCAACTTTAGCATCTGTTCCTATTCCTTCTTCCTATAACCTAGCCATGGAGCATATATGTTGGCAGGAAGCTATTCAAGCAGAACTTCTACCACTAGAAGAAAATCAGACATGGGACGTTGTTCCCTGCCCTCCATCTATTAAACCTCTTGGCAGCAAATTTGTCTTCACTATAAATCTTCGATCAGACGGATCCATAGATCGATACAAGGCTAGATTGGTTGTTCTTGGCAATAGGCAAGAATTTGGTCTTGACTATGAGAAGACTTTTGCACCCGTGGCCAAAATGACAATTGTGCGTACTATTCTTGCCATTGCTGCCTCTGAATCTTGGCAAATAAACCAGATGGATGACAAGAACGCATTCCTCCATGGTGACCTCAAGGAGGACGTTTAGATTAAACTTCCTAACGGTATGCCTTCATCTTTATCTAATTCTGTTTGCAGACTGAAGCGTTCTCTATATGGCTTGAAAGAGGCACCTAGAGTGTGGTTTGAAAAATTTCGAACCACACTACTTGGTTTTTCCTTCATACAAAGCAAGTATGATCCGTCACTGTTTATACAAAAGACCTCAAAAGGAATTGTCATACTCCTTGTTTATGTGGACGATATTGTAATCACCAGATCAGATCAAGAGGCTATCTCTACAATCAAGAAACTGTTGCATTCCACTTTCCACATGAAAGATCTTGGCAGGCTTACTTACTTCTTGGGACTAGAAGTACATTTTCAGCAAAAAGGCATATATGTCAATCAACACAAATATATTCAAGATCTAATCCAGTTAGCTGATCTCACCAATGCATCTCCTGTGGACACTCCCATGGAAATTAATGTCAAATTAAGATGAGATAAAGGTGAACTTCTATAAGATCCTACTTTCTACCAGAGGTTGGTTGGAGGTCTTATCTACCTAACCATCACACAACCTAACATCTCTTTCGCTATCCACACAGTCAGCATATTCATGCAATCTCCCCGGCACTTCCATCTTTCAGCAGTACATCGTATTATTAGATACTTATTGGGCACTACCAACCGTGGTCTTTTCTTCCCTACTGGTGCATCAACACAACTTCAAGCCTACAGTGATGCTGATTGGGCTGGATGTCCAGATACAAGAAAATCCACTACTGGGTGGTGCATGTTTTTAGGTGCTACTCCGATCTCCTGGAAGTGCAAGAAACAAGACTCGGTCTCTAAATCTTCCACTGAAGCAGAATATTGTGCCATGTCTGCAGCATGTTCTGAGATTATCTGGTTACGTGTTCTTCTTTCAGAGCTTGGTTTTTTACAAACAAAACCAACTCCACTCCATGCTGACAACACCAGTGCCATACAAATTGCAGCAAATCCTGTATACCATGAAAGAACAAAACACATAGAAGTTGATTGTCACTCAATCCGGGAAGCCTATGACCGTCAAATTATCACTTTGCCTCATGTCTCTACCTCTGTTCAACTTGTTGACATCCTAACAAAATCTTTGACACGTCAGCGTCGTAATTTCTTAATTAGCAAATTGTTGCTTATTGACTTACTAGCATCAATTTGAGGGGGGATGTCAATGGAATTGATTGGTGAAAATATTCTGGCTGAATATTAGCATAAGATCTAATCATTACTTAAAATATTCTGACAGAATATCTGTCCATTCAAATATGGAAATACGGGATTGTTTCAAATATGGAAATACAGGAATGTACTGCTGTAATTTTGTAATTTTGTAATTATCTCCTGATTAGGATAGCTCAATTGTAAGTTACCATTTATAGCACTTTAATTAGCTATTGTTTAGGACCAAAAATCAGTTTGTAATTACTCTATAAATTTCAGAATTCTCCAAGTGGAGAAAACAGTTTTTTGACCCACAAATATTCAGAGTTTAACAGTCTCTTGGTTCAATATATTGGGATCAAGCTTGGTTCCTAATTATTTATATCAACTGATACATATTTGCAACATCAGTAAGGTCTGAGCCACAAAAGTTTAATCTCTGATATTCTCATATATGTACCACAGCTATTGGCAAAGTACCACAGAAGAGGAAAGAACACCAGAAACTTTTCACATATTGCCTAAAAATTCACTATGGCAGAGAATGGTTGCACAATCCTAAAAAAATATAAATTATCTCTCTTCCTATTAATCTCAACCAAGGAAGTTGGGACTTTGTTAATCAATAAGAACAATAACTCATGATATTTTAATCCTCTCCATAAGCCAAATGATAAGTATTTGACACTCATTAACTTTGAAGTTGTCCATTTCACCTCATCAAAGTTATTCCTTTAACTCAAACGTGGAATTAAAGCAGAAGAACAAACGCATAGATGCAACTCAACTAGCTGCTTGTTCTGTCTTATCTTGACTGAACCAAAAATTCACACTAACAATTAGCTACACATAAAAACTAGGGTACTGCAGTTTCTTGATTAATTAGTTACTTGATCCATACCTTAAGATAAATTTGAAGTCAGAAATAAACCCACCCGTATTCATAAGGCTGTGAGCTAAATTGCTAACGCGGCATGACTTATGAAACTAGTAGCCAGAAAAAAACAAAAAACAAAAAAAAAAAAAAACCAAGAGAACTCTGCATAATAAGATTCTAATTGAACTGCCTTATGGTTCTAAGAAGCAGAAAAATGGAGCTGCTAATAGTTTATTCGGCTGCAGAGAAACAACGAGTTGACCAAAAGAATCTATTTTTGGTCAACTGTACCAAAGCTTAGAAGATGAACCAAAGAGGGAAAAACCAGTGGGGAAAAAAAAAAGTAACCTCACCTAACACAGCTAAACATACATCATAATGCAAGAGATTGAAATTCCCTCCGTACCGAAGCAAAAAAGAAAGAAACAGAAAAAAAAAATGAAGTTCCCTTACCATTTTCCACAATTTTCCTGCAACAATCACATACACATAGAACACATCCAAACCATAACAAAAAGGAAACAAATAAAAACAAAGAAACAAAAACAAAAATTTACGAAATAGAAGAAAAATAGACTTACTGCCATTTCCTTCAAACCAAGCTTGGAAAACTCCCCAGAAATTGCAAAGCAGAATCCTCCAAAATATGAAAAATTCTGCTATTTTGGATCAGAACCAGTACCGGTGAAAATCAAGAGAGCCCAAGAAGTTCCTCCACAGAATTCAAAGACTCAGTATGAAAGAGAGAGAAAGAGCTTTTAAGAGAGAGATAGGTGTACGACCGTTGACCGGAGCCACCGGTAATGTTTGAGTGTTTGACCATTTTTTTTCTAGTGCCGGTAAATTATATATGTTTTCTCCTCCGCAGCTTCAACACAATGTCTCTCTCTCTCTCCACGAAGTCATGGTACATTACATGGCACTAATATTTTAATAAAAAAGTAAAATTTCTTGAGAAATCATTTCATGCATCCAAAGGATGTTTTACATTTATACGCCCAGCGCAAACATAGTGCAAACATAATCTTATTGTATGCTCCAGTAAAAATATTTATAATTATTTGGGTTAGAAGTCGCCACCTTTTATGGTAATTTTAGACTTCTGAGTTTTTTTTTAAAAAAGTCTGAAATTATCATAGGAAGTGGCGATTTCAGCCCTTGATTTTTTTTAAAAAGAGTCTGAAATTACCACCTTTTATGACGATTTCAGACCTCTGAATTTTATTTTATTTTCAAAAATTCTAAAATCGCCATATATTGTGACGATTTTAGAATTCTCACCCATATATTCATAATTTTAATTTTTGACCCATCTTTCTGGATCTCCTTGATCTGAAACCATTAAAATGTTAATACCCCGCATACAAACCCCAATCTCAATTAGTCAAGTCATAATACTTGAAGTTGCTCATATTTGGCTGAATATTTTGATTAGGTAAAATTTTAAGCTCAAACTAAATCTAATGTTTAAATAAGCTCAATTATGTTTGAGATAGATTAAAATCGGGTCTAAACTGAGTTTTGCCTGAGCCAATACTTTCTTAAAATCCCTATTTTTTCTTGGTATAATCAACGAAAATGAACTAGAATAATCCTGTACAATTAATGATCCCCTAATTGATAGTGATCTCAAATCTCTTATCAAACACTAAACTCCTTAAAAGAATACATATATAATATATAAATAGGTCAACAACACAACACAATGCAATTCAAGTTGCCAGAGAATAAGGGTCAAGTCGTGTTGTCCAAGGGTTTCCGCTATCCTTGTCAACGTTGTTGCCGATTGTTGCAATCGACGTTATCGCCAATTGTGAGTAGCGAATCGTTGGAAGGAGAGGAGTAGAGGCTTGGTGTTGGTGGTGTGAGAGTCAGAGTGAGAAAGAGAATGAGAAATAGGGTTTTGTTTGTGGTTGGAGGTATATTATTTGGTCTCTCAATTTATATATCTAAATAAATTCAATTTTTTTATTAGTAAACTAATAAGTAAGCAATATATAAAAGGTGAAAAAAATTAGGTTAATAAAAATATGTTGTAGTCTAATATACAAATAAATTTTTTAAAAAAATTGTGGATATATACACACACACTAGTCATGCATGTCAAGTATTGAATTATTGTTGTGTCTGTCGAGTTATTATGAAAAAATGGTATTTAACTTACTTTAGTACGCGTTATTTGTTTTCTTTATATAAGAGGTGAGGAGAAATAGATATAGTGGTAAGTGGGTTGCAAAACAATGAAGAAAAAAAATATTATAAGGAGAAATGTGGAAAGATACTTTGAAGTAGGAGGTAATTGAGCACTTAACAAATGGGTTAGTAGTGGCAATAGGAGTTAAGGGTAAAAAAAAGGGCAAGTAAAATGGAACATTATTATTAAGTAGTTTTTCTCCTCAATCCCCTTTATTATTAGTGCAGATATGAGCATATGAGCCAAGCTTGGCGACGTAAGTAGTTGTCCAGACCCATCCTTAACAAAAATTGGGTTGAGTCGGACTAGGCCTAAATAATTTGGATTCGGATTAAGTCGGGCCATGAATATCCCTAAAAACTAGTAGCAAAGTCTGAACATCAGTGCAAGAAAAAAAGTGTCTTATTTCTTTAAAATCGTATATAAAAATTTGGGTTTCTTTTTCCACACTTTAAATTGTTACGTAGAAGAATGTAAATTACCTTTAAATTTATTTTAAAATCTTAAGGTACATTTTAGAAAAATTCAAATTTTAATCTCAAATAATCCTTTAACCATAAAACATTATAAAAATTATTTTGTCAATAGATCAAGCCATAATTTACAAATTATAAACTAAACACTTTGTTAACATGATCTTTCTTCCTCAACATTTTCATTCCCTAGCGCCTTAATAGAATAACATCTTGTTTTTAGTTTTTGTTAAAAAATAATAATAATAATAATAATAATAATAATAATAAAAATAACTAGTGGATTTTGACAGAAACTTCGTGTTTGTCATGTATTGAACATAAATACTAACACAAAAAAAATAGATGAATTACTTTTTTTTATAATAAATAGAGAAATTGTTTAAAATTGTTAATAATTTTTCAAATAATAAAAAAATTAAAAAAGAAATTAGTTGTAGTGGATAGTTTTCTTTTCTACAAAATTAGATAATTTTTTTTATACATGCCAGTAGTTATAAACTACGAAAACAAAAAAGTATATAAAATTTGACACTAAATGTTAGTGTGTTTTTTTATTTAATTCTCTTTGTTAATAGTAATAGATAATAATAATGCTTAGATGGATGTTTGATTTTGAAATTAAACGATGACTGACTGAATTTTTTTATTTTTTATTTGAAAAAAAGCACATGACTGATTGGCTTGAAAGAAGCAAAATTGAGTGTGGCAAACTGGCAATAGTGACATTCTCTAATAAGTCTATGAGCTGTATGGTTTGGGTTTTGTGAGGTTGAGGGCGACCGTTTTCGGTCGTTGGGCATTTGTGGCAAGTTGGTGGAATCACGTAGTCACGTTAAACATGTCATGATTAAAAATAGTTAAATATATATATATAAAAGTATACTAGATCGCGTGTCTATAATGTAAGAGTCTAATTTCGATGTAAAAATAAATAGGATCAAAAGAGATGTTGAAATAGATTTAAATAAGAACAAAATTTGAAAATAATGTTAAAAATCAATCCTGGTCGCATGAGTCTAAAACTTGCATTAGTGGGGTGTGGGAATAATTAGTGAAAAATAATCACATTTTAAAATTTTAAAAAAAATGTAGTTACACGTTTTTGTTTGAGGATAAAGATGGAATCAAAGGTTGGATCCAAGTCAAGTTATTTTCATGAATCTTTATTGTATTGTATCCTTTTTTTTTTAAGGTTGCCTGCCTAGTATCTAAGACTTGGCCTTGACTAATCCGGGTTGACCCGGATCGCGCACCTTGTAACATCTCGATTTTCCGTTAGAGAAATATTCGTAAAATATAAATAATTAATTAATTTTCTAAGCATGATTAAGGAATTAAGATGGAAAATTTTAGTTAAAATATCCCTAGGAATTTGGACGTGTCGTGGTAGAAAATTCGGCAGACAACCGAACAGCCGTTGTTCGCTGATGAACCTTTGGCACGTAAAACGGTGTCCGTGAAAATAATCTCCCGTAGGAAAATTTCACAAACACCTTTAATATTAATACTCTTAGGCAGAGGGGAATTAGAGGATCGCGGCGGTATAAACGGAATATTTTTCGAACAACCGTGCGCGACGCACCGACACTGCGAGCGATAAAACACGAGCGAACCGGGACCGGGAGAAAATAAAATCTCCCCAGCAGCATGGGGAAGGGCTGCACGTTTTTTTTAGGAGAATTTAGTCAAAAATATCCCCTAATTTAAGCTTCAAAACATCTCATCACCTTACCTCTTCACATCAAGCCCATACCTTCAACTATTCACTACATTTAATTAAATCCTAAAAATCAACTAAATTCCTCTCCATTTCAGCCTCCCATAACCGAAGCCTCCCCATCTCCCTTGAGACAAATTTCATCTCTTCAAACCTCCATAGCTACACCATAAGCCAAACTCCAAGAAACACCATTGTCTCCAAAGCAAAAATCAAGCATTCCTCCACTATTTTCCTTCTCAAAAACCGAACCCACAAGCCCCAAGCTCCCTCATCTTATTCTCATTTTCTTCCACTAAAAATCTAGAGAAGAATCCTCACCTTGTTC
>QANU01098338.1:25228-125919 GCA_003254905.1 Nissolia schottii
GGGACTATAAGTATTCCCACCAAGTGATTAACAACCTAGTGAGCATTGCGTACTACTGGAGGGTATGCAGTTAGCTAGGGTGTTACACACCTGGCTATGGCGGGTGAGTCTCACAGCGGGGATAACTGCGTACACCAGGTCTTGAACTCGGGACCTTGCTTAAGCGATACCAAGCCGCTTTACCACTTGGACCAACCCCCGTTGGTTATTGTACTGTATCTATATCTATACATATATACATACAAGGGTGTTCAAATTTATTTTCCATTTTACCCTTGCCCACTATTTTAAATTTTGGGTAGTTATTTAACTCACCATATAATTATTATTTTTTTCTATTTGTAACTACTTTTTTAAAAAATTGTCTTAAAAATAAAACTTACACTCTCTTAAAATTCAACATCTTATACTTTTTAATTAGCTAGTGTTTGTTTTTACAGTGACCCACTAGGAGAATCGATTATGGAAGGAAGTGGAAAAAATTTCACTTTTGATCTATAGAGTCAATTTTAGCCTTTCAAAACGGAAATCCAAATACACTATTAATTTTTTTCTTTTTTGGTAGGAGTTAATTTTTCTTCTTAATTTTGTTGTCTATTTTCTTTCTTTCACAAGGCTATCCATGTACAGTACTTGACTTAAGCACACTAGTAATAAGCCCATTTTTTGTGTGCAATTTTTTTTTTCATTTTTACCCTTTGGTAACCATGTTTTTATTTGTTTAAAAAAAAATTTACCCACTTTCATCTTTTATTTCAACCCATTTCCATCTCTTCCTCCTTGTCCTTGTCACTCTCACTTCTTTTTTTTTTAAAACAATTTTATATCTCATTCAACCTTTTATTATTAACGACCTATAAATCATTTAGATTTGTAGGCACAAAAAGCCTACAATTGACTGGTAGATAATAATAGTATTAATTTTCACACCATATTAATATTTATTATTTCGACTTAAATCTTTTATTATTTTTTCTAATCATCTAAAAGATGATATTTATTTTAGTTTCTTTAATTAACTACATAAGCAATTCTCTTTTTTTTTTATATATAACAAAAATGATGTTTTTGTTGGGAGTGGGTGCCCAAAATTCAAAAGTTGAGTGAGAAATTACACAAGTGGCTCAAACGCAATATCACCCAAAATCATCTTAATTAAGCAATGGGTCCATGCCTTTGGGTCCTTTCACTTTTATACTCCTTACTTATTTCATTATCAATCAATGTAAGACTTTATACGCTTACAATTGAAACCCAATAATCTCTCCCTCAAGTGTAAAGCTCAACATCGATATATATCTCCCACTTCAACGAAAGCTCATCCGAGTATTCAATGACATTAAAAAGTGTCACACCATCTCATCCCACACTTGGATTCAACAACCATCATTGCTCCACAATGGAAAACGTTAAGAACTCCACCTTAATACAAGTCGCATAGTCACATACAAACCTCCATGAAAAACATGAACAACCCTTATTTATAATTATCACAAATTAGTATCATTGGCTTCAACTTGTACTAGCTACACATCTGAATCAACCAAATAACATGATTTCACTTGATTCGATACATCGGCCAATGGACATGTGTAGTTGTGCAATCCATTATCAAACTAGCTCAAGAGAATCAGTGGCAACAAGTGTAACAACTTGTAGTTTCTAGGACCAAAAAAAAAGAGGGCGAGCAATGCAATGCTCAAGGCGCGCTGGAATCACTCGGTGTTAAGTAGGCGTTGTAGAGCTCAGGGAGCGCTGCATCGGCACAGAGGTTTTTTACTAGGATGACAAGTCAGGTTTTTCTATAAATAAAAGTCTTTCATGAGTGTTTTTACTTGCTAATTCACTCAGAGAGCTCTACACGTTGTGCTTTGAGTGCGAACTTTCTCTCAGCTTTAGTTATTTTTATTCTTTATCTTTTTTTCCTCTATCTGTGGGGAAGTAGTGTCTCTACGTAGGGTGTCAGGAGCTCCCACAATTTGTGCTCCTTAGTCGTTAGCCATTTCCAGGTGAATAACTTTCTTCAAAGTCTATTTTCAAACAACGTATTTATTTTTAGAAATTATTTTATTTGCATGTTTTTATGAAGCCCCTAAGAAGATGAATTCATTATTTTCTTTTAGTGTTTATGGAATTAGTTATTATTTAGAAATTTCTTTATTCATGAAAATATTTATGAAACTATTTTAGAACTCATTAAAATTATTTTAGAACTACATGGAACCATAAATCTTTATTGCATTAAATATGCCATGTTGCATGTGTATGACTGTTCATGAATAAGTTAGTTATGCTATCAATTAATGTGTTTATGTTATCATGTTTACGTCGTTTTCATATGAGTTGATCTAGGATAGAACTGTACGTCAACGACAACCCACATTGACCATGGTATACCTTATACAATCGTAACATAAAATAGAATTCAAACATATAGAATAATTAGGGCAAGACCGTGAAGTCTAGACACTATCATGAACAACTAAATTTTATTGCTCAAATTCGTCTATCTAGTGAACTCCCTACTTTAATTGTGTATTAAATGTTTTACGTACTATGCATTATAAATTGTATAATATTTTTGGTTGATATTATATTATGTATTGCATATGTTTGTCATGTCTACAAAATGTCTCATGTCGTCGTGGGATCTGTCATTCACTAGGCGATGACTCACCCATCATCAACCTTTTTTTTTAATATAGCGTTGACAAAGATACTCCTTTCGTTCAGTAGATTCCAACATATCAGATCCCTGGTGAGCTTTACATTATCGTGGAGTTATCCTTAGTTATACTTTTAGTTATTTAGTTAGTTTATTTTTATGTTAATCAGTAGAGTGCGCCAATGAACTACAGGCAGAGTGTTACGTATTTTCAATTATTTAATTTTATATTTTTAATTATGATTTTATGTAAGGATTTTATGAGACATGTATTTAATTTATTTATGAAGTTTAGTTTATTTTAAAAGGTTTTATTATTATAACACATTGCGTGTTTTCATGATCAACACGTTAAGAGACTTTCGTAAGGGAACTAGTGTCTTGTGTGCTGGAGGCGATTTTTGGGGTCATGACAACAAGAATATTGCCATCTTTTTCATCCATCATTCTCCCTTCCCACACTTTTCTTTTGCTTTGTCCTTAGAATCATACTCCTCATTATGTGAAATCAATCTCCCGTTCTGATTCTCCCCACTAGCAACAAACAATGATCCTTGTCCATCTCTTTGACTACTCTTCTTCTTAGTATTATGGGATAAAAGTCATGATTGTACATCATCCAAACTCACTGTATCTTTTCCATTCAATAAGGTGGTGACCAAATTATCATAAAAATCAGGAAATGATGCAAGAAGTAAGAATGCCAAATCTACATCATCCATCTTGCCATCAACCTTTCGCAACAATAGCAAAAAACCTCATTCATGTCATCTAAAAGATTTGCACCATCCTCTATCTGCTGTCAATATATTTTCTTCTTCAAATGCCATTTGTTGGACAAACTCTTAGCAAGGTAGAGTTTCTCTAACTTTTCCCAAATGATAGATGCGGTATCTTCATCCATAACATTATGGATAATGATACCAGGAACATAGAGTTGAATCGTGATTACAAAGATAAACTCTAACTCTTTCCACTTAGCATCTATCATAGTTTCCCATCATTTTCTTCCAAGGATTTTTCCAAACCTTGTTGATTAAGGATGACCTTCACCCTTCTTTGTCTTAGAGTGAAGCTTTCATTTCCATCAAATATCTTGAGGGTGAATAGTAACTGCAATTTCAAAATTATGATTAAGTCACTAATACTAAGTAATCAAGTAGAGATTAACACTTAATCATAGATTCTTAAAATTGAACCATGATTATGCATGCACACCTCTTTAATAATATACCAAGATTAGATGGGGACGATAACAATGACACTTTCAAATACCTACTAAAAATATTATTTTCTCACTCAAAATTTTTTTGGTTCTCGTGCATCCCCAAACGATTAGGATGTGCTAGTTGATAGTCTACTTTGAGTGTCCTCTTGGGAGTAGTATTATGACTAGAAGCTGACAATGCTTGATGACCCTCCAATTAGAGTTCTTTTTTCTTGCAAATTCATATAGCTTTTAGACATTTTAATTTCATATTAGGGCATAATTGCATGCATTCATGTAGATTTTCACTTAGGTACACAAACTAACCTTTCAGACATGCTAAGTGAAAATATGTTGAAAAATGTCCATAGGAGGAAGCCACAAAGGTTTGAAAATCTTAGAAGCAAAGAAAAGTCAAGAAAAGATGAAGAAATAGCTCTAGGGAACATTGCAGCGCATAGTGGGAGAAGAAAATTTAAAAGCGCTAGAATTTTCACACTTGCTCGAGCGAGGGTTTTGGCCGCTCGAGCGACGACCTTCTGCTGTAAAAAAGGATTTTCTAAACCCTAGTAGTTTCTCTATAAATAGAACATGATCACCTCGACTCTAAGACACCAAGGAGGGGATTTTGAAAGAGGAGGAAACCGTATGAGAGCTAAAAGAACACTAGAGACTTCATTGATCTTTGTGATCAATAGAGAATTCGTCTCACTTCTCTACTCTACATATATATCTCTCCTTTTACTCTTTCTTCTCCTTGTTTTGTTTTTCTTTTCTTTCTAGCATGAACTAAGTCCCTCTAGTTAGGGCATGGACGAAAAATCTTCATCGTTTATTTTGTAATGTAATATGCTTATTGAACTATATGTATGTTTGATCATCATATATGTAGTTAGTATCCTCACACGAGACCAGAGACAAAGAGTTGCGAGATAAGACTAGGTTTAGCAAACCATAGGTTGAACAGGACACCAAGAAGGTTTACGCGACTTGTGTGGTCATGTGAGGGGCCGGTAGTTAGGGCATATAACCCTTAGAATAGGTTTAGACCTTGCTAAGAGATTAGGGGGCCAACTTGGACTAAGATGGTTACTTGACCTCGAGAGAGGCTAGTAACCGCTAACCCCAATCATAAATTATCAATAAATTCATAATTGGATAAGAGTATTAACTAGAAAAATAAATAAAGGGAGTGAAAGTCTATTATCCTAACGTTATTCTCATCTAATTCTCAAAAACATTTAAGTGCAGCTTTTCTTGTTTTAGGGGATTTCATTCCCTCAACTTTAAAGCGAGTACTAAGAGAAACCCTAGCCAAGTAGCTAAGCACTGCAACTAAGTTTAAGTTGATAAAATCCTCAAGTATTTAGTCAACTATCAAGCATTAGTAAATCTGAAGTCCAAACAGCCTAAATCAGAAAGGGGTCAGTGTCACCCGTGGTCTAGTATGACTATAACTCTTTCGGGTTAGTGCTGCTTACGGTCTAAAATCCCCAAAACTTGAAAGGGTTGATGAACTTGAGATCCAAAGCAACCTAAAGCTCTTAATTAAGCAAACTAAAAGAAAAAATTGCTTAAGTCTAATCAATGATTATGAACTAATTAAACATAGCCTAACACGGTACTCAGACGAGGTGTTACTCAAGGAGTTCATTCACTGTCAAAAGCAACTATGCATGCACGACATAGAAAAGCCCGAGGATACCAAGTTAGTAGAAATTAACGCAAAATGGGCCAAGTCCAAAAAGGACAACATCCTGGAAACAAAAGCGAGGCAAAGACTAACATCATAGCTACAAACCTTTTCAAGAAAAGGAAACAGATAGAGTCATACATTGCGCATAGGAAAGAGGCCAATGAGTGAGGAATACTATGAGATGAGCTAATCAAGGCTCAAGGGCTCTATACGCTATATCCAGCGTAGCACTAAGATAGGCCACTCTTACATCATTATTGTCGGCAAGAAACGTGACGGCTTATAGAGCGTTGTGTGAAAAGCCACAATTTGTTAGTAACTGCCAATAGTCATGTGAAAGATTTTCAAACTGAAACTGATGAAGTCAATTGCAATGTTAAGTGAACTCGGTAGAGGCTAACTCAAAGCATAGGAGCTTAGAATAAATTAGTCAGCTAAGGAGCTTAACTTGACAGACCTCAGAAATTAACACAACGACACAAGTATCATAAATTAGATAAAAGAGCTCGCTAGAGACCGAGAATAGCCCAAGGGGCTCCACTCAGTAAGGACCCCAAGCTAATAAGCTCGGGAAAATTAGTATGCCTCATGAAGTTCGGATCATTTACACATGCTCGACATTGACTAAGAACAAACTTGGAAGGTCCAGACCTTGAAGAATCCAAGATCGTGAAATACCCTTGCGAAAGCTTGAAAGACATCTATACAAGCTCGGCACGCCACCTTAAGGCAACGACCAAGCTTGGGGGCTGTGTATTGAACTAAATATTTGGGCCTAGAACATGACCCACATCTTTCGAAAACCTAGCCCATATCAGTAAGGCCAAATCAATTTTCTCCATGACCCAAACTTGCATCAAGCCATGAACTTGGATAGGTTGCAAGGCTTCCTAAACTGCCCGAGCTTATCCCCTCATTTGAATTTGAATGAGGGCAGTTAGAATCCTAACAAACTCCCTCAAAATCCTAGGGGAAGATATGAGAGTAAAAGTCATCATCCTCATCTATAATAAGGGGGACCTCTACACTACCCAGGTATGTTGTCTATTCTCATAGACACTTCATTATACTCATGTTATTGACTAGAGTGTCGAAGTGCCTTGTAGGTCCGCCCCCGGCGTCGCCTAGACTAGAAGGAGCTCGGATTAGCCGAGGAACCGCAGAGAGCACACAAAAAGTGTGACCTCACATTTTACCGGACAAAATAGTACGTATTAGAAATATAATTTAAGCATGAAGATTTAAGATTATTTCATTAAATAAAATATTATTAACTTTAAATTTATGTTATATTAATCAATCTCATTTAAAAACTAAAAAGTAAATATTATTAACTTAGATAAAGATACAATTCATTACACTATTTTTTTAATGCTTTTAATTTATTTATTTTATGAATTTCTATAAAAATGTTATTAAAAATAATATATAATTACTTTAAGAACTTAAACTAATAAATTTTTAAGATGTTATTAAAATTAAAAATTTTAAATAAAATATTTAATTCATACTTAATATAAATTAGACCAAAAATTCTTAAAAAAATTTTTTTAGCTTATTCTTAGAATATAGATTGACTTATTTATAAAAAAGAGATGAAGTGTTATTTAACTAAACAGATGGAATGTTTATTTTATTATATGAATTAGATAAAAATATCATCTAATTAAGTGTCAATATTAATATTTTTTTAGGATTTAGGCTTCAGGTTCTTAAAAATAATATATCATTTATGCTTTAAATTTTTTTTGTCTCTACCATCTATTTAGCTCGATGTGAAAGACACAATCCTAAATAAACTTTTATTAAAAAAACATATAAAATTTACAATTTATTAAGAATTTTTTTTATTTAACTGAAATAAATATGTCCATAAACCCTCAAGCCTGTCTCAACACCTTTTCTTTCTCTTTCCTGTTATCCTTGTCTTGTACTGCACTTCACCTTTTTTTGACCACGACACAGTCACACGCCCCCCGTTCCCATGCGTTTCAAGTTCTTCATCTTTTTGTTTCTGCCGTGAAATAAAGCAAAACCCATCTGCAACCCACTCTCTCTCTCTCTCTCTCTCTCTCGCTAATCCCAAACCTAAACACTATTCCTTTAATCTTAAAAGAAGTCTCTCTCTTTCCACCAATCACCATCAGTGGAGGAATGCCCCAAAGTTCACTCAACTCCCCCTAGCATTTCGAACTTTCTGGCTTCAGATCGATTTCTGGTTGCAGTCTCATGTGGGGCTTTTGTTCTTATTACAGTCGCGGTTTTCGGTTTCTCCAGTTTCAGCTAAACGACAGATTTGGTGCTTGCGAAATCGCGTGAGGAGGGTTCTTCTCCAGTTTTCGATACCATGCTTCTTGGATAAGAAGAAGCATCCCGCATTTTTTGGCAATTGCAGCGAGGTAAGTGGGAGAATCAACAACAACAGAGAGAGAGAGAGAGAATGATTCAGCTGTTGTTCTTGGTTATTTTTGTGGAGGGTTTTATGGCGTTCTTCTTGTTGGTGAAAGTTGGGCCACTCAGGGATCTCGTTATGAAGACCATGGATCAGATTAAGATTGGGAAGGGCCCGGCGACGGTGAAGACGATCGCTGGAACCATGTCCGTGATTCTGCTCTCGAGCCTCATGAGCATTGTGAAGATCCAGAACAAAGGCGCCAAGCTTGGTACCATGTCGCCCATGGATCAAGTTCTGTGGAGGACTCACGTGCTTGAGGCTTCGCTCATGGGTATGTTGCGCTACTCCTCCTTCTTCTTCTTCTGGGTCACGTGATCCTTTTTTTTTTTTTTCTCTTCCTTTTTGTTTTTTGTGAAATTAATTTNGTTGTGAATGTTGCATGCAAATGTTGTTGTGAATGTTGGGCTTCTGTTGAAGAAGGGTGCCGCCCTTAGTCTTTGGATTTAATTGTTGTTTTCGTACATTTTTTTCTGCCAAGGGTTTGTTTCAGTTCGGAGCTAAAAGGAAATATAGTTATTAGCACTTATGATTATTGATGGAGGATAAGGTGAAAATGTGATAGAATGGATCGCGGATCTGTGGTTTTCTTTTATTATCTTTTGTCACGCCATGAATGGATGTTTATTGGATGAGTACGCTTCTGGTTGCAATTCTGTCACTGATGGTATCTTTCTCTAATGTGGCTGTTGAGAGTTTTGGTTCTCTGATATTGAGCTTGTTTAAGGAAACTATATCTATTTCTATGATATTTTCAAGCTAACAACAACAACTAAGGCTTGTGCCATTACGTGGGGTTGGCTACATGGATAAGATGACATCTCTTGTCATGGACCATGTTTGCATTTAAGTCATTAACCGCTAAATCTCTTCTAATAGTTTCATCTATGATTTTCTAGGTCTCTCTCTACCTCTATCTAATAAGTTATCCGTCATCTAATCTACTCTCCTCCTTAATGGGGCTTCTTCAGGTCTTCTCCTCACATGGCCAAACCACTTAAGGCAAGATTCTACCATTTTTTCTAACAATAGGTGCTACCCCAACTATCCCTCAAATGCATTCATTCCTAATCCTATCTTGTCTAGTGTGTTCACTCATCCAACGCAACTATTTTCAAGCTAACAAGAAATCCAAAATCTTATTTATGGACAAACAGAAAATTCATTTTGGACTCTGTAGGCACTAATCAATCAGCATTAGTACCTATTCTTAATTTTTATGAACTCTGTCCTATTTGGTGCTCATTGCATTGTATATGCAGTATATGTTCAAAAGACTAATATCCCATATTAGTCAATCTGCCGTCGATATCTTATTGGTCTCTTGTTGATTTTGATCACACCTGCCTTAATAACTGATAGAAACTGATTTTACTGATAAGAAACAGTGGATCCTAGCTACTTGCAATAGGTAAAATCCCTCTTGCTTGCACCGAAAAATGGAAAAAATATGAATACCTGCAGAACTTTGAAGGTCTGCTCCTCTGTGCCCAAAGGCCCCCAGTTCTGCACTCAATGAATGGATACCCTCCTTCCTTTTTTTATCTTTGCTCCTAACTGCTTTCCCTTCCTTCCCACCCTCCTTGGCACTTAGGCAAGGTTGTTACAACCCTGTTTCCGCTTCTACCCGTTTGTCCTCTATTTCGTGCTACCCATTTTTATTTCCTTGACCCTAGTAACTATGGACTACCTAACAATAACAAGCTATATATTTGTTATATGTGTGAATGTGAGTCATGCTTTCATTCGTTAACTTCTATTATTAATCTTTATTCATGCTAATGATGTGATTCAATGTGAGATGAATACTGAAGCAAACGTACAATTTATATTTTCCTTTAGTGAGTCATGAAATGATGAAATTAGTGTGAACAGGTTGGTTACCAGAGCTTGTTGAGCTACTTCACTTATTCTCTGTTGGGAATAAGCATGGCATTGTTAGTAACATTGACCTTTCTGTTTGTAAAACAGCAGTGAGTAGCAGCTTAACATTTCTGTGTGCTAATTCTTTGAAAATGGATTAATGAAATAACTTATGAATGGTTTGTATGTTTGAACTTGGGTCTTGTTTAATGAAATACCTGTTGTAGTTCAAAGATCATGCCAGGCTCTCTTTAAACTCAACAAGTAGTTGGTTCGATATAAGAAATTACGTTAGCTTTTCTTTTGATTCAGCTGAGACACTTAGACTTTGGGACTTCGGTGACTCCCTAGTTTTATTGCATGAAGGAGCTTGATGAAGAATTGAAATATTGTTGAGCCTACTGCCTAGGGATCAAACTTTGTAAATGTGTTGTCAACTTTTTCCTTTTCCTTCTGATTTTAACATTTTTGAATCCTTGATTTCATCTTACCATTACTTTTAGGTTTATATGATATTTTCCTTTTTCATGCTGTTCTGTTGGGATTTTCTTGTAGCTTTGGACGTGGACTGATCTATTAATGCTTTCTGTATATATAAATGCTTTATGATGTTGATCATGTGTCGATTTTAATAATCAAACTATCAATGCGGGAATGAGTGTTGTAGAATATGATACATTTGCCAAGATTCTGTAAGGAATGGAAATGATAACACATGTTGGCAAAGTTCATGTGTGTATTTCCCAATTATGGAAGTTTGATTTTCTCATTTGGAGAATGTTGAACTGTATGTAGGGATAAGGAAGGAACCATTTTTAAGTTGTCAATGAAATTATGTTTCTTATTTTTGGTCATTATTTTGGGTTTCTAGTTTTATTTATTCTATGGGTTGGAATTCGAAAATATGAGGTAATAGATCCATTTCCTGGATTAATTATTTATGTTTCTTCTTTATCTTTTCGAAAATGTATCAGGTAATAAATAGGTGGTGTAAATAGTTTTCTTTTAGTTCTGAATGCAGATCACTATATGTGAAGGGTCATTGCATCTAATAGAATTTGGACTTTCTAAGATATGGTCATTGTGAGTCATGACTAAAATATACATGCATCTAGTTATTAACATGATCTTTATTATGTTTTTGTTGTTTAAATAAATCAATAAATCTTGTGCCTAAAGGAAAGCAAGTATAACATGGGAAGTATTGATAACGGGCTGAAAAAGTGTCTGTAGTCTTGAAGAGTTTAAGGAAACAGTGATGGTTACTTTCTCCCTGTTGGTGCTTCCTGATTTTACATTTATTACTTTTTTGTAGCTAAATTTCTGTTATATTTAGTTAAATTAATTCATTATTTACAGTATTTGTGTTGGTGTAAATTATTCCTTCAAGTCACTTTAGCTCCTGCCCCATGTAACTTTTATGCAGTGTTTAGAGTATAACTTCTCTTTAGATGGTTCAAGTTCTTTTAATTGCTAGCATATCTTTTATTAAAAGTAAAAATTACGAACATCTCTTTATGGTCCTAGTTCAATCTCCAACCAATGAATTTTGTTCTACTGCCCAAATTCTTTGGAGTCTAAGTTTCCCTACAATTTTAGCCTTTTTCTACAATAAGAACAACAACCACCGAGCTTTGTCCCATTAGACGGGGTCGATTACATGGATTAAATAACACGTTAGTGTCCTATCAAATTCTGTCCCACTAGCCTTTATCTAATCTTTTTTTTTTTATTTTTTTATTCATAGAAGCAACCCAAATTGTGTGCTGAATGTGCTAGACTCAATCACACAATGAGTCTTTTCTTGGAGGAGAGAGACTATGTTAAAATGCTTTAAAGATGGTGTTTTCAATGAATGGGCTTTGAGAAGAATGAGTTTGTATTTTGAGAAAATTGACTTGTAAAAGCAGGATTTGAAATTATTCTTATGTCCAAATGTTTTATGGATCATGCTGGTTGGCATTAGGTTGTTTCATTGGAACTAAGAAGGAATTCGATTAACTTAAAAGACTTTTTTTGTGGTACAAAATATAGTAGAAATGACAGATTACTCTATGGCTACTGGTTAGGGTCCCATTGGCATGCTTGAGATTCCAAGGGGTCAAGCAGGTAGAGGACCTCAAGGGATTTCTTTCTAAAAGGAGGCTACTTGGTTTTACCCTAGGTCGCATGGGATGACCACCAAGTAGGAGTGTTTGAACCTTGTAAATGGGAACCTGAAGTGGCAGGTGAAGGTAAGTGCTAGGAAGAGTAAGAAATAAATTAGTGGGGACAGATAAACACACATGCCATATATTTTGAATAATATTGATGTTTTAACCACAATTTGCTTGAATGTTCATGTAATGTTATAAAGTTAAATATTGTAAGGAATAGAAGACTTCGACCTCTTTTTATATGATATAAGGGAGAAAGTAGTATTTCTTTTCCCCTGCTAGTAGCTATTGAGGGAAGAGAAAGAGAGAAGTCCAAAGCATTGTTAAATTAGTAAAGTGGGGAAAAGGTGATTAAGCTGGCCATAGTAATCAAAGCATTGACAATAGTAATAGGCTTAGCAAGTTCTGTTGACAACAATGTGAATGCAATTGAGGTGGCACAACGTTAGAAGAGTCTGTTGTGGAAGTGGTTCTGTGGATTGCATTGATGTTTGTTGCGATGATTGTTTGCATTGCATGGTGTAGAAATAGCGGTAGTTTTGCCAGTAATTGTGGTTGGGAAAGTATGTTCAAGGTAGTTTTTGATGGTGATGGCGGTGGGGATATCAGTAGGGTGGTTTTTTTGGTTTTGGATCTGGTGGTTGATAGATGTTTGTTGTGATGTTTTACTTATTTTGATAGATTTAATGCTTTCATTTTCTTCACTGACTTTAACCCTAAACATTCAAAAATGCTAATGACCCTTTCTGACTAAAAGCCTCAAAGACCCATTTCTTTTTCTTCCTGGGTCAATCTGACATCTGGTTTTCTTTCTTTGGCCATGAAGACAACTTGTTATTAACTTTGGAGTAGCCCTTAAACTTGCATACAGCTGAACCCGTGGTTAAAAATCCCATTTTCATCACTGCTGCTTTGATTTCCAACAATGTAGAAAGCTTAGCCTTAATTTATATCCAAAGCATTGCTCGACTATATAAGTTGGAGTGTGCCATTATGTGACGAGAAAGGGGTACAACTAGGTGGGAAGAACCATTTTTCCCTAAAGCTTAAGTTGTTGGGTAGAGGCAATTGAATGGTTTTTATATTTAACATGCCCCTCACGTGTGGACAATGCATAGGCCGCCCTTATACATACTGCTGAAATTTGACATATATTTTCTTTAGAAGAATGGGGCAGCAAGAATCAAACTTTAGGTCACTTGGTTTTAGAGACTAGTCTGATACCATGTCAAGAACCATTTCTCTCCAAAGTGTAAGTTATTGAGTAGAGTTAAATTTAATGATTTTATATTTGACACTAGAGAACATGGTTCTTCTTTCTTTTACTTTTTTTATTTAGGACTTGGTGTAGAAAGAAGGGTTGGGCAGGCTAAACACTATAGTAGACCCAAAGGGGCCTCTGACCATGATCAGGATAGGAAGTAGGGTTGTTTTCTAGATAGTTAAAATTGGCAAGGGTAGCGAGTCTACCAACTGATGGCATATTCTATTCTGAATCAGCCTGTATCTTTCTTACATAAAAAGTTAGATTATCTTGTTCTAAAAGGAATTAATTTGATGTTGCAGGTTTTACATTATTCCTTGGATTCATAATTGATCGCGTCCACCATTATCTCCAGAAACTAGATAAGTTAAGGAGTAACGCGGGAGCTTCGAAAGAAGAACTGGAAAGCCTTAAGAAAGAAAAGGTGCAGCTCAAAGAAAAGGAAGATAAAGCTTCCAAGGAGATAAAGCAGCTGAAGGAACAGATTTCAACACTTTCCGAAAGTTTGAAAAAGATAAAGGTGGAGTCTGAAGAGAAAGACAAGAGAGTCGAAACTGCCGAAGCTCATGTTACTTCCCTCCAAAAGCAAGCCGCGGATCTACTACTCGAATATGACCGGCTCTTAGAAGACAACCAAAACCTTCAGGCTCAAGCGCTAAGACAAAAGGTTTGAGATAAAGATAGTTTTGTTGCAAAATCATATTTGTCATGCAAAAACAGAAGTATCCTTTCTTGTTCATTTATGCAATTTGACCAAAATAGCTTTTGGCCCAGTATCATAGATTTTGCAGCTGTCTCTTGAATGAATCTCAACCGGTCCACCCTCCACCCATCCCTCCCCCTTCTGTTTGGGTTTAGATCATTGCTTAGCTCTCTTCTATATTTTCAATTTTCTTTTTTTAGAATTGTTTTATTTTTGTAGTGCAGGATTATTAACAAGACAAATGCGTATCAGGAATAGAATCATAGAACAAATGTTGAATCTCATATTTCTAGTTGTGCCTGAGGATGCATCTCGACGTTCAAATTTTGTGTCAAACAATTCATTTCGGAGATACTATTTGGATGGTTCTCATGGCTGCGGTCATTACGTGGTTGACACATTTGCTAGCTAAATAATTTTTCATGCGGTTTTCTGAGGCATCAGATCGACGAGTTTATTAACTTTAGTTACAGGGAACTAAGGTTGTCAAATTCGAGAGTTTAAGTAAATTCGTAGAGTCTCAGTAAACTCAGATCGTAAACTCGACTCGTAAACTCGAGTTTACATACGTAAAAAAATATGTTATAAGCAATATAATTAAGAACTAAACTTAATTAAATAATGTATTTATAATTGAAATTGAATAATGTTAACTTTAAATTAAATTAATGAAAGACATATCATAAAATACACCTTAATGCATGACACTTAGTGGTTATGTCATACTTTATTTAGTATATGTATTATTTTATAGTTCAATAAAACATAGCTCAATTATGATAAATATATGAAATTAACAAAATAAACTCAATATACATTATCTAATATAAACAAAGTTAGGTAAGTATCTAACAAAGTTATAAAATTTGTACATTTTGAGGTAAACTCGTAAACTCGTAGGTAGATTTTAACTCGTGAACTCGCTAGTAGAATCGAGAGTTTACTTAAACTCGTACGAGTTTACCAAAAAAGAGTTTACATAAGTGTTAACTCGTTTTTGTGTAGTAAAATCGTAAACTCGTAAGAGTTTAAGAGTTAACTCGAGAGTTTAACAATCATGCAAGGAACTAAGTTTTTTTTGGCAATTAGGCCTAGTTTGTTTGTAGGTAGAATGTTCTTTTTCCTCTTTTTTTTTTTTTGGGACTGGTGATATTTGTACATCTAATTAATTTTTTCAAGCGACAGATTGTGAACAAATTGACGACGTTTCTGCATGGCATGGACGTACCAAATTTAGTAAATGATCTAATCATAACTGTTTAATTATGGTTAATTAACAACGATTTACAACAGTGATAACTATAAGTGATGAGCCTTTTTTATTTTTTATTTACTTTGTAAGGTTGCCTTTAATTGCTGAGACAAGATAGGAATATAAAGATATGAGGATAGAGACATACATAAGAGGACAAGTCAATCTTGTATTATGTTTGGTGATAACATACAAAATATTTATTTGTATTTAAGGTTAATTAAGTTTTTAGTCCCTGTAATATGAAAAAGTTTGATTTTAGTCCCTCATGACAAGTTTTAGTCTTTGTAAAATGTGAAAAATTAATTTTGGTCTTTGTGGACAGTTGGTGATAGACAGTGATGTAGAAATGGTCCCTGATGACGGGTTAACTGACACGTCATCACCAACCGTCCATAGGGGCCAAAATCAAATTTTCACATTTTACAGAGACTAAAACTTATCATGAGTGACTAAAATTAAACTTTTTCATATTACAGGGACTAAAAACTTAATTAACCCTTGTGTTTATATCTTATTTGGTTTAATAGAGATAAAAAAAAATACATTCCAAATAACTTAAAATATCCTTGTTACATTAATTTAATAGAAAAAAATAAAAACACATTATCTTAATATGAAATGTTATGTTCCTGTGTTTTATCCTTGTGTCCTAACAAAATGGAGGTACAGAAAATATACATTTTATGTCCTGAAACACAAATTTGTCTTTATCTCAGTAAACAAATAAGATTTTTATTTTTGTGTTTCAATATTTTTGTCGTATTTTAGTAAACAAACACTAAAGTGATTAGTTACTAAAGCGGAAGAAGCAGGTAAACTTATCCTTTTATAATATTCATCTATTGACACTAACTTGGCTTCCATGCTGACTAATAACCATCAACCTTTAGACGTTAGGAAATTTAAGAGTTTATTTTAAATTTTACTTTATCAAAAGTAGAGTTTACATATGATTTAACTCATTTTTGTGTTGTAGAATAAAAACTCATAAATTAATTTGAGAGTTTAACAATATATTCTCAGTAATATATATATATATATATATATTATAAAATCACCTTATAATAAATTTTAATCCACATGTCAATATCACAATGATTCTACAATAAATACAAGCAAATTATAAGCAACTATAAATTCTCATTCTATAATTTGATTTTTTTTGTTTAAATTATCATAACTTCATAAACATTTTAAGTGATACTATCAATCAAGGTTGTTCAACTCGAGAGTTTAGGTAAACTTGTGGAGCCTCAGCAAACTCGAATCGTAAACTCGATTCATAAACTGATAGGGGTTTTGTATGGGCAAAGTCCCACATCAGGTAGTATGGGCTGCTTGATGGGGTATTTAAGCTCTTGGCTCTCCCTCCCTAACAGCTAGCTTTTGGGGTGTGGTTCTCCCGAGGACTTATGTCCGTTACAAATGGTGCTCTCGTTGAGAGTCGGCCAACCGGAGAGGGCTACCTACGGAGGGTTCTGACCGGAGAAGCTGACCAGCAAGAGGCTGAGTGAAGCGCCGAGTGAAGTACCGTAGAGTGGAGCCGCCGGGACGTCGGCTCTCGAGGGGGTGTATTGTAACGAGTCTCACATCGGGTGGGTTTCCTTGAAAGATGGGCCTTATAAGGCCTTGGGTTCCCCAACTCCAATAGCTAGCTAGCTTTTGGGGAATGGTTCTCCCAAGGACTTATGTCCGTTACATAAACTCATAAGACTTTACATAAGTAAAAAATATGTTATAAGTAATATAATTAGGAATTAAACATAATTAAATATTCTATTTATAATTGAAATTAAATAAGCTTAACTTTAAATTAAAATAATGAAAAAATATCATAAAATACACCTTAATGAAGACACTTAGTTGTTATGTCATACTTTATTACGTGTATTATTTTATAATTCGATAAAACATAACTCAATTATGATAAAATATATGAAATTAGCTTAATAAACTCAATAGATATTGTCTAACATAAACAAAGTTAGGTAAGTATCTAACAAAATTACAAAATTTATACATTTTGAGATAAACTCATAAACTCGTAGGTAAATTTTAACTCGGAAACTCGCTAGTAGAATTGAGAGTTTACTTAAACTCGTATGAGTTTACCAAAAAAGACTTTACATAAGTGTTAACTCGTTTTTTATAGTAAAATTGTAAACTTGTAAGAATTTACGAGTTAACTCGAGAGTTTAACAACCATGCTATCAATATTTTAAGTGATATTACTTTCATTAGAGCAAATATTGGAATAGTTAATTATCATAACACTACTCATGATAAGTGAGAGGATCAAATTATCATAACATTACTTAGCTATAATGTGAATTATTTCTTTAAAACACTTGGTATAAAAAAAATACTAGAAGTGAAGCATATTTATTTAAAATGTATGAAATTGTCTTAAAATATACTAACTTTGAGTATGTATGTTGACTCTTGTATTATAGGTTAATGTTACCCTAAATAAAATTCATAGGGTCCACTTGACACACCGTATGTAAGGTAGGATAAAATAAGCTAATACAATACTAATGATTTTATCAATTTTTTGGAGTGACCATCAAATTGTATAAGTTTATCTTTCAGGCTCTCTCTTTATGTCAAAATGATGGATAATTAATCTAGTCTAAAAAGATAGGATAAGACTTGATTTACTTATAATTGTATAAAGTAAAGTAAATTATATTATTTTATATTTATTTAATAAGAATTTAAAATATAAATAAATAAGTAATATAAATTAAATTAATTAACTAATTAATTAAATAAAATTAAAATATTTAGTAAAAATACGTATTTTAGAAAATAATGTTTAATATAAAAAATGTTCAATAATGTAAAACGTATTAATTATTAAAATATATGAATAAATACTATTAATATTCAATATAAATATAATTCTACGTAATAAATTTAAAATTTAAAATAATGATTGATAATATTAAATTTCGTTTTATGTATATTTTTAACTAAATTTAAAAGTAAACTTAATTAATGAAGAAAAAATAATATATTTTTACATTATAATTTTAAATAATAAAAAATAATGAATGGTGATGGTAAATACGTTTATTATTAGTAAGTATTTAAATGGTAACATTTGTTTAAGATTCATATTTAAGTAATTAATAACGTTTTTATTTTATAACTTTTCATAGTTCATCAAATATATTTTTTTACAATTAAAATTATTTTGTAAAGTGAAGAAAGAGTTAATAATATAATTCAGTGTCATATCGAACACATTGACTCTTTGGCTCAATATTAAGTGAGATATCACTTGAGTTACAAACTCTTGACAAATTATTAATAGTTTAATATTGCATAAGATGCATAATTTTAGTAACATGATTGGTTGATAAACATAATTTATTTTATTTTAATATTTAAAATTATTTATTTATTCTTTCTTCTTGCGATTGATTTATAAAATAAATTTTTATCATTTTAATATTAAAGTTATTCATTCTTTCCCTACGTTGCATGCGTAAAAAAACACTAGTATGTATTATAAACTAAATAAGTTTTTAACTATTATTGTGAATCTCACAAAATATTTACAGGAATTTTTAATGCTAAACAAATAATTGTTTTAGAATAACCAGAAATGATGGGAGCAGTGGAACTATGATTTCTACCTACGTATCGTGACGATTAGGTGTTTGTATTTTGTATCGGCTAACGGGATTAGATATGCAATTAGCCTCTTATGTGCAATAAATGTATATTTATGTATATAATTAAGTGTGAAAATGTTCTTGGACCAAGATGAATGAAGGAAAATTATGTTTGTTATGAATTGTTTTGAGTTATTATCTGTTGTGACGTTGAACGCATAAGTCTTTTAGACTCTATCGCTTGCATATATATATGTGTGTGTGTGTGTCTTTCTTCGTACTCGTGGCTCATACGTTATGTTTTAGTACCAAAGGAAAAAGTTTTAAATTAGTCCATATTTTCAGTAAAGGATAATTTTGAAAGTAAATGTAGGACTAAAGGTATTTCAACTGAGAAAGAGACAAACTAGTGAGCATTATTTGTTACTTAAGCATAAACAGCTAGCTAGGGTGTTACAGTGCAAGTCTTACATCCCCTTTAAATAGAGTCTTAACTCATGAGTCTTAACATGCATTGGAAAATAATAAATTTTATTATTTTTCCACAAGTGCAAGTGGGAGTCCCTCCAAGTATGGAAACTTGTGTACCTTTAATTGCATCTTTGAGAAGCATGGGAGCTCAAAGGTGATCGTTCAGTGTTCTTCACGAGTGGTAAGTCCCCTAGTCTTCTCCCTTGTCTTTTTCTTTGTCATCTAGGATTGATAGTTGTAACACCCTAGCTAACTAATTATGATTAAGTCGTAATTAATGCTCACTAGTTGCCATATTTTAGCTTTTACTTACTTTTAAACTTAATTTTATAAAATACTTTGAAAAATATGGAAAATTTTGAACTTTTGCAGAAAACTTATGAGCTTAAAAACTTGAGTCACATAGAGTGATACATTATTTTCTTAAAAGCAATAAACAGTGAAAGACGTAACGATAACGAATCAAACATACCAGCGCAAACTGAATGTACCTCACGTACACAAAATATATATAAATGTAGTAGCGAGAATAATAACAATCCAACAACGCATCGTCATCTGTGCCATGCAGGGCATCACCACAAAACAAACATAATATCAGAGATAATAAAGATGAGGATCTCAACACAGGCTTGCATGTCAAACCAACAAAAATCAAAATACATAAATAGAATACGGAAACAACAACAAGAAAGGATAATCGAACATGACAGGTATCACAACCACTGCTATACTCAAATCACTAAAGCATCATCAGGAAGGAAGTAATATCTCGGCCTGAAACCTAGAGGGAAATCTCTAATTGCACTCTTCGGCTGCATATTTAACATCTTATGATAACTCCATTATTACTAGTGCGACCCGGAGGGCCACAAAATTGAGGTACCACAACCTCCTTAGGATCTGACTCCTCAGACTTGTCCACAACGTCATCAACGACAGGCTCGCCATCATCCTTGGCGCCTATAACATCAACATCTCTAGTAGGACCGAATAAGGTCTCCTCCTTATTGTTAGAAAGGATGTAAATGGGATGACAATGATGATAACCACTCTCCCAAGTGGTGACCAACCGAATAGCACGGGATCTTAGAGAATAAGCAAATATGTGGGAACTATCTTTGGCTATAGAGGTATGGGCCACAACGAGTGAAGGTGGAGGAGGTGGAGGAACCACTGGGTCAGCAACATGAGGGGGAGCAACTTCTATATTCCATGCATCAACTCGAGTTTAATAGAGGATCTTGTCAAGTCCATGGCCGCTAGCTCATACATCATCGTATGGATGGCAACTACAACTACTACACCTTGAATGGGATTAATCCTGACGCTTCTGATGTTGCGAGGTCCCAACCCCATTATTTGTGTTGGTAGTATCGAGACCTAGAACCAAATGTGGAAGGTGTGAGAAAGCAAATTTCCTTAGTGGGGTTCCTATGTACATACTAAGTGTCATAGTATAAGGTTCTAGTCGTTTGGGTCATTTTTAAGTGAGCATACATTAAAGTTCATTTTAGCTATTTATCTGAACTTAGTCCCGAATGATTACGGATTACCTTAGTCTTTCCTTTTTAACCTAATACTCTCATTTATAAATAGGAGTAACAAACATAATCATAACAGTAATATAAAGAGCACATATTAATAAATGTCATGCATGATATCATAATGAGTGTCTGTCATTTATGATTTCATATATTTTATCCTTTAGTATACCTTGGAAAGCTTCAACCATCCAAGGACATGAATTATTTATGTTTTACCGTTCAGTATGTCTGGGAAAGTTTCAACCATCTGAGAACATACATCATATAAAAGTGGAGTTGAACTCAATCTGTGGTAGCAAACCACATATAAAAACTTGACATAGTTAGTAAATTAATGAAGGGATTTTCCACCTCTGTATGTGCCTAGACCTACAACGCACACCCTTTAAACCAAACAAGGGCATTGAGGTGACCTGCATCATGCTAAGGCCTAGAGGATTCGCTCCCCGAAGGGAGCCCTAGTAAAAAATGACGGGTTTTGATAGCTTAAGTGTGTTATTAACAGTCTTATGGAGTAGTTTCCTCAAAGAGAACATAACTTGTCTTTCATAATTATTTCTTCTTTCATAATCATTTTTTCATTCATAACTTATAACACACTTACGCAAAAATGGCGATATAATCACATGCATGCATATTCAATCGTGTATGTTAGAAAATAAACATGTGAACATAATAGATTACGAGAATTCGCAATTTGCAACAATCATCATCATAATCTTAATCATACGCATGAATATCATCAGAAAAGTCATAAACATAATCATAATATTGCCAAAACAGTCATAAACATAATCATTCGCATAAAGAGCATAAACAGTCATTTTAATAGAACATAATTACGACAACAATTTGCACATAGTCATTTATAATATGAACTATACTCACAATACTCCATGCTATAGTTATGTATTCTTATAATGAACTTGAGAGCCATGAAAATTGACTTTCCTACATAGACCAACTCAAACCAAGTATATCACGACATCGTTTCCTATCTTTATTCTTGAAAAAGGTTTTACCTTTACAGACACACTAATACACAAAGGATTAGATAACTTAAACACTCCACATGAAAAACTAACCCTAGACTTGTGACTCTTTTATGACCAAACCATAAAACCTACAAAAGGGCTCATTGGGTCGATTTTTCACCATAGACTCCTTGACATATTTATATCAACCAAGGAGCACAAAACATCAATTCATGTTAAAGATACAAACTCTAACCATAAGAACGTACTCTAGGCCGAAACCTGTGCAAACAACACACAAGGCCACACACTTGATTTTCTTGCCAAAACTCTTGTCATAAAACTCGTTTAAAACATTATTAGTATTTCAAAAATACAAATACTTTTTATCAAACAAACATTAGTCTCAAAATACTCATCAAAACTGAATTGTACACAAGAAAAACTTAACCCATCATAAACTCATTTTTAGACAAAAACTCATTTCACAAAAGGGGGTTTAGAATCATTGCACAGTTTCACATCCAGGTATGTTGTTTCGTTCATTCCTAGTGGTAGTAATTCCTATATATGTCTCCGTGTCAATTCGGGAACGTTGTTCAAAGTTTTGCATGTGACGACCCCAGAAATTGCCATCGATATGCAAAGGACTAGTTACCTTATGAAAGCCTCTTAACGTGCTAATCACGAAAATAAGCAACAATTTATAAGAAAATCCTTTAAATAAACTAAATTTCATAAATAAACTAAATACTTGTCTCATGAAATGCTTACATACAAATCCATAATTAAAATACAAAATCAAATATATGAAAATATGTGATAACCTGCCTATAGTTCATTGGAGCACTCTACTAATTGACACAAGATAAATTGACTAAATGTAAATTATCCTAAACTAACTTTACTCCGAAGCGAAGCTCACCAAAAGACTATTGATAGAGGAAGGGAATTGTATCCAAGTCCTCGTTGGGATCTGAAACTAAAACAAATAGATGTGGGTTGAGTCATCATCTCGATGAGTGAGATCACGACCACATGGGACAGTTTATAATCATGGGAAAGACAATACAATGCATAAAATGTATCATATATTAAAAACATCGTTATCATATTAATAATTTATAATAAAATCATAATTGAATACTAAAACATAATTGCTTAAATTAAGGAATATATCTAGATAGATGAATTTGGAGCATTACGGTCTAACTTAACTGACTACCCGAGTACCTAGGTCTCGATAACTAATCCGAGTCCATAGATCCCAATAGCTGAATTGACTCTAACTACAATGGTACCAAGGGTCGACATAGGTTGTTGGTAATGTACAATACTATTCCAGATATAGCTTCTTTAAACATTTTTAAAACATAATAACTGATAATTGAACTAAAGTCTCTTCTCATACGGTTTCATGTGACATACACATACATCATGTTCAACTTATGCACAAATAATTAAAATAGTCTCATGTCTTTCTAAAATAATTTTCAGGAGTTCTAAAATATTTTCATAAATATTTTCTATAAATAAAAGACATACAAATTTTCTAAAATTAAAAGACATAAAATAACTAATCACAAAAACTAACTGAATTCCAAAACATGCATAATGTGTGTGTGTGTGTACATACATACATACATACATACATACATACATATATATATATATATATATATATATATATTTCTTAAATAATAATAATGGAAAACGTATGTCGTAATGAATCACCACTCACCAAGTACGGCTGACACTGATAACTCTTGACACCCTATGTGAATGCACTACTTTCCCACAAATAAAAGTATTAAACAGAGCAAAAGTCCACACTAAAAGTGGAACTTTCAAACCTCTTGAGTGAATTAGCAAGTATAAATACTCAGTGAGGGATTCTATTTATAGGGGGAGCTCAATACCCCCTCACATAGCTGCTAGCAATGTGGGACTCTACCTTTGTATCGCTGCAATGCTCTTTCACCGCTACAACGATTCTCTTTGCACTACCTTACCTGCACTGCTCAATGTTAGTTTATCGCTGCAGCGGTCCAGTGTTTCCCCCTTTTTTTTAAAACAGATCATTACAATCTTCTCCCTTAAGAATTTTGGTCCCCAAAATTCAACGTGACTCTGAACTCAGAAAACATAGGTGCACTTAATTTGACATGACATACTTGCGATCATAACATACTTAGACATAACATGCACATACACATAAATGAACATATATAACACCCTAGCTAACTGCCTACGCTCGAGTCGTACGCAATGCTCACTAGGTTGTTAATCACTTAGTGGAAATACTTATAGTCCTTCATTACTTTTCGAAAATACTAGGTTACGGAAAATATGGACCATTTTAAAACTTCTCTACTTGGTACTTACTTATTCATAAAGTATGAGCCACATGAGAATCAAGATATATGATACAAACGATAGAGCCTAGGGCTTACGACAGTTAATCATTCACGGTATAAATATTTATATAAGCAAGTACTTGGTCCATCCCAGATAAATTACAACAACCATAGAATATAATAATTAATTTATATATACAAGTCATACTCATCAAAATACATAACAAAATGTCTATCTAGTGCAAAACTATACTAGCTTGTCATCGGGGCCTTGGTGCTCTTGTCTTCGGCTTCTTGCGGGTCATACTCAGTCATTTCTTGCTCCTCATGCGGTTCCTCGTATGGATCCTTGCAGCCTTCGTCTGCTCCTGGAAGCATAAGCGAGTGGGGGTGAGAACGTCCGTCTTCAGTGGTTTACCTTAGCGTGGGGGTACTTCTTTAACTCACTTATGAACCAGGCCGCTCAGGAGATCTTTATGTGTTGCCTAGGGTCCTGAACGACTTTATCTAAGTTACTAGGTGACGGGGAATCTAATCTTCCTTATCTAGGTTCTCGTGCTTGTTATCTTTACTTTCTTACTTTGTAGCGCGTATACATATTCCGTCTCGAGCGTTCTCTTGACGGTACTTATATACTACATAGACTTACATGCATTATCATATACTTATGCATCACATATTCATTCATCGCATACTCATTCATTATGTGTCTTATGCATGGGGAAACTGGGGTTCTCTTATGCTAGCCGACTAACTAATGGACCGGGGCGCGTCCTTCTTTCTTGGCTTCCGGCTAACTAATGGACCAGGCCGCGTCAACTCACGGCTAGCTAATGGACTGAGGCCGGCGTAAGTCTCTCCACCCTTGTAGATGTGGCCATATATCTACAACCTGTTTCTGTCCTCGTATTGATGTTGACCAGGCAGTGCTATAATCTGAGTGGTTGCGAACCACCGCAGATAACTAATGTTCCATCTATCGGCCATCAATAGAGATAATCATCCACCTAGTGGATGGCGAGGGGTTCGTCCTATGACGCAATCTGAGTGGGGACTCATACATCATCATCATTACATCATCATCATCTCATAGGCGTGATGTCACCCTTGTACATTCATCTTTCTTTTCTTTATCTCTTTTCGTTCATCATCATTGACCAATCCATCTTGCTGGGTGAAACACCCTAGCTAACTGTTTACTCGTATGTAGTAAACAATGCTCACTAGGTTGTTGTCTACTTGGTCGGAATACCTTAGTCCATAGTTATCTTTCGAAAATAGTGGCTTAAGAAAATAAGGACCAATTTTTAAACTTTTCATTTTACATTGCATAATTACTAAAATAGAGCCATGCGTCAGAATAAACAATATAACAAAGCGTATAACTGTAAGATAGTAAAACATCCAATACATATCCAGGTGGTCCATCAGACAAAGTCACATAACTGTATATACAGTAAGCAAGATATACATCACATGTACATAAACTAGAGTACTGAATACATAAGTCAGAATACATCACATCAAAATACAAGGACTACTGGAATACTACTCAGTATGCCCTTGGCAAAAATGTAAACATCTATCTATCTCTTAGCCGCTCATGGCTCAGCTGGCGACTTGTCTGCATCCTCAAAATAAGATTCATCTTCAGTACCTGAAGTCATAAAACAGTGGGGATGAGAACGGTAGGTTCTCAGTGGAAATAACTTTAGTTCCTGAGTCTCGTATCAGATTATGTCGAACTTCAGGCCGCTTAGAGATCTCTAAGTGAACATACATACTAAATAGCCTACTATTTATTATCTGGCCTATCTGAACGGCTTTATCTACGTTACTATGTGATATGGAAACTACTCTTGCTTACTACATTCTCGTGCTGATTAACATTTCGTACAGATACTTAGCCGTCTCGAGCGTTCTCTTGACGGTACTGACATAACAGCAGAACTATACATTCGGACGTCCATGCATAACAGAATCATCAGAGTATGCATAATAGAGTCATCAGAATAAACATGACAGAATCATTAGAATAGGTTCAGCAGAGTCATCAGCATAAACATGACAGAATCATCGGAATAAACATGCATAACAGAAGGTACATGTGCATAACAGAATATAACAGCATAAACCTGCATAATAGCGTAACCTGCTTTGGAATATGTGTTATTCCCACCATAGTAATGTCCTCTGTTGACATTAGTATGACGGAATAACCTCGCACCCTCAGTGTAGGCCCTGTCTGGACCTTCCTGCGGTGGTCTTCCACCTGCTGTGTGCCCCCTCGAGACCCCTCGACAGTGGGCGGATATTGTACCCCCACCTAAGCTTGCCCCCTTTCGACAATGCAAAGGCGTGGTAACCGCACATCTCCAGGTATGCCATATCGACACCACCTGTGGCGGGCTTCCACATTCAGGATGCCTTGACCTCCTGGAGTAGGATCATGGTTTGGTTCACGTGATCACGGCCTTTTCAGCATGTGGCATATAGCCTTTTTCAGCATTGGGCATTGGCCCTTTTTCAGCATGGGGCATTGGCCCTTTTTCAGTATTTCTGTACCTGCAGCAGGGCATACTTGTTCCCTATGGTTCATTTCAGAATCTTTGCTTATCTCAGAGTTAATTCTAGTGTCTTTAAACTAGGTGTATCATAAATGCATGAAATGTTACAAATTTCATCACAGATATGGCAATAAATACTGGTCTATGTGCCTCAAGAGGGTCCCATAAGACTTTCTAGTCTCAAGCCGCTCAGCGAAAACTGACGTTCGCTCAGCGATTTGAGCCTTCGCGCTCATCGTTAGAGGTCTTATCGCTCAGGGGTAGTGACCCCGTCGCCCAGCGGCTGCCACCTTCCCGAATCTTCTCCACCGCCTTATAAAAAATATCCTTTTGGACTTTCCACGTGGGCTTCAGCTCGCTCAGCGGCGCCTGAGACTCCGCTCAGCGGCCCCTGTGCGAGTCCTGAAAACCGAATTCACCATTTCTTCCATTTTCTCTCCTTGGCTTCCATGGAACCTGCTTGAGCTTTCACACATAATCTAAGCATAATAATCCTATCTAATCCAGGCCACAGGACCCTTCAGAATCATCTTCCTAAGCCTAACCAAACTTCTAACATACATAGGCATATATTCAAGCATAATCATAAACATACACATAGCATCACATAACAACCATTCACCATCAAGGAGGTGAAGAACTAGAGTTACCCACTTCCTCAAGAGCTTGTTGATGATAGAAAAGAATGAACTTGAAGCTTGGTTGCTTGAGTTTTTGCTAAGAAGTGATGGAAGCTTAGGTTATGGAATTTAGGGTTATGGAAACCTTGGTTTCTTTTCCTCCAAGTGAAGAGAACTCCTAGCCTTGATGCTAGCTTGCCTTCTTGATGGATTTAAGAGTGATTGATGATGATGAAAAGCAAAGAATAGTAGTTAAACTTTGATGGTTATGGAGCTTAGGGTCTTGGAACTTAGGAAGAAGAAAGGAAAACTTTGAAGTGTATATGTGTGTGTGCTTCGGGTGTGTGTGTGTTTTCATGGGGGGAGAGGGTGCCGTGGGTCTTTAGGGGCCTTTGGCTATCCATCCATAATTCTATTTTCTCCCGGTGTGTTTTCGGTCATATTCGCTCATTAACTATTTATGTACGGAAGTCCTAAAAACATTCCGGACATACCGTTATGACCTATGAATTTTTCTTATTAATATTTAAATATTAGTTGAAATATTCTTAAATTTTTTTTCATATTAATGTATTTTACAGACTCCTATTGAGTCATAATTAAATTCTAATAATGCCTAATATCGACCCGAACGTCATCGGACGCTACGAGATCGCAGAATTATTATTTTTAACTAATGTGACAGAGATAAAGTTAATATTTAAATTTTATTTTATTTTTATCTCACCTTTTCCTTATTATTATATTTTTAATTCTTTCCAATGTAACATTTTAAATGAAGAAAAAAAGTCGAGTTGTTACACTGGACAGTTGAGGGGCGTGTCTGTAGACGTGCCAAGAGAGGGATTCCTATCACATAACGACATACTTGTCTCAAGGTACTCCGAGCCCATGGTGGTCGAAACCTTCTTAGAACATCACTTGTTCCCTATTGTTCAATTATGATCTTTTAAACACTAAGCGATTACCCTCTAGTTCTCTATGGTTGCCCTAACACTTAAGTGGCAACCCTGTCCTCATGATGCACTGTATCATACATATACTACATGCAATGTTTCACATACATCATACATCAGTCAAATCAATGTTTATTGGAATTGTGGGCTCAATATAGTTTTCATAAAACATTTGTTCCCTGGCTTAGGTTAGCTCAACGACCTAGGGTTCCCTGGGTCACTTAACACCCTCAAGAATTCCCAGTTCACTTAGTCACCCCTGTCCAGGTCTCCATGGGACATCCATTGTTCAGGCTGCGCAACGCCTCTTGGGTCCGCTCAGCGGTCCTTGAACCCAACCTCTTCACAAAACTTCATTTAAAACCGCTGTTCAAACTAGTCTTTAGGCCGCTCAGCGGTCCCTGAAGTTGTCCACGTTTCAGAAACCTTTTCCAAATCATTTACAAAGTGCAGCCCTAGGCCGCTCAGCGGACCCTGGAGCCGCTCACCGCCCTGGCGCAGCTTAGGCATCCTCCTTTGCTTTCTTGCTTTCCTTTCCCATGGCCACTCCTTGGGGTTCTTCCACAAGTTTCAACAACCATTATACAACATATTTCATCTTATAAAACATATGTAAATCATCTAAACAACCTAAACCTAGCATAACTAACCAATCTACAACAGTTCACAAAATCGTATGGAATCAAACACAAGCATACATAAGCCACCAAGAAGGTGAGCAAGCTAAGTTTACCCACCTTCTTAGAGGCTTTAGAGGCTGGTTGGATGATGAGGAAGGTGTGGGAGAGTAGTCCTCCAAGCGCAAAGCTTTCTCCTAGCTTCCGTCGGGCTTTCCGCAGCGTGATCGCAGAGCACACGAGCAGAGTTTCGGCAATTCAAAGAGGATGGATGAATGAATTAAGGGGTTGGTGGCATGGCTATTTATATCCACGAAATTTTCCTTCTCTTTCCCATTTTGCCCTTGCCAAAATTACCATTATGCCATTTCTAATTTAATTAATTAATTACTTAATCAATTTGGATAAATAAAAGGTTACATTAATGAATAGTAATCCTTATTTTATTATTTTTCTCCAAAAAATCTGATGCATTACATGGTGAATTCAGATTTGGGTCCCTCCCGGTCCCGTTTCGCTCATGTTTGGTCGCTCTCAGTCCCAGTGCGACGCGCACGGTCGTCTGAAAAATATTCCGAGCATACCGCCGCGATCCCCTAATTTCCCTTAACATGGAATTGAGGTCAACAAAAGGCATTTGTGAATTTTTCTCCGGGGGAGTATTCTTCACAGATACCTTTGATACATCGTTAAGCTCCAGTGACTGCAGACAACCGTTTCGCTTGCATTTCTGCGATCGCCTAGTCTTCCTAATAAGGTTTTGGGGCTATTCCATGGTATTTGTAACTTTTTCCTGGTATAGGTTGGGTTTCCAGAGACTTGAGACTCTCTGCTCAATTCTACGGGCTAAACGAAACTGTTCTAGTGTCTGCGGAATCGTCGAAAACCCCACCTATTTTCGTTCTACCGACACTTTAGGTTTTTCATCCATCTTTAAGGGTCGAAAGAAATAGTTTGAGTATCAGCAGAATATATCAAAACCAAACATTTTACAGTCTTCTGCATGTTAACTCATACAAAGGGCTCTACGAACTCTTATTTGGGGAAATTTTCACTAAGAAAGGAGTGGGATGTTACAACATACATGACATACAACTCACATAAAGAAGACTGACATGGAATGAATGACTAGGGTATACCTATTAACATGGTATTCTAGGGTTGAACGTTTTGACGGGTCATGTGATAGAGGCCCGGTATGCCTCTAGTGCTTTGACTTGCTCATAAGCCTTTGTGATTGTTGTTTTTATTAGTTGGCACTAACTGATATATCTGAACTGATACATTGGACTGTATTGACCCTTGAATCGACTCTCTAATTAGAAACGGGCAATATTTCTTGAAATTGTCCTCTACTCCACAACTACAGCACGCTCTAGTCCCCTTTTCGCATTCTCCGGAATGTGGCTAACCATAAATCTAACACCATGGTCTGGTTAACCTCTCCTTCTTGAGTTATGTTTGTTATCATGCTAGCTGACCTTCTACTGTAATTGAGTTACTGATGGACGTATGGGAACGAGCTTCGAGAAAGTAGCCCTTCCTGACGACAACCCTTGTTGATTACGTTGTTGATGACCCTTAAAGCTGCTCGAGAAGGAACCTTGAACCTTGGCATTCTTCCCAGTTGTTGGGAGTTTGTCACCTTCGGTTAAGCTGGCCTCAACACAAAGTGCACCATCTATGATTTTTGCATACGTCATTATGTTCACATGAACTAACAATCTTGTCTGATACTCCGTGAGTAGCCCGTTGACAAAATGAATAACCTTCTTTTCTTGTGATGGCATGAGGCTAGAAGCTGCTTGAGATAAATGGGTGAACTATTTATCCTACTACATGATTGTCATGGATAATGTCATTTTTAGTTGAAGGAACTCATTGATCATCTTACCGATCTTGCTGAAAGAAAGGAATCAGGCTAAGAATCCTTTAGAAAATTCTTCCCAAGTGGGTAGTGGTTCATCCTTCTTGTCATCCTTGAACTCTTTGTGCCACAGATTGGCCTTGCCTCCTAGCTAAAAGCCAGTCAACTCCGTTTCTTTCTCTAATAAAACATGGAGAATCACAATTATTTTCTCAATTTGACTTAAGAACTCTAACGGGCCCTCCATCGTGAGCCTTCCTGTGAACGTGGGTGGTCCAAGATTCCTAAACCGGTCAATGATCGCTGCTTCTAGGGTTTGTTGTATCCCTAACTGCATCTGTGCAATGAGCGTGTTTGCTAGCGTCATCGGGCTTGCTCCATGTTTACTAAACGACTATGGGTGCTTGAGGTACCGTTGTTGTGGTGGCAAAAAATATAGTGATGGAAAGGAATAACCATGATTCTCTTGAGATAGGAATAGGAAAATAATGTGAAAATATGAAAGAAGACCCTAACATTGCTACCTAATTCTAAACTTGACTAACTGAATCTTGACAAGACTGACTTCCTATATGCCTTGGGTAACAGCACAGCTTGTGCAAATAATGGTCATTCTATTTACATAATTGTGATCTTACTTATGGACACTTGCTTCAGTGACACACAAGAAAACCTATGGCTCTGATACCAACTATGACAACCCTAGAAATCGCCACCGACACGCAAGAAGAGACTAGTTCCCTTCCAAAATCCTCTTAACATGCTAATCACTAAAATGCGCAATGGTTTATAAACAATTTATAAGAAAAACCTTTAAATAAACTAAACTTCATAAATAAACTGAATACTTGTCTCATAAAATTCTTACATAAAAATCCATAATTAAAATACAAAATCAAACATCTAAAAATACGTGACAACCTGCTTGTAGTTCACTAGAGCACTCTACTAATCGACATAAGATAAACTAAGTAAATGTAAACTATCCTAAACTAACTTCACTGCAAAGCAAAGCTCACAAAAAGACTGTTGTTACTGGAGGAGAAGATCTGTACCCAAGTCTTCATTGGGATCTGCAATTGAAACAAATAGATGCAGGTTGAGTCATCATCTCAGTGAGCGAGATCATGGCCACATGGGATAGTTTATAAACATGGGAAAGACAATGCAATACATAAAATGTATCATATATCAAAAACATCGTCATCATATTAATACTTTATAATAAAAATATAATTGAATACTAAAACATAATTGCTTAAATTAAGGAAGATATATAGATAGACAGATCTTGAGCATTACGATCTACCTTAACTAATTACCCGAGCACCTACGTCCCGATAACTAATGATAATGTGATCTATCCGAGTCCTTAGATCCTGATAGTTGAGCTGACTCTAACTACAATGGTACCAAGGGTTAGCATAGGTATTTGCTAATGTACAATAATATCCTAGATATAGCTTCCTTAAACATTTATAAAACATAAAAACTGATAACTGAACTAAAATCTCTTCTCCTAGGGTTTCATATGACATACACATTCATCATGCCCAACTTATGCATAAATAACTAAAATGGTCTCATGCATTTCTAAAATAATTTTCTTGAGTTCTAAAATATTTTCATAAATATTTTCTATAAATAAAATAAATAAATAATTTCTAAAATTAAAAGACATAAAATAACTAATCATAAAAATTAACTGAATTCTAAAACATGAATACAAAATATATTTCATAAATAATAATAATGGCAAATATATGTCGTGATTAATCGTCACTCACCTAAATCAACTGATGATTGAGGAACATTAACATCAGGAGCTCCTGACATTCTATGTGGAGGCATTGCTTCCCCACGAATAAAAATATTAACTAGAGCGAAAGTCCACACTAAATGCGGAACATTTGAAGTTCTTGAGTGAATTAGCAAGTAAAACACTCAGGGATGAGTTCTATTTATACGGGGAGCTCAACACCCCCTCACATAGTTGCTAGCGACGTGGGACTCTACCTTCGTATCACTGCAGTGCTCTTTCACTGCTACAGCGATCTGCTTCACACCACTTTACCTATACTGCTGCAGTGATGTAGTGTTTCACCACTTTACATTGCAGGTCGCCGTAGGTTGCGACATAACTCTCGCAAAAACACAAATGAGTAGGTTGTTTAGAGGTGGTCTACTCTTTATTTGGATTAGATAAGAGATATGTTTTTGCTTATGTAGTAAAACACCAATTTTTCTTATTTTTGGCTCTTTCAACGTACTACTCAATGGGATCATCATCAGGACTGGCATTGGTTTTGAAAGTTGCATTGTCCGAAGAGAATTAAATTCCTTATCTGGCTTTGTTTACGAGGGGCCATTCCTACTAATCTTTTCAACCATAGACGCGATCTTGCTGCATTTCCTTTGTGTGCTCATTGTAACATCTATGATGTAGACGAGAAATTGTCACTTTTCCATCCAGATATAGAGCAGAATGGGCTTTGATGTGACTGGGGATGCATTTTAGTTGGACTTCCCATCTTAGCTCAAACATGACTTGCAACGTGATGATAATTCCCTATGGTTGGACAATTTTTGGTGGGCTTGGTGATAAAGGAATTCAGTTGTCATGGGATAGGAGAATTGGACCATCCATCATGTCACTAATCAATGCTAGTAGTCCTATTTTGAGTTCATGTAGCTCTATAAGTCTGTCGGCCTGATGCTCAACCTGGTGTCTAATCTCTTCACTCATGGACCCCTCCTAACCTAAGGTTTGTTAAGTTGAATGTTGATGCAAATGTTTCTTGGAACTTAGCTCAGGCAAGATGTGATGCCATTGTCTGTAACTCCTTGGGATGCTGGGTGGGTGGGTTTGTGAAGCAAGTTCCTATTTCTATTGTGACCCTTGTTAAGTTACTAGCATTATCCATGGACTTGGAATTTGCTTGGGACAAAGGCTTTTTGGGAGGTTGTTGTGGAGTCCAACTGCCTTGAAGCGGTGGGATTGTGGTGAGCCACCATTATTCGAGGTTTCCTTTGCTTGTGTCTGCATCGCAGGATATTCGGCTTCTTCTTAGTCATGATTGGGTAGTCTCCATTGTTATGTTCTTCGACCGGCTAATCAGCGTGCTGGCCAATTAGCTAAGGTGGCTGCAATAGGAGCGAGAAGGGTTGTTGATTGGATTCAACCCCTCTATAGTTGCTTAACCTATTACATGATGATGTGTCTTAGGCTAGGCTTTGTCTTTAGCCCGTGTAGTTTTGATCTTCTAATCTTTCACCTTAAAAAATAATAAAAAAAAATCTCCAACTCTTATACGTGGGGCGCCAAAACCAAATACCCAAATCGAAGAGGCCCCTTTTGCCCCCTTCGGTTTTCCCTTTCCTTTTCGCCCCTTTCACCGTACACACACTCTCTCTCTCTCTCCCTCTCCCTCTCTTATTCTTACTACTCTGCACAACACAAAGGCACAAACAAAATCTTTCGTACGCCAAAGACTTAACTTCTCTCAACCTTTCGATTACTCGCCTTTTCCTTTTTGCCCGGAATCCCTATTCGTCCCGCACATTATTTCCCTTCAATACTCAAATCAAATCCCTTAACCAACGAAGAAGAAAGGAAAAGAAAAAAGAAGAAGGAGAAGGGGGTTTAGGGTTTTGATTCTCTGCGGCTACGAACCCTTTCAGCATTCGGTGGGCATACCCTACCCTTCGCTTGAATCCGCTCTCTCCTCGTCTGCGAAATTAGGGTTCCAAGATCTAGGGCTAATTGTTCTCTCGATTTCGAGCTCAGTAAATCGTGGAAGATGTATGCTGATCGGGTGGAGAGTGGAGGCAGGAGGTCCGTGAAGGAACGCCTTACCGGAAACACCACCAGCGGTTCTACTCGGCCGCAACGCCAAATCACTGGCAAGAGGTTTTTTTTTTTTCTCCCTCTCTATAATTTTATCTTTTTCTTTTTAAATTTCTTTTATGTTATAAAAAAAGGTTCAAGTTGTGGTTACTTGGCTTCTGTTTGAAATTATCGCATTATTTTTGTGTGCTGATTCTGTGTTGATGTTCCGTTTGTGGGCAGTATAAGTATTAGTGCACATTAATCTCATCAGGCTTGTGTTGCTATTGAGAATTTATCGTTAGGAGAAAGTTAGGTTGTGGGGAAGGCTCATCCTTAAGTATCGAGCACTTACAGATAAATACTTACATGCACTTACATATGACCCATCAATGAGGAACCCAGAAATCGAAATCAGGTTGTGGCGATGTATGATGAGAATGGAAGCTCGACTAGCTGAGCCAACCCTGGTAGCCATTGGTTTAAGTCTTTACTTGTGAATGGTCCTGCTTTAGTGGTTGGATTCGGCTGGTTAAGACTGTATATGTTAAGTTTGGTGGATTTATTGTCTACAACCAAGCATTTGGGCATCGGGGATTCTAGAAGAAATCATCTTGTTAGTTGGGAGGTTCGTTGTTAACCAGCAAGAGAAGGGGGATTGGGCTTTGGTATTTTAGTGTCCAATTAAAAACAATGGCAGCTAAGCCACTTTGTTATTTTTCTTTTCTTCATTACTCTAAATCTTAAATGAGGCTAGGGGAGCAACTGAGGATTGTCCTTTTATATTCATTGTCAGAGTCTCTCATATCCTTCTATTTGGGTCGACTCTCGCATTTAATTTTGGAAAGATATTTGGGTTTGTGGTGTTTCCCTTTTAGTACTTTAGCCCACCTATTTCGCCTATCTTTAATAATGTCCTTGTCTGTCAGTTCTTTTCCCCTCAGGATGACCTCTCTTGGATTTGAAACTTGAATAATGGGGCAGTTAATGAAATAGAGTCCCTTCTTCCTTTCTCTATTCATAATTCCAATACCCTTGACACAAGAACTTGTACTCTTGATTTCTCGTGTTTATTCTTGTAACACTTATTTTCACTATCTGACTATCTCTTCTAACGTAAAAAAATTTCTTTGATAAACCTGTTTGGAAATCGAAATATCCCGTGAAGGCCAAACTTTTGTTTGGACTGCTACACTTAACACTGTTAACACGTATGACATGCTTCATTAGTGCATGCCTATCACTGATTTGTTCCCAAATATGTCTATGATGTGTGGTTTATATTTTGAATTGGGAGGTCATCTCATTTTGCATTATCATCTGTTGCATTGATCTGAAACTTCTGTTGCATAAAACTAAAGCTACTTTGGTAGCATTATACTGTCATGATGGTTACAGTTGGTAGAAAAATTGTAATCAGAACATATATTTAATGTCTTTAGCCTGTAGTTATGACATTTGAGAAGTGAAGACTAATTCTCACTCAGATTCTGTGCTAGTGCAGTTTCAGTTGTCTAGCATATTATACTTCACTGGACAATCATTACTGCTTCAGCAACTATGCACCTCTTATTTTGCAAGTTCATCTTGGATGTTTGAATGCCTATTGAAAAGAAAAACTTGATTATATATTTAAAGTCATTATTTTTGCAGGCAGAGGCAAGATGACAAGTGGGAACATGATCTCTTTGATGATGATGAACCCCGAATCACCAGTATGGACTGATTATGTTATTATCATATGCGAGTATAAGTTGCCACTGTTGTTGGATGCCAATAGTTCTTTTTATGGGTTTTGACTTTTTGTTAATGGCTTGTGAAGATCGGCGCAAAGTTTCTTCTCAAGATCTTCGTCTTAAGCTTCAAAAGAAAGGTCTTCAACCTGCATCTCAGAGTGGAAGGAGTTCTGTTCCGAACGTGCGGGATCTCCGTGATAGGTTGGCAGGGACAATGACCCCACAGCCTAAAAACTCAGACCCGCCAAAGTCAAAAGTGGTTGGTAAACCAAGCAGTAAAAGTGTCGGCGTCGAGGCTCCTGCAGCACAGATCAAGAAAGCACCTAATCCAATTCCTAAAAAGAGGCCACAAAAGGTAGTGCATTTTATGTCTTCTCATCACCATTTCCTGTCATGTGTATAAACTACTGCATTTCCTGTCAAACAGGTGATGATTGATGACTATTGAAATTTGCATGGATATTTATATTTAAAGAACTGGAAAATAATGTTTCTTTCCTTTTTAGTGCTTTGAGAGGGTATATCCATTGTCAGCTAGTTTACTCCTACTGTGTACAAGTACTGTATGGATTATGATTTTTTTTATCCCCTTTCTTTCTAAAACTACATGATAATTGATTACATGGGGCTATGGTATTGACAGAATTGATAACCATGGTGACTTTTGTAATGATGATTTTAGGTATAATGATGAATTGTCAATGTGGGTGTCAATGGGAACTGCTAGATAGCTGTAATATTGCTAATGATTAGAGACAATATTTGTTATAGTAAAGGTGGTGTTTGAGTTTTCTTGTGGGAGATGATGAAAGTGCATTAAACATTCATCAATATTTGTTATAGTAAAGGTGGTGTTTGAGTTTTTTTTTTTTTTTTNGAGATGGTGAAAGTGTATTAAACATTCGTCGAATGTGCAATCCCCACAGCCTGCCTGGTATGAAGTTTATGATGGTTCTTGTTCCTAATGGTAGTGGATATGAAAGCTTTATTTTAATGGACTTTAGATAATAGTAGTTTCAGGTTTTAGAATGTTAACATGTTTGTTGGTGGTCATTTTCTGCTTCATCATCTATATTTACAGGTTTTATGTTTATTTCGTTTATGAATTCATATCTTCTCCTTCAGCAGATGATGGTCTACATTATGCTCACACTTCACAATAGGCACAAAAATTTGTTTGTACTGTAATTGTTTCTTATTTTCTTTATTAGATAATAATGGAAAGTTAATGTGAGATATAACTCCTGGTTCTTGCTTTTACAGGCTGAAATTTCGGTGGATGAATTTTTGCAGTCCTTGGGTCTCGAAAAGTATCTCATAAGTTTTCAGGCTGAAGAAGTATGCTGTTCATCTATTTATCCTTTTCCCTCATTAGAGAAAGTTTGTTATCTAAATGGGTTTTAATTTGACGTTAGAGTTAATATTTATGTGTAAATGCTGTTTCTTCAGGTTGATATGGCAGCTCTTAATCATATGACTGATGATGATCTCAAGGCTATGGGCATACCGATGGTATGTGTCAAACTAACCTTAGACTTGTGTATCTTTTTCTAGTCTTCTAGTTTCCTAGCAATAGTTTATTAGTTTACAGTTCAATCAGTCATGTAGAGTTGTGTGCTGTACGAAAATGCTCTTGCAACTTGAAATGTTTCCTTTTGTATCTCTCGAGGTCTTTTTGATGCTAATATTGACCCGTCTTTTGCACAAATTGATCACAATATTGGTTCCAATAAACTAGGCTTTTAAAATATTACAACAAACTTTCAGTTCAATAGTGAGTGAAGTCTAGCAATATTGGGTAAGGGATGTTGATTGTCTAATGTTGCCCTCAGAAGCCACTCTCTCTCTGGTACTGCACAACAAGTTGCTTATTGCATCTTGAATTTCTTGAAATGTGCATATAGTTTATAGTATGCTATTATGTAAAATTCCAATTGATAGTAGTTCCTTAATTTGCAGACATGTTTAAATTTTAGTTGTTAATAGCAATAAACTGAGTATTTTTTAATAGTTCCTAAACTTTAAGTTCTTGCTAGTATATTTGAGTTCCAATGAGATGCACACCCTGTTAAAAATGCACTAAATTGGAAATGATCTTGTGCTGGGCATGGCTGCAAGTGTACCTCTCAAAGTCATGGTTTGATGCACAAATTAAGGTTGCCAGTCATGACTTGTGTCTCCTGGTAGCGTTTCATAAGCATCCCGAGACAAAAAATACAAAGATGCGGGGACATCAAAGACGCATCCCTCGCGTCCTAGACATTTCTCTTGTATTTTTCTTTTTTGGATGTACAAAAATTAGTTAAAATATTATTTCAAGACAAAGACACTTTTAAATGTTATGTTTTCGTCTTTTTCTAATGATTTTGGCTTTCCTGTTTCCGTATTTTTTTTTGTCTCAACACGTACTAAACGCTACCTTAAAGAACATAATGATTTTTTCTCTAGAACATGACGAACATTACAAGGGGTGGTTTGTGACAATTTTTTTCATGCTCCTAGTTGGTGAAACTTACCACCAATATTAAATGTTTTAACATTTATTTTTGTGATTATGATATAGTAGTTTATGTTAATGCTGGCTTTTGGGTCCTTGATGGGGGTAGGAGTTTCAAACAAATCTTTTAGTGTGTGTGTGTATTGGAAAGTATCTGACTGTACCGTGGTGTTGTAGCTGTTTCTACCCTCCTTTTACTTTTACCAAGCATGTTCTTAATTTTTATGTGGTATACTCGGGAATGTCCTTCAAATTTTTGTTCAGCAAATTATGATTATGCTTTGTTGGTTCCAGGGGCCAAGAAAGAAGATACTTTTAGCGTTAGAGTCAAAGGTCTGACATTTAGCATGAGAATTGTTATTCTTAACTTGAAGAATCTGCTTATTACTTTGGTGGATGGATCAACATATGAATATCAAGTGTAATAGCTTTAGCTCTTTTGACTATCTTCAATTTTTTCTTTTTCTTTTTAACTTTATTTCCCGAAATTTTAGACATGAATGAGGTTAGATTGGTGCTTATTTGGCAAAACCTGAAAATCTTTCGGAGCTTATAGTTGTATTTGTACCTACTAATGAAAGTATTTGAAAGGAATTTGCCGTTGGAATTTGTCAAAGATCTGAAAGGAAGCGCACATTGTAAGAAAATGATACTGACTACCCTTCTTTCTCATTTACCTGTGTGCCTCCCTTTTCTTTTGTTTAGCTCATCGTTTCACTGCATGCGAACACCAACCATAGTTATATGATTTTCGTTGTATCAGTGCTATATGCGTTCTCCGTTCCTTTTTTGTTATTTTAAGCTATTTTTTTGGGGTCAAAATATGTCATTTTTATGTAAAATTTATTATAATTATCCAGCTATGCCCCTAATCCAGATTCTTTGGAGAATGTAATCAACATATTAGTAATCAACGTATTAGTGGTAAGGTGTCAAAAGTTAAAAGTCAATTTAGTGAAATCTTTTGTAGATCACTTTTGATGTTTTTTTTTTTTTAGTTGAAATAGTATATCAGCAAAAGGAATGTGAATTAAGGTAGCGTTTGGATCTCTGTTTTGTTCGAGGAGGGGCTTGGTCATATCCCACCATTCTCCATTAACTTCGTCCAGCTTTCTAGACGCAAACTTAATCTTTCGAGATTCTGTAGGTTGAACATCTGTGAAAATTTGTTCCATCTTCCTTATCCAGTTGTGGACTAGGTCTGAGTCCATCACTCCCTCAAAGACCGATGGTCTAGCTCTGCTGAATTCCATATATTTCTGAGCATCGATCTCTTGAGGTGTCAAAGGTGCATTCCTTTGAGCGGTGGCAGCTGCCATCTGAGCGGTAGCTTGGGCCATTTCCCTGATAAGGTTTGCGAAATTTGCAGGCTTGATGGTACGCTGTGTAGTATCTCTACGAGGCGGCATGGTTGATTTGTTGCATCAACACAAATCCCGAGTTGATCAGACTCAAGAAAGGCTAGTACACATAAACTTAGCACATACAACTTAGTAGAAACATACATCGTTATCATGCTTGAAAGCATAGTGCAGCTCAGTCCTCAGGCTCACTTGGACCAAACTGCTCTAATATCAAATGTAACACCCCTGTTAGCTGCTTATGCATACGTCGTAAACAATGCTTACATGATTGTTATCTGCTTAGATTAGGTTACTTCTAACCCCCACTTTTAGCTTTACAAATATTTCCTTACTCGAAAATATGGACCGTTTTAAAAACTTATACTCCTTTTCTTTATAAATTATGAGCCATACGTGATCAAGAAAACATATAGATAGGCAAGCACTAGAGTCCCAAATGACTTGAGCAATAACTAGTTTATTGGATTGTCAAAAGTGGTTGTGGTCTGAGTTTTTAGGCTGTGGGGGTCATTGTCCCTGCCAACCTATCACGGAGATCCCGCACGTTCGAAACAGAACTCCTTCCACTCTTTTGAAGCTTAAGACGAAGATCTTGAGAAGAAACTTTGCGCCGATCTTCACAAGCCATTAACAAAAAGTCAAAACCCATAAAAAGAACTATTGGCATCCAACAACAGTGGCAACTTATACTTGCATATGATAATAACATAATCAGTCCATACTGGTGATTCGGGGTTCATGAAAATCATGCCACCATAATTTGGTAATAACTCACCTCGCTTGAGGCAATTGTTATGCAATTGCCAGTGATTGGACATCAACGTAATAGAAATAGGTATCAACGTAATAGTTATAGGTATTAACACAATGAAAATAGACATCAACATAAAATAATGTATTAGCATTTCTTTAAAAGTAAATGTTTTTTAACGTTGATATACCTTTATGATGTGTTGATGCCTATTTGTATACACATCTCAGCTACCACATTGTATAATCTGATTCGACCAATCTGTAGATTATAATCAATACAGTAATAAATTGTAGGTATGGCTGATAATATAGTCCTTGTGAAGGAAATCTTGCTTTATGTCCCACCAAAATATATCTAATCACTAAAATCATTTAATATATCTAACAACGTTACCATTATGTCCACCAAAATATAATGTCTGTAATGGCAGGATTCCTACAATATTTATCTATATTGCCAATGTAGATATAAATTGTAGATTATATCCCAACGTAATATACCACGGATAGCTTTGACCATAATCATGAGCAGTATCCTCACAGAAATAAGACAATATAACTGATTAGTCTATCAAATTTTCACGTTGTTCTGGCTAATGGGACTGCAACAACTTGCAAAAGCTAGAACCTATGCAGCTTGCTCGTCAGGTATATATACCATTACTGTCGATAACATGCAAATCATGCCAGGCTTTTTGCAGCTTTGTTGGTTAATATTGGTTATGACTTACTTGCATTAATTCAGGTACTGTTGTTTTCAGGACGCAGGATGTTTTAATCGTGCCTTTTATGAATGTATGCTTGCACACCTATTTTTCCTTTACCTTTACTTGAGATAGAATCTGGATGATATGCATTATTTTTTATTTCTTAGCAAAATGAGTAATACGATCAGTAATGCCAAGTTGCTGGCAGCACTAGGGGGAGGGGGAAATGCAGTGACGAGTGATATTGATTATTGGAAAATGTTGCACATACTAAAGATATATATAAAATTCAGTCCATGTAAGAATAACAGCAGCACATGTTACCGGTAGTAGCAAAACTGGATAACATCAAATAAGAAATTGAAGGTAAAATGGTAGTGTCCAGATAAAAACTGAATAACATCAAATAAGAAATAGCATGACCATGTAGTATATAGCTGCTTTGACAATTACATATATTCAGGATAGCGATAATTGTCTGCATAACTGCTGTAGTGGACTATTGGATTGTGTTCTGGATATAACCTTGCATGTGGATGCGGCCTGTAAGTGGAAGACATGGGTACTGAACTTGCCCATAGTAATCATAGATAGGCACTGGTGGTCTTGGATATGATAATGGTCTTGCGTATCCTCTCTGAATGGCAGGTATCCTGGCATCGTCGGTTGATGATGATATCCTGTGAATGGCTGATACCCTGGCATCAGTGGCTGATCTGTGACTGGTGGTTGTGGTGATGCTGCATATTTCATGCTATGCTTTTTCTTGCTCCTTCCGTGTTTCCGATCAGTGTAACTGCCGTGAACATCGGTGTCATCAGAATCGGAGTCACTGCTCTCACAACAATGAGAAGTTTGAAGTTTGTTTCTTTTTGGGATGAGAACCATATCTCTTTTGCTGTGGTGCTTTGTCAAAGGACCAAAGTTGCGCCTTTTTTCCCATTTTCTGTAGAAGCTTGATTAGCATCATGGGGTTTACGTTGCCTACAAGTGTCACCTTCCCTTCATTTGGATCGACGGAAATAGCTTTCACCCCTGATTATGTTTTTCCATTTGGTTAGATAAAGAAATATTAGTATTGGTTTCCCAGTTGGGACCCTCCCAAAATCAATTTTGGGGAGCCATAATTGTTTTTGACATTTTTATATAATGTTTGGTTAGCAATATTTCTCAAAAGTCAAAATCAATTTAACTAAAATCAATTTTATCAAGAATTAATTTGGTAAAAGCATAATCAAGTCCACATTATTACCAAAAAAAATAATAATCAAGTCGACACGACCGTCACAAAGTTAGTCATGAGAATTTAAGAGGATTTAAAAAGAAAAAGAAAAAAAAGAAATGTTGAATAACAGTCATACCCTTCAGTTGTCCCAACATGTTCTTCACATCAGCAGGGCAATCCCTTGAGCACCCAAAATCAACTTTCAAAGTAGAAATCTGATGAAAAGAATAAAAAAAATGAAAGAAGACAGCAAGGGGTCAAACAATAAACGCATCAAGTTTTGCATGGACAATAGTAATGAAGAGTACTTACAATGTTTTCTGAAAAGCCTGGCATGATTTTCATGTTATCGACAGTAATAGTATATACATACCTGACGAGCAAGCTGCATAGGTTCTAGCTTTTGCAAGTTGTTGCAGTCCCATTAGCCAGAACAACGTGAAAATTTGACAGACTAATTGGACTAAGATCAGAAATTCTGCAACAATTGATTCATAGAAAAGAAGGTAGTTGAGATCAAGAATAATAATTTTCTCTCATTTTTAGCTGAAGCCTCAATGTTCATACAAAATATGATTCTTAGAGGCTCTTGCAATGTTTTCTGGAAGATAAATGAAAAAGAGGCATCAGACAACATGTCTATAACCATGAACAGTTTAACTATAATATCAAGCAACTGAACAGTGAATCCGGACTGAACTGTCACAAATGACATGGCACATAACTAATTCCAGAACTTTTCTCCTGTCTGGATGAGTCAATCAAAATAGGAACTTAACTAATATCCGCACGATCAAGCATATCATAGAAAGTCATCCTCCTCGGAAACCTTGGTGGCAGCTTCAAGACCATGGAATCTTCTATCTCGATGGGTAAATGAGTCGCCGCAATGACAATCCCTCCCTGCTTCCTATGTTCTGCAATAATGTACTCAAGTAACTTCACACCTTCATCATCTAATGCAACCGAAGGCTCATCTAGCAACCATATGGGGCGATCAATTGCCAGCAATCTTGCAAGTTGCACTCTTTTCCGCTGGCCCATTGAAAGCATCCTTGGCTTTTCATTGGCTAGTCTTCCTAATCCCATCAACTCAAGTGCAGGCAAAGCCTTCCCTTGCTTGCCTTCAAGAACTTCAAACCACTGAACATTCTGCAGAACTGTATAACTGTCTGTAATGGCATCCTTGAGGGAGAGCCAGTTAAGCTGAAGCTTATACTGATGGAATATTCCAGATTCTTGAATATTATGGCCATTCCAAAGGATTTCACCAGCAGAAGGACGAGAAAATCCAGCTAACATGCGCAGAAAAGTTGTCTTTCCCGAACCATTTGCGCCCGATAGCACAAGTGCCCCTCCATCATGAAGAGATACATTCACATGACGCAGAATTTGCTGGGCATTTCTCATGCAAGAGACATTGTTAAGGAGGAGGCGAGGGAATGGAGGTTTTCTCATAGACATCAAGCTTAACAAAAGGAAATCGAAAATTAATGCCAATATGCAGATTAGTGCTTTCTGATCCTTTGGTTTCTGACAAAGATGCAATTAGCATAGGTCACTGAGCACAAGTTTACTGTAAGAAATGAAAAAAAAATGACAAATTAAAAGAGAATTACTTTTCTGGGTTTCTGAAGTAGTCAAGTTATAATACAATATATATGTTATCATCACTTAAATACATCCCAACCAAACAAAGCAGAACATTTAACTAGCTTTCTGACATTAAAATCATTTTAATATCAGTCCCAATTAAAGGTAAACCAGCATCCCAACGTGAACAAATACAACAAATCAGATATAAGGGCACTCGGCTCAAATTTATTTTCAAATTTCAGAACAGAGAAAAAGCAAGTTGAAGGATACACACAAATAATCAATTATTACTGAAATTTGAAAACAAACCGAGAAAGAAACACATGTACACAAGTATAACAAAACAAAAAGAGCAGGAATTTGATGCATTTGATGAGGGAACGAGGAAACGCAACAACAGACAAAGTGAATGGAAGTCGTTATTTTTTTGCAGCAATTAGCCTCTATTCTCAATTGCTTAAAACTCAATTTCCCATTGATCCAAAAAAAAAAAAAAGAGAAGATAAACCTAATTAACTTTGAAGCGAAAGAAATCCTAACCTTATCAGAAGGAGAACGAACCGCCCCCCGCAAGTGGCAGCGCCGGTGAGGGGAGTAGTGTGGGGGGAGCGGAAGAAAAAGAGAGGGCGGAGTGTCAGGGCAGAAGAAAGTGGGATGATAAAAACGTAATTTTGTTATCCTTTTTATATTATTACTACTACAAAGTTCTTGGGTTGGTTGGTTCCTATTTAAAAAGAAAAAATTGAATCTCATGTCTTGGTTAATTATTAATAGTGTTACGCGCTAAAAGTCGGGTCCGAGAGCTTTAACCCTCTAAGAGGGAGAGGAGCTCACATTCTCTAAAGACCCGAAGGGCCCAACCCACTAAGGAGCAGAAGAGACTCTCCACTCGGTCGGATCGGCTCAAAGAGAGAAGCCTCATGGCGCTTAGAGGAGGAGAAGGTCGTAAGCCCAAAGACTCTGAACTCGGTTCGGCCCAACAAGGCCAAGAGGAGGTAGCGGCAACCTCTCCTCCCCAGTCCGCAACCAACTCCTGAATAAGCGGAAAAAGATAAACCGGGGAACGGATAAGCAAACCCTCTCGCTTTATCTCTATCTTACCTCTATCTTTGCACTCTAAACTCTTCTATTAAAGTGAACATTGATATACAAATATAGTGTAAATCCTTATAATCAAATCTGAATAAGGATTAATATAGGATTATAATCAAATATTGATTATATTAAGGACTGAATGTAGGCGGTTATAGGCCATACCTACATATATTATTAATACACAATATATGTATTAATAATGCTTTTGCGGAATTAGGATTATAAGGACTATACCTATAACAACATTTGGAGCAGTGCAAAGCTGGTAGCTTCATTATTATCAACTATAAAAGGAGCCCACCAAAGCTGTGTAATATACTGTAATTCCTTTCAATGTGGATATTTCAATTTCCAAACAGGTTTATCAAAGAAATTTGTTTAAGTTAGAAGAGATAGTCAGATATTGAAAATAAGTGTTACAAGAATAAACACGAGAAATCAAGAGTACAAGTTCTTGTGTCAAGGGTATTGGAAATATGAATAGAGAAAGGAAGAAGGGACTCTATTTCATTAACTGCCCCATCATTCAAGTTTCAAATCCAAGAGAGGTCATCCTGAGGGGAAAAGAACTGACGGTGGGCTAAAGTACTAAAAGGGAAACAACACAAACCCAAATATCTTTCCAAAATTAAATGCGAGAGTCGGCCCAAATAGAAGGATATGAGAGAAATAAACGAAGGTAAACTCTGACAGATGAATATAAAAAGGACAATCCTCAGGTGCTCCCCTAGCCTCATTAAGATTTAGAGTAATGAAGAAAAGAAAAATAACAAAGTGGCTTAGCTGCCATTGTTTTTAATTGGACACTAAAATACCAAAGGCCAATCCCCCTTCTCTTACTGGTTAACAACAAACCTCCCAACTAACAAGATGATTTCTTCTAGAATCCCCTATGCCCAAATGCTTGGTTGTAGACAATAAATCCACCAAACTTAACATATACAGTCTTAACCAGCTGAATCCAACCCTGGTAGCCATTGGTCTAACTTTCTCGTAACGATAAATTCTCAAAGGCAACACAAGCCTGATAAGATTAATGTGCACTAATACTGCCCACAAACGGAACATCAACACAGAATCAGCACACAAAAATAATGCGATAATTTCAAACAGAAGCCAAGTAACCACAACTAGAACCATTTTTTATAATATAAAAGAAATTTAAAAAGAAAAAGGTGAAATTATAGAGATGGAAAAAAAAAAAAAACCTCTTGCCAGTGATTTGGCGTTGCGACCCGAGTAGAATCGCTGGTGGTGTTTCCGGTAAGGTGTTCCTTCACGGACCTCCTGCCTCCACTCTACACCCGATCAGCATACATCTTCCCCGATTTACTGAGCTCGAAATCGAGAGAACAATTAGCCCTAGATCTTGGAACCCTAATTTCGCAGACGAGGAGAGAGCGGATTCAAGCGAAGGGTAGGGTATGCCCACCGAATGCTGAAAGGGTTCGTAGCCGCAGAGAATCAAAACCCTAAACCCCCTTCTCCTTCTTCTTTTTTCTTTTCCTTTCTTCTTCGTTGGTTAAGGGATTTGATTTGAGTATTGAAGGGAAATAATGTGCGGGACGAATAGGGATTCCGGGCAAAAAGGAAAAGGCGAGGAATCGAAAGGTTGAGAGAAGTTAAGTCTTTGGCGTACGAAAGATTTTGTTTGTGCCTTTGTGTTGTGCAGAGTAGTAAGAATAAGAGAGGGAGAGAGAGAGAGTGTGTGTGTGGTGAAAGGGGCGAAAAGGAAAGGGAAAACCGAATGGGCCTCTTCGATTTTGGTATTTGGTTTTGGCGCCCCACGTGAGTTGGAGGTTTTTTATTTTATTTTTTTTTAAGGTGAAAGATTAGAAAATCAAAACTACACGGGCTAACAGGGTGAATATGGGTTGGATCCGACCCGCCGACATATCGATCCGACTCAATTTAACCCATTTGGATTGGGTTGAGTTGGGTCGACGGGTCAGATCTAATGGATTCGTCATATTATATAGGTCGAGTATCGGGTCCCTACTTCTCAACCCGACCTGACCCGCCAATCCGTCGATCCGCTTATATATATTACTTTTAATTTTTAATTGTTAAAATATGATTATTTTAAATTAAAAAAATATATTTTTTAATTTAAAAAATAGATTTTTTTAATTTAAAAAATAGATTTTTTTAATTTAAAAAATAGGTGTCTATTTTTTTAAAAAAATAATAGCTTTTTCTATTAAAAAATTGATTTTTTTAAAAAGAAATTGAATTTTTTTAAAAAAATAGTTCTTTTTTTAAAAAAAGGGAGGACGGGTCACCCTCCGACCCGCCTAATCCGACCCGACCCAGGCGGGTGGCGGGTCTGGCGGGTACCTGTAAAAAAATGTTAATTTTACCCGACCTGACCCACCCGCTGATAGGCGGGTCAGATCGGTGACATGGGCGGGTCCTACCCGACCAGACCCATTTTCACCCCTATGGGCTAAAGACAAAGCCTAGCCTAAGACACATCATCACGTAATAGGTTAAGCAACTATTGAGGGGTTGAATCCATTCAAAATCCTTCTCGCTCCTATCAGAACCATCTTAGCTAATTAGTCAGCACGCTGATTAGCCGCCTGAAGAACATAACAATAGAGACTACCCAATCATGATTGAGAAGAAGTTGAATATCCTTCGATGCAGACACAAGCAAGGGAAACCTCGGATAATGGTGGTTCAGCACAATCCCACCGCTTCAAGGTAGTTGGACTCCACAACAACCTCCCAAAAAGCCTTTGTCCCAAGCAAATTCCAAGTCCATGGATAACGCTAGTAACTCAACAGAAATAGGAACTTGCTTCACAAACCTACCCACCCAACATCCCAAGGAGTTACAGACAATGGCATCACATCCTGCCTCAGCTAAGTTCCAAGAAACATTTGCATCAACATTCAACTTAACAAACCTTAGGTTAGGAGGGGTCCATGAGTGAAGAGATTGGACACCAGATTGAGCATCAGGCTTGACAGACTTGTAGAGCTGCATGAACTCAAAATAGGACTACCGTATGTACAGGCTAGTAAAATAAACCCAAACCATGGTAATCCCAAATGATTTCTCCTTAGGCCGAAAAGAGTGAGGTCATTCCTTGGCAGCTAGGTAGTTCCCATCAATCATCCATGGCCCTCCTCCAATCACCTTATCATGATCCCGAGCCATATCAAATTTCAAAAGGAAGTAACCAAAGCCTATATCCATTAAATCATATCCTCCCTTCAATATCCATACACCCTTTATCTTATGCGACATGACATTGAAACCAATTGGTTTCCAAAGAATCTTAATCATCAAAGCTTCATGATAAGGAGCTAAGGGTCTGGTTCTTCCCTCCATAGTGAAACTCACTCGATGAGGTGCAATATCACCTTGTTTCCTTTCAATAATGGCCAAGTGATCACCATCCAACTCCTCCTCCACCATGAATGGTTTTGGAGCAATGACATCCAAAACCTTGCCCAGGGAAAACACTTATAGAGGAGCTCGCGGAGTCGCCATCTTAGTAGCCTTCACATGCTTCTCAGCTTCCCGCATCACCCAATCCCCTTATAATGACCCATCATCAGAGGACTGCTACGATGGTAAATGACCATTGTAGCGGTACAAGATTTGGTGTGTGGCTGAGGAGATGGAGAGCAAATTGCTATAGTAGTCATAACTATTGTAGTGATACGGGGCTTTTAGAATCAAGTCCAACATCGTTTGTGGTGACTTGAGGAAGAGGCTTTTCTCTCCTATAAATAGTGACCCCCTAGTAGAGCTTTAGCTGCTAATTTCCTTTATAGCTTATAAGGTTCCACTCATTGTTGGGACTTTTTCTCAGGTACTAAGTGTTCAATTGTGGGGAAGCAGAGCCTCCGCATAGAGTAGGTTTTCTAGTCTCTTAGGGTATCTTAGGATAGAAGGCCTAGGGTCACTATCATTATAGTGGTAACGTTGTGGTGATCCACAACCGCTATGACAATGTTGGTTCGTCATAGCCATGTTTGTTCACTACATTGACACCCTATATTGGTAGTTTTTCTTTACTTTATGAGTTTCTCGTGGTATGGTGTTGTTGGTCGATCCAGGTGCTAACGACATACCCCTCAAAGCTGCTAGTACCAATGCTCCTTAGTCTTTGGCCATTCTAGGTGAGTGTCCTAGTGCATCAACGATGGTGTTGTTTCGGTATCGTCAATAGAGTCAGGTATGCTTTGATATCATGTTATGTTATTTATAAGTATGCATGTGCTTAGGAAGAGACTTATGTGCTTAAAGATAACATGTTAGGGATATGTGCTTATCTACTTAGTTATTGGTTATTCATAATTGGTAGTAACATATGTTATAAATATATCACGATTAGTTAAGTATATTGATGTCATAGTTAGATCATTGACCTAATTAACATCATAATCAGTATCTCATGTGAACCTTAGGGTAGCTGACTTATGATTTATAATTGATTTCTTTGTTATGATTGTGATTATATGTGTTGGCACAAGTTTAGCGTACTTAGTAAATCCTATACATGGGTACAGCGTGCCCACAAATTCTCAACATACCACACGGGTTCAGTGTACCCTTAACTTGTATCGCAAGGAACCTGTGCAACGCCCTAGCTAGTTGGCCTATGCTTAAGTCATAGGTTTCCCTGGCTAGGTAGTTGAATGCTGGGCTGTGAACTACTACTGTTCTAGGTTATTGACTGAAATTAGGGTTACTAAAAATACGTGCCAATTTGAAATTTCTTTGCAAATACGCGTGTGTAGAAAGGAATGAGCCATGCGAATATCATAATGGATAGCGGCGTAACTAAAAGATAAGAGAATGCGAGTACATACCTGTAGCGTGGAGCTTTATCGGTAGGAAGTACACATAGGGGCCCGAATGTACATAACACGCCATGATATTATAATACATAAGTTTATACATACATCCATACAGTCTGATGGGAATATATATATATATATATATATATATATATNTGTAACCCGTTAGAGGGCATTTATGATTTTTCAGACTTAATATAACTTATTCTTTCAATAATTATTTAATTAATTGCATAATTAGTAGATTTAACCATGTTTATGAGCTTTTGTCGGTACAATGTCCCCACATGTGATCACTTTTGAATTTGGATCGTGACACGCCCTTACCTCCTGATAGCCTCCCCCCCACCCAAACAATCTCTCCCGAAACACACTCGTCCTTTTCTAAACCCTCATTGTTCATCATCCTCTCATTCACCTTCTACCCCTCTCCATCCATCCTAGTAAAGACAAAAGAAAGAACCTCATTGTTGAGGCCACACACGCGCACGCACAATAACAAACTAAGAATTTGGTGTTAAATCAACACAATTAAGTTGCATTCATCTCCAACCTTTTAACATTCGTGCAACAATATTCTATGCTTGATAAGGAAGTCCAGTACGTCTGTTTTCTGAAGAGGGAATGCTTTACATTGAGCAACCCAAATTTACTTAATATTTTGAGACAGATTATGGCTGCTGAAATTATAAACTAAGTACTTAAAAGTCCAAAGAAAGGATTTGTCATTGCAGAATTCAACACAGCAGCAGCTGAATTTAGCAATGCCATGTCAACCTTTTCACGAGGCAGACACAAGAAGTCACCCGTTCTCTCAAAACCGCAGTGCTCAAGAAACTCTACTCCTCCACTTAAGCTTCCAACTCTCTCCTGTTAAAATGAATGTACAAAAAGATTCATATCACCGATAAATATATAATTCAGAGCCACGTAGCACTACTCTGGAATTTTTATGCTACTTATTGAGCCAAACGTTAAGCAATCATTGAGCATCGTGTTTGTGCAGATGATTAAAAGACGCACATTCCATGCTGTGGGAAATGCTAAAATAATTTCAGCATGTGGTGCACAAAGACTGATGAGAGAAAATACTGATGAAAAGATAGATATCTACTCTTATTCATTAAATTAGAACACAATCTCTTGGGTGTGGTTTAATTTCTTATTCTATTATTCTTGGTGAATGAAAAAATGGGCAAGAATCCTCTCGTCATTAACATGAGTGTTGCGGGAGAACAAGACAAATTTTGCTATTATAGGACCCACTGTTATCTATATTTATTATTGTGATCGGGTAAGGCGTAGCACAACATTGGGGATGAGTTGAGGCATAACCCGAGAATCAGTGACAAGTCATATGGCTATTTGCATGCCACCATATCTGCCAGTTTAATTTAAACTCTATCTTCTTCATCTTTTATATTTTCTTTATCAGGGATAATCCTCATTTTGGTCCCTGAAAATATATGTTCGAGTTATTTTGATTCTTAAAATTTAAAAATTTAACTTTTTAATCCTTCAAATTGTAAGTTGTAAGTCAAATTAGTCTTTTAGTTGATTATCATTACTGTATTTCACATTCTCATTGATTTATAACATTAAAAGGGACAATAACAATAATTGAGGATGCAAATGAGTTGTAACTGCACTTGAAACTACAAATGAGGTCACTCTAAAGCAATTATAGTGGTAAATGAAGCTGCATTATAGCAACAAAGATTTGTAGCTCCAAGTGTGGTCACAAACATATTTTTAGCCTTTAGTGTTACCACACAACTTCTGTTATTATCACATTTTCATTTAATGCGAAAAATTAATAAAAACATGACAATACAATAATGATAATGAATTGAAGGACTAATTTGACTTGCAACTTACAATTTTATGGATTAAAAAGTCAGATTTTAAATTTCAAAGATCAAGGTGACTCGAATTTACTAAAATGAGCATTTCCCCTTTCTTTATCTATACTTGAGAAATGCTATATCCTCCTATCAAATATGCCTTACAAATCTACTTAACAATCTGATTGGGGCATTTCGGGAATATGGGGGAGACGCTGACTTTCAGGGTAAAAAGGGAATCAAGTGCTAAAACCAAATCAAAGTATCACAACTCTAAATCCTTGGTTGTGGGTAAGATGATTCTGTATATGCTTGACTCTTTTGAAAGGTGACTAAATATTATTTAACATGCATTAAAAAAGAAAATTGAGGAATGTTAAGGCCATAATAACGTGTGAAAGAATGATAACATCACTCCCTATATAAGTGTGTTATATGATTTTCCAAAGAGCAAGAGAAAGACTAGTTAAGTCCTCAATCGAGGCAAATTCATAAGATGTTTTAAAAATAAAAATAAAAGATAGATTAGGTTCTCTTTTGAAGAGATATTCATAGTACTTTTTCTAAATGACACGCTTATATAGGTTAAAGAGATAATATGCTTCCCAAGTGGAGCAAGCCCTTTGGAACATCGTAGTAAGTTGATCACTCCATTAAAGAGTTGTACATTGTCCGGAGGGGTGGTACCCTCCAAGTGTACGAAAAGGAAATAAGATAACGGTCCTTTGGAACATCGCAGTAAGTTGGTCACTCCATTAAGGAGTTGTACACTGTCAGGAGGGGTGGTGCCCTCCAAGTGTACGGAAAGGAAATAAGATAACAACACTTTGGACCATTGCAGTAAATTGGCCAACCCATTAAGGAGTTGTACATTGTGGGGTGGTACCCTCCAAGTGTACAAAAAGGAAATAAGATAAAATCCCTTCGATTATGATTGACTACATCAAGTTTATATGTGGTTCGCTACCACGGATTGAGCTCAACCCCATTAGAGGTTGTATGTTTCCAGGAGGGTAAACAACCCCCAAGCATACCGAAGGGTACAAGAGCGTTCTCCCTTGAGCCAATGCAAGTAATAGCTAATGGGTTACTCCGCCTAAGAGTTGTACATTGTCCGGAGGGGTGGTATCCTCCTGGTGTACAGAGGGAAAATCTAGAGAAGAGAATTGATTAAGAAAGAAAGGACAAATGAAAAGAAGAGGTTAAATCCTCTAAAGAATTATTTCAGAAAGTGAGAAGAAAGTGAGCAAAGAATGCTATGAATAATGTCGTGTTATAATTTTCCCATGCATGTTTAAAGATTTATTGTATTATGATACCTATTGTCACACCTTGATAACTACTAAGTTAAAGAAAATATTAGGTCTAACTGGTAATCATTCAGGACTAGGTCAAGATAAATAAATGAACCTTACATGAATGTATGGTCACTTAGAGATGGTCCAAATGGCTGGAACCCTATGCATTGACACCTAGTTAATGCTTAGGGACCCACTAATTATATAATTCTCATTCCTCGCCCACATATGGTTCCACGTCACCATGACAAGCCGTCAGGACATCCCAGCTGAGCACGCATAGAGGCGAGGGAAGCGTTATGTCTAAGGCCCAGAGTTTTCACGAGGCATGTTGTAATCATTGTGAATAGATAGCTTAGCAGTATGTAGCTGTTGTACATGTTATCTTTGTCGCATGAGATGGTGGGGTAGCTACAATATAGGTCTCATGCGTAGCTATATTTGATGTATTTATATGTGTGTATGTGTGTATATATATATAGACAAATATGTGTGTGTGTGTGTGTGACATATGTGAACCCTATACCACTTGATATGTATGTTTTATCGAAATCAATGTATGTTTGAGCAATTGAGCCAGGGTTCTTGCAACGTACCCCCTAGCGTATGGGTTTCTTAGTTAGTACACTTTGTCGTGTTACGAGTATGCTCACATTTTCACATCCAAGAATTTGTAAAATAAGAAAAGTTTTAAATGGTCCATATTTCACAACTAATTGTATTTTCAAAAGTAAGTTTAAAAGTAACCAAGCCAAAAGGTAACAACTAGTGAGCATTATTTATAACTTAAGCGTAAATAACTAGTTAGGGTATTACAAATTTAATTACAAAAGTGACAAATTATTCTAATCTTGCTTCTTGTTTTCAGGATTTTACGAAGGCAACTAGGAAAACAGGAAGAAAAATCTTCTTGTCAACCAGGAAAAAGAAAGTGAAAACACAATGAAAATTTTGTAATTAAAATCGAAAACATGAACTGTAACTAGGCAGTGACAATCTAAACCAAAGAGGCTCTAAAATAATCAAATGTTCAATAGAACAAAAACTCTTATTAACGCAAAAGATTTTAAAAAATGTCATGCCTGGAATAATGGGTTGCTCAGTCGGATCTTCCTGTACTTTTCCTCATTGGGATTCTTGGCAACATTACCAACATATATTAGAAGTGTTACAAAGGCCTTTCTGACTCTGGCAGGCTCACCCTACAGAGAATTTGAAAATTGAATAAAGGAACATTTGAATAAAAAAGTGAGGCTATTGATAGTAATATTTCTATCAGAAAACCTACACTAAGGCATGCATCGCATTAATTTGGGAAGCAAAATAGAACATGCCAAAAGACTTTCTGCCATAATTTCGACTGAATAGTTCAGTATGTGTAGACTTCTTGTTAATATTCGTGTTATGATCAAAAGTTACTAACATAAGTTTCAAGAGTTAATGTGATTTCTATTTCTCTCATTATTTTAGAGAGGAGGGGGATCAAACTAGCATATCCCCTCCTAGTGGAGTGCTTGTAAAGTTGACAAAAAAGGGAAAAAATAGTTATAATTCAGTTCTATGACATGCATGGTTCAGTTCAAAAACAGTTCTATCACAAAACTGTGATTTGGTATGCAATGGCATGAATATTCAGCTATTCACAGCTATGCTTCTCAAGGAGATATTGTGAAACACTACAGATTGAATTGTCTGCTCATGTATCCGTCAATATCATTTTTTTTTACCTTATGAAATTGAACCACAACTCTTACAAAGGAAAACTAAGACACTTCATTTTGCTTTCATGAAAGAATATATGAACCAAAGACAGTTTTGAGGTGAGAGGACACGTGCAGGCTTACTAAGAAAGTGCACAAATGAACCGAATCAGTTTGTGAGAACGTATAAAATGAGTTTCTCTCCATTTTACATTTTTCCTTTTAACTGGTGTATGGGGTTGTCATTCTTCGTTATATAGAGTGATCCCCTCATGCCCATGAGCAGTGGCGGAGGGAGGGGGGCACGACGGAGCCATGCCCCAAGGATTTTGAGAATTTTTTTTATACATCTATATTAATATAGATGTATGTAATATTATGTATTAAAAAATTATATGTAATACTTAAGGTATATAATGAGTGCCCTTCTTAGTAAAATTAAATTAAATTATTATACCTTATATTTTTATTTATATATACAATGTATAAGTCTTACATGTTTAGTATACCTCTTTTTATAAGTTTAATTTTGATGCACTAACAACGGTGCAAAAGATTTTACACGGTCCGTTAATTAATTCATTTCGTTTGAATAATATTTTAAAGAGTAGATGTGATGGTCAACCATATTTGCTGATTTGTCAGTATATAATTGGATGACAGTGTAAAACTCCTTTACACTGTCTATGCATTCCAATTAAATCATTTTTCAATTAATGCTTCATATATTTGAATTTGAGAAACTAAGTAACAAATTATTAGTACTTACAATTTTAAACCACTCTCACTTTTAAGAAATGAGCAGTAAGTCAAATAGAACCCACATATAAATTCATAAAATCATTTACATTTTTTTACTTTAAGTGTTAGTTTATTACTTTCTTATTTTTCAAAGACCCTCTTTTTCTATCTTTCTTGATATTTTTTAGTATAAATTTTAATTACAACAATAAATATCATCTTCATATCGTGTATATTAATTTTGTACAAATTTTCAGACGTACGTGTCTTTTTCATAAACAAAGGCCGCAAAATAAGTTTAAAGATTATTTGTATTAAGTATAATTTTGGTCCCCCTAGACATGATTTTCTGGCTCCGCAGCTGCACATGAGCACAAATCCATAGAACATAATGGCCCCCCCGCCCCTATTACTTTGAATTAGATCAACGACTAGTGTTTACCTGGTGTTTACGCTTGAGATACCTTAGACATTCTCTCAGGTACTCAACTTTTGAAGTGGTGTAAACAGGGTTTGGATTCTGCAATTTCTAATCAAGTAAAAAAGGTGCTGAATTAGAGCACTCGTGTTCTGAAACAATAGGGTAAAAAAATGGTTTAACTAAACAGAAACTAGTTATCAGCTTGTGAAGTGCAAGGAATTATCAATTGAATGCAAAATCAAACAGATCTCAGCCATACCTTTTCTTTCTTTACATCAATTGTGGATGATCTTGCAGCAACTTGGCCTTCAGGAGTAGATTCATGTTTGGACCTTCTATTTATCTGTAAAGATAGACAAAGATGTAGCCATTAACAGAGCTGAGCAATGCTACTGAGCCAGAAGGATGTGTATCCAGAGATTTTTACAAAAATGTTGAGGTACTTGGATGAGAGATGGTAGTGGAACCCACTTCTTTTATCTGAAAGTTATATAACTTTTTTTTTTTATATACCCCATCATGACAGACAATTTCTGACAAACATATCTGACTATCAAGCAATTTTCCACAGAATTTTGGACGAATTCAGATCTCTCTCACCTTGTCACGGAATATAGATAAAAAGGATTAGTTTCAGAATAGATGAACTGACGACAAACTCATTGTCAAAAACTATCTCTCTTAAAAGCTTAAGCTTATGGGTAGCGGCGATCGAAAGGTTATATGTCTCTTTACACTCATAAAGGCCTTGTGGAAGTTTGCAAGAGGTTAGTTCTTTGAATGGTGATAAAAGGAAAAAAAAGAAACTTTGACAAGACTTTTATTCCAATGAGAAGTCAGTGTCTTCTATAACCCAACTTTGACATTGAACATGCTACTTTGTTTCCTTGATTCTTGAAACTCAAAACTATTTCCTAATATAAGTAGTTATAACCTGCAAGAATTTGCTTGACAAGGAAACTCCCACAATAAGGAAACTACCAACAATCAAAATAAGAATTTGGGTTATACTGAACAAAACGTGTTGCTGAAATATAGTCTCCAAAAGAAGTTCGGCAAAACGATCAACCAAAACAATAAACTTTTCTAACTGTGGAAGATGATTCTTCCTTTCAATATTAAAATTTCATCGTCCAGAGCAAGATTGAGCCACATATCTTCCTGTTATATCCGCCATCAACTACTAAACTGCTATTATATCTTGTTGCTAAACAATATCAGAAAAATTAATTTCTGAAAACTGGTTGGTATCCTCAAAATCATTAGACACCAATTGTTAAATTGTCATAGCCATATTTCAATAAAAAGCTTAAAGGGTAGTTGAATGCACAAGGCTCCCCATTTGATGGGGTTTGGGGAAAGTAGATGCGCAGAGTCTTACTCCCGCAAATGAAGAGGCTGCTTTCACGATTTGAACCTGTGATCTCTAGGTCACAAGGAAACAACCTTACTTCTGCTGCAGAAACTCGCCCTCTTATATTTCAATGTAAAACTTATCTCATTTTCTTTCGAACTTCAAAATCTATTATATAATAAGACATCATATTGGCATTCGAGTGTAAATACCAGGAAATAACATAGACAGAAGATTTGTTTTATAGTTTCTTGGAATTGATATTTATACAACTCCCAGAAGTCGAGAAGTTGATGCACGTGTAATTTACTACCATTTATGTTGTGTCCTTTATTAACGACATTCTGCATCAGTAGTTAATATTAACACAATGGAAACATATTTTAGCTTCCACAGATTAATTTAGTAACATTCAGTCCTTGAGGAGAAGAATTCAAATAACTATGAAAAAGAATTTGTCAAACACAATGCAGAAGATCAAAAGTTGTCATCCAAACCATTATAATAAATTTTTAGAAAATTAGTTCTATACCTTATCCTGTTCTAGTTTCAGGAGAACCTTTTCCCTTGCTCTTTTCTCTTCTTCCTTTTCTGCTTTTCTTAAGGATAAATTCCTGATAATAGGATGGGACATATATAAGTTGGAATAATTAATTTCATCACAGAAATAGATATAAGCAATTGCTACCGTCTTCTTTCATTTTCTTCTGCAATGCGCTTTGCCTCAAGGAGTTGCTTACCAGCTTGAATCCTCTCCTGCAATCAAAGCAATAAAAATGTCATAAAAAATAATGCTGGCATGTAAGAGCAGCATAAAGTATCAATCACTTGCAAACCAAAGATATCTTCTAGTGAGATTTGTTCAATCAACAATAGAATCCTTGATGTTTATAGGGATAATCTTCAAGAAGATGAGAGCCCATCGTTACTGACAACCACGGGATATCAAGATTGTCAAAATTGAGGAATAAATATTATTATTACATTCCATATGAAGGGTTCATAGGTTCATGCCAAAAATATATGTGGATCTTTAAGGAAAAAAACAAAATATCAAGGGACTTTATTTTAGAAGTTAGAGATGCATTTTTTGTTTGGTTATATAAGTTAGCTCTAGTGCAATAAGATATAGCCAAAAGAAGGGGAGAAAGAAAAAACTAGAGATTAGTAGTTCTTAATATATAGAGAAATTAATGCACCTTCTCCCTTTCTCTTTCAATTTTTTTTTCTTCATCCTCTCTCCTCTTATGCGCTTGTTCTCTGCAACAGTGAAAAATCAGTGAAAATATGAAGCAAACACAAGAAATGGGAAATATGTGTTGGAAATTTCCCGTGAAATCAAATTTAAGTATCATTTGAAATATAGTTATCAACTTATCAACAACTGTACAAATTATCCAACATTGCAAAACAATTGCTCACATATAAAAATAGAAACTGACAACTGCTATGGAAAGAGAGGAAGGCCACAAAACCTTAACTTCTGTGCTTTGATTCTCATTTGTTCTGTGATAGGGAATGATTGAGAAGACTCTATATCAATGTCTATATCTACCTGTTAAAATTTAAACAGTTGAGACATAATGTAAATCTAAGCACAATAAAGTATAGAAATTAAAAATGAGTAGGACTGAGGCCAACAGGCAAAACAATTTAAGAGAAAAAGATGAGTGAGCTCTTCTAAATTTTCATAATCAGTGGCAGACAGTTCCAGCAAAAAAGCAAATTTATAGGACAGTAACTTAAATGCATTCAAATGCTCTATGCTCAAAACTAAGAATAATTTCAATATTCCAGCTCATCAACTTGAATATTATATGTGAAGAAATATAAAACTGGAATTCTCAAGAGTATCAAGCAAGCAGTATCTGTTAGGCTTCCAAGACAGAAACTTGAACCATACAACTCGTAATAAACAAAAAGATAAATAGACCACTGAAGCTTTCTGTAAGAACTGGTATCAATTAACAATTGCTTGCTGAAATCAATGGAGTTTTATTGAAAATAAAAGGAATTCCAGTGGGGAATTTACCTGTGCAGAACTACAATCAGTGGCCAATAGGCTGCGGAATTTACTTAAATAAAATAGAACAATAATCTTGGGAATTAATGGATCCCTTGGTCTCCTAGTTCTGTCTAAAATTCAGAATACCCAGCCTCCTCCCAAGGATCTCTCATATACGGCTGGTGAGAGAGAGAATCAAGGCTAGAGATCTTCTCTTCCTATTTTAGTGCAACTAATTTATTTTCCACTGATTTGTCTAACAAACAAATCAGGTGTAACTGCTAAACAAATCAGATTCATTTCTGATTTAATTAATCTTCTAATCCTCTCTTTCCTTTTCTGGAATAATGGAATGGAAAAGGAATGATTTCCTTCCCCTTTCTATTAGAAACCGAATCAGTTACAGCAGTAGCTGGCTGGTATGTAACACTTTCTCTCTTATTTGCTGTGCAATATTGACAAATGAGTTGTATCAGCAAAATTGAATTCTAGTAGCATTAATAAATTGAGGATAGACACTTATGTTATGGTTTGCCATAATCTTAATAAGTTGTATCATAATTTTTTTCTCTCATGCTTATTATGTGTTACAATATGCTAACGCCAAATTATCCTTTGGAAGTGATGACATTGCAAGCAGCACAGGAGACACAATAAAAGAAAAAAAAAGAGAAACCAGATAAGCGCAAAATGGTATGGATGTCTGGAGCAACAGAAACAAATGCAGTAGATGCAACCAGGCTATGCATCACAAGTTTGTAACAAAAGGAGATTTTTGTAACTCACAAAATCATTTCACTAGGAATGATTTTATTTTTCAGTTTTAGTTCATCTAATCAGATTCTTTAGTGTGATATTTTGAGAAGGAATTTTACAATCAGATATGCAACCTCAACTGTAGCAAGGAATTTCAAACCATTATGTAAAGGAAATCGTTGGCGCTCAGATTGTAAAATGCTTGTTAGTTAGTGTCAAAATCCATTAAAAGTTGTAAAGCATTATACGCCCATTTTATTCACAAAATGGAGCATGGTAAAGTGATCATTAGTTGCATCAACCTCCCAATCAAAATTTCTATCTTATCCCCCCCCTCCCCTTGCCCCTTTTCTTTGGTTATTAGTGTGCATTAACCAGAGCCTCTTTGGTATTCTGATACCCTGTTACCCATATGAAGCTTTCCGCTTATAAACAGTATTAATCCCTTACTCTATTGGAAGGAGCCAGGATTCAAAAATAATGGATAAAAATCCATTTCAAGCGTCAAAACAATGGAGACTCTTCCTGCTACTTCATTCGGATGGATGGAGTGCGTGTCTCAAAGCTGCAACAAGCTAATTCGTTGAAACTGAGCAAACCAATAGTGCTGCAGGACTGACAGAATCTTCCATCTATAACACAATATGTCCATATCTATACCTGTCCATATCGATAAATTCTTAAATGCTCTCATAGGAAAAGAAAAGTTTTGCTTTGTACCATTTATCACAAACATATAAGCTTCGTGGGCCATCATTGTCTCTCATTTCGCCTACATTTTTAATGCAGTAGCTGATGTGTCAAATAACAAATGCTCCAACACGAAACTTTTCTCATTGTTAGCATATAAGAATTTCTCTCCTAACTACACACATGATCCATCCATGTCAACCTCCTCAGACCTCAAATAACTCAACATGTCCTGTTCTCCATTCACCGGTCTCAGCCTCGGATATCTTCTCATGCCTGAGATTCCCCTCACGTTTCCTTAAAATATTTTTTTTAACTCTACATCTGCCAAGAAGTGCACTGCAGCATCCATGGCACTCTCGTGCTAAATAATATTACCCCAGCACTACAAACCCCAAAAAAGTTCTCTATAAAACCGAATACCAAAATATGTGAAAGAGTTAAAACACTATAATACTGGTATCTGGTGAAATTACTTTGTATCTTTATCTGGAGCTGGAAGCTTCTGATTCTAGTAATGGACTATTTCTGTTTCAGATCTTTTACTGTCATGCATTTTCCCCCTGGATTTTTCTGAGCAAAATGGAAGTATTCCACCCCTGGTTTAATGGAGTATGGATAATTTATCTTTAATCTAATATGCATTTGTCAAATATAAATCCATTCAATTGCCTCTTCTCAATTGATTAAGCTTTTGGGAGAGATGGTTCTTGAGAGTATATTTATCTGATACAATTATTACAACGTATAAAACATCTTCATTTAACAGTTTAAATCTTATTGCACAACCTGCCATGACACATACAATAATCAGTTCCAAGTGCATGGTAGGAAAGGGAAAACCAATATGCATCTGATGTAGTGAACCATCAAGTTAGTCCTTAAAGTTGGCAACCAACTTCGAATTGTTCCTTAAAGTTTTGAAACCCCTCCTAAAGTCTCCGAAGTAGACAAAAATTGGTCAAGTTAGTTCTTCAACATCAATCAAGTTAGTCGCCCAAGATCGGTTAAGTAAGTCCCTCTCAAAGACTAACATGGCAGACTTTTGGAAACATTAGGGATCTAAGAGAGGCTTCCAAACATTATGAACAACACTTGCCAACTTTAGGGACTAATTTGATAGTTTACTCCAACTGATGAGAAATTTAATAACCATCAATAGTCAATGCAAGCAAAAAGAAAAACTGGGGTATGGTATCATACCAATGGCATCTGATCAATATCAGGGTCATTTTCATGATCAATTGTCCAATTTATGGCATCCTCTATGCTAGTATTTCCTGGTAAAGCAAAACATCTATGTTTAATGAAATATGCACATGAACCGCAAGAGAACTAGGGCCCAAAGAATATTATGAAAATTATATGCAAAAAAAAAAACATACTTTCGGACTGGCACTATAAAGTTTTTTTCTTCTAATTTAAGAGTTAGCTCCTCGTAAACCACAACAGTCTTGCTCATAGAAGGAATTCTTTTCTCCATTCACAGGTTTTCTATGATGACCACATTTTTACACATATGTAGAGGCAAATATTTGAACATTTGTATAGAAATGCATATGTTCATGTGCATACCAATATATATATATATATGACTTGGGTTGCATTGTGTTATTGTTTCCCTCACTACAACTGTTGTAGACATACCAAGGTTATGGGTTTACAGGAAGATATAGTAAAATTAAATAGAAGAATTTAATGATATGCAATAAAAATAATCAAAATTCATTCGGACCAAGACAGACATGTGGACAATTCTAAGGCATCTAATGAGGTCTGAGGAATACATCATGTCAGTTGAAAGCTGAAAATTGCATATCATCTGCTTAGTTAGAAATGCAAGACTAAACCGAAGTCACACGTTGCACATATGCAAGACTTAAAAATGACTTAAGATGAACTACAAGTCTAACTTTCGAAGATTTGCATCACATCAAAGAACGAGAGACCATCTGTAAAAGATTTCAAGGCATAAACATCATTCATCAACGATGCAAAGTGTCATCACTTCCCTCAATCACGTAGAAACCAAAATGTCACCAAATTAGCCTATAAATTAGGAATAGTTGAACAAAGAATGACCAAGTTGATAGCAGCTGACTGTAATGAGGCGAATTGTGTAAAAGAGGAATTATGGAGAGTAATGGAATATTTTTGGTAATTTCATGTATTTTTTGCAATTGACCTACAATAGAATAGGATAGAGATAGTGATGGAAACCCTTCCTATGGAGAAGAAGGTGATCTATGAGAGAAGAAAATCCTTAGAGAGAGGTAGGATTAGACTCAATACATTTTCCATACCTTCTAATTCCCCTCCTCCCCTTATTTATAATAATTTTGGCTCCACTAATTGAACTAATTTTTATTTGGGCTTTTATTTACTTAGGTCCGTTACACTGACATAATTGATAAATTGATGACAAAATTTAAAAGATTGAAGTGATAATGCTTTTATATTTAGAGGGAAAAAAAAATGAGAGTACCGACCTGAATAATAAAGTGCGCGAGTCGCTCGTGCTAGTGGAAATCCCATTTCTTCAAGGTCCTGAAGCAACATTTCGTTCACTTTTGGGACGGCCATTTCGATCTAATAAATTATAGACTGCAACCAAAAACAGAAAACGAATCATTCCTTCATGAAAAAAAAAAACATCAAGATCATGAGCAATGCAATTTATTTAACAATTGTTTTGAATAAAAACATGTTCAGTACTACTAAGAACACATTCCACAAAAAATAAAACGAACAGAACATCCTCCAACCAACATCACAATGGAATTGTAATACAACAAAAAGATGAGAGAGGAAAAAAAATGCCTAAATAAGTTATCATGCTTGCTGACGTGAATCAAATGACGCTATCGAACTTCATCGAAAGCAGTGCACGATAAGCATTTAAATGAAAAATTGAAAACGTTGCCGAAGAATTTTCAAACTTAAAATACCGTCTTTAAGTGGCACAGTGGCAGGGTTATGAAATGGAGAATGAAAGTATCAATTGTGTTAACAATTATTTGAGTGGTTGCAAGGAAAATGGAAATGCTATGGAAGAAGATTTTAATACTATGCTACCACAAGAGAGGGTTAGAAAGCGGCCACTACCATATTCTGGTTACTTCCAACTTGTTTTCCTTTCTCCAAACTCATTCAGATTCTTTTTTCCTTTTGGTTTGCTTGTTTGTAAAGTAAAGAACTATGTGCCACGACATTTTTATTGAGCACCCCAAACCTTCTCTGCATCAAGCTTACTTTGTTAATTCAAGGGAGAAATAAGTTTCCGCGAAGAGTATGGAGTTTTTTTTACTGTTTTACCACTGTCACAGAAACATATTATCAAAATACCCTTGTTTAGAAACATATTACAGGACTACTACGGTTTCTGCAGACGTGACAGGTCGGGTTGAGATTCGCCAAACGAGTTGGCGAATTCAGTAAGAATTTGCCAACTTGGTGAATTGTGCACAAAATAATTTTTAAATTTTTTAATTAAAATGTAAGTAAATATTCATATATGTATTACATTAGCACATTTTGGACGGAGATTTCAATACATGCGAAGATCATGGGTTCACGAACACTATTTATCGTGCGTGCGGAGAGAATCCATCGATTTGCATTTCGAAGAGCCCAAATGGCTTGGACTCATGCGCGAGAGCCCAACTCCTTTCTCAACTCTTTTTACCAATACAACAATTACTAAATGTATATAAACACTTAAAATGCTTGTGACCTAACCAATGTGAGACTAGAATATTTTATAATAATGCACATGATTATCATGTGGCCAACTTAACCTTCATCTCAGCATTTAATGGTCTATCCCAAATGCATGGGCTAAATTTTGCTAAAAATATTTTTTAGGGACTATTTTTTAATTAAAATTTTTTTTAGAATAAAACACAAAATTTATAATATTTTAGAGATTAAAAACATATTTAACCCTATAATGATTTTTAGTCACAAATTTTTTGCCCAATTATGTCCCTCTCATTAATTAGAAATTGGAATTTTGCTTCACCCTTTACATAAATAGTGTTTAAACAAAGAAAACAAAATCTATTACCCCCATATAAATGTAAACATGATGTATACACCACATTCCAACAACTAGTGATGTTACTTTTAAATAAAAATACGTTTTTTTTCTTTAATATTTTTGGTGAATAAATATATTTATTTTTTAAGTATATTTAATTATATTAAATAGACTCATATATTAAAAATGTGACTTGGTAGGCGGTTAAGCCACTAGTTACGTTCAAGTCATAATATTATGACGTAATTAGCTATTACGCTTTAACTTTACCTTGACTTATATTTATTTTATTAAATACCTTATTTGAGAAAATAGTGATAAATTTGAAATTTTCGGAAACCTTTAGAAGAACATGACTCCTTTCTTGTGGTATAAAGATGAAAGCGGAGGATATAAAGAAAAGCATATCATGTGCATGTAGCCTAGATTGATAACAATTCAAGCTTACTTTCTTAACACACTTTGGCCCCTGATTCATTTTCTGACTCACTTGAAAGTTGTTGGTCAAAAGTCTATAATGCGCACTTTTTGTTGTGAGGGTGTGTTCCACGTGAGTCTCAATTTTTGAGTTGCAAATACTAGTATCATAATGATAATGGTATATAACGAATGTTAATAGGAGATAAGCTTCTTGTTGTTGTTGTAGTTCATAGCCATTGATCTTTGAGATCGAAATCTTTAATTTAATTAGTTGTTTCTGCAGGGAAGCCATCCTCTACACGCGTGTGTGGCTAAGAAGTGATCATAACATAGAGGAAATTAATTAGGGATTAATGGATGCTACATGTGTGTTGTCTTGGTGAAGTCTTCGTTTTGGTGACCACCTAAAAGGTTCTATAAGTAGATCAGAAGAGAGTGTTGCCTACGCCTATACACTAATGCAGAAATGCAAAGTACGTTATTTTATTTTGATAGAAATAATTATTTAGGTTCTCCAGCATTTTCTATAAATATAGTGTTAGGAAATTTAATTAATAGGTGGTGGCTTGAAGCTAAATTTTAGTATTAATGATGGCTTAAAGCTAAATTTTAGTATCAATCGATGTGTAACATCCTAATTTCCATATGCACACTTATGACGACTTTTGGTTACAAATTCTTTGCCTAACTATACCCCTCTCATAAATTAGAAACTGAAATTTTGCTTCACTCCTTCCGTAAACAGTGTTAAACGAAAACATAAAAAACACCCACCTTCCGTTAAACCGTAAACATGATGTACGCATCAAGTTCCAACAACCAACAATGTTACTTTTAAATTAAAAATATGTTTATTTTTTGTGGTGAATATTTTTTGTGAATAAATATATAATATTAAATAGAACTCATAAATTAAAAATGTGGCTTGACAGGTGCCTGGCAAGCCACTAGTTACGTTTAAGTTGTACTATGACGTAATTAGTTATTATGCTTTAACTTTACCTTGAATTATATACTTGCTTTATTAAATATTTTATTTGAGAAAATAGTGATAAATTTGAAATATTTGGAAATTTTTTTGAAAAGCACGAGTCTTTACTTGTGGAATAAAAATGAAAATGGAAGATATATATAAAGAATAGCATATCACGTGTACATGGCCTGAATTGATAACAACTGAGAGTACAAGACATTATCTATGTGTCACCGTTTATTATACCAGCCACTCACATTTATTATGAAAAGGTGTGATCATGCATGGTTAATTATGGAGTTTTTGAAAAGTTACGTACTCCGAGTGGTTACCCATTATTTAGTGTTCTCTTATCTTTATCATAAACTATCACAAAGGTATAGGATAATATAAGATAACCATTTTTCATACATTCATTTAACTTAGCGATGCATGTCTTTTAATACTTATTCTTAAATCGTTCTTCTGCGTGCACCTTATTCGGTACGTTTCTAGGGTTTACCACCCTTAACATGTCCTATGATGTGCTTCGATTACATATAAGCTCAATTCTGTGATTGTCATCACAGTGTCATAAAGACAGACCTTTGTTGATGTGTTGACTTGTGCCTTCAAGTTAGTGAGACCTTAGGAAGAGTCATGGAATGGAATGTCTAAGGGTTCCAGAGAACCTCAGTGGCGTGCTTGGAGGTGCAGTCAGAGCGCTATGGTGCTAGGACCGACAAAGTCCCAAATTGCCCATCACTGTTTTGAGTGGTGTGGATCACGGAGAAATCCTTTGTTCTTCTGCATTGTTCTTCATCGAGTGAAAGCGAGAGATAGTGGGAAGTTTGAGAGGGTGAGGAAGGGGAAGAGTGTTTGAATTACGGGGAGGGAATGTGAAGAGTATTGTGGTGGTGTGAACGCATCTTGTTTAGAGAGTGGGGGTAAAAGAGAGAGAGAACATGGGTTGGGATGGGAGAGCAAGGTAGTTAAAACCTCGATTTAAAACTAAAGAATAATAATTTTTATGTTTTTGATACCTTAAAACGCTTTGGATGTTACTTAAAAGAGAAGTGAAGTAAAAGTGATATGTTTTATGCTTTAAAGCGATAAAAGCCTTAAGATCTTGCTTTCGGCCTTAAAAAAGCAAAGATTTTATGTTTGTAACTTAAATGAGCTTTAAAATGAGCATTCATTTTACATTTTTATTGTGGGCTCCTGAATTGATTCATTTTTGCGGTAAAAGGCAAACCAAAATAGATTTCTTTTAGTCCTCTTTCAAAAATAAATTGAGAAATTTGTTACCCTAATTCCCTAATATGTTCTGAGTTTTTTGACAACTACCTCCACTTGACTTCTCCACTCTAACTCTCTGCTCATCCACTCATGTTGCCACCCTTTACTTGAGCCGCATCACGTCGTGTCAGAGAGGAGCATATATCACATCACATCAGAAACTGCATCGCTTCTTCAACCTTGAACCAAGTAATTCATCCAACCTTTTGATTAGTATGCTAACTACAAAAATGATTTTTTTTTCATTATTTGTGAATTGCGACCATATTATGTAAGGAAATTTGTGTGATTTTAGGTCTAAAAAATTATTTAAATATTTTCATATCAATACAAATAAGTTATTGTATTATTTTAAAATTTATTTTCTCTACCAAGAGTAACATTTACGGGTTTGCGCTTTGTTTTACAAGGTCTTGAGCGCTTTTGAGTGAACTCTCGTTTTTAATAACCTTGAGTGAGAGAGTGGTGGACATTTCAAATTTTTATTGTGTGTGAGATCCACTTTCAATGTATTTTCTACATAAGGGATACAGTGAGAACACATTGGCTCTACTTCTTATTGTACATATAACATTCTTGATGTGTAACTTACTGTTTTATAAATTCAAATTACATAAAGGTATTATAGGGATAAAAATTTATAATTATTACTATTTCGTTCCACGAGAATATCCAAATAATGAAATAAAAAAGTATTCCATTCCATTGTTAAATATCCAAACAATGAAGTTGAATCATTACTCTAATTTTTTTGGGCTCCACTACACTCCACTCAATTTATTCCCTTCCCTTTCACCCCCCCCCCTTTTCACCACTAATCAAACATATTATTAAGCTCATTTTGGTTCATGAAAATGCAAGCCCGAGTCATTTTATTCATTGAAATTTAAAAGCTGACTTTTTAATCATTGAAATTGTAAGTTGCACGTTAAATCAGTCTCTCAATTTATTATCATTATTATATTGTCATGTTTTCACTAATGTTTTTGCATTAAATGATAATATGATAACAAAAGAGACTGTGTGACAACACTGAAGCTAAAAATATGGTTGTGGCAATACTTGGAGTTATAAATCTTAATTGCTATTGCAGCTTCATTCACCACCATAATTACCATGACAAGTTTTTAAGTTTAACTACAACTCATTTGCAGTCTCAATTGTTGTTACTGTCCTCTTTTAATGTGATAAATCAACGAAAATGTAACAATACAATAATGAAAATGAACTAAGGGGCTGATTGAACATTCAACTTACTATTTCAGAAATTAGAAAGTCAAATTTTGAATTTCAATGACTAAAAAGGGACCAAAATGGGCATTAACGGGTCAAGTACAAAGAAGGCCGATCCATAAAAACCGACCCATTCACACGTAACGATCACTTTGGCTATAGAGTTTTAGACTCTTCGAGAAAGCACTGGCAAATTTGGCATAATCACATCTCATATAATTCACACTTCACACTCCAAACGGATGCCAATGGAAACCAGCGACAAAGCAGTGATCGAGGCTCTGCCAAAATCACATCTCGGAAGCATGCGCTCAGGGAGCAGGGGCAGAGAGATAAAGCTTCTATGCCCTTCGCTCTCGAAGGCGTTCAGCGTGGTTGCTTGGGATGATCACAGAATCGACCTTGGCTCCATAGCTCGAGCCTTCGGCATCGACCCGCCGACGCTGAGGCTGAACGGCCACTTCATCAGCAGAGGCGCCGACCTCGTCTCGTCCTCCGTCACCTGGAAGTCGCTCCTCTCTTTCTTCTCTGCCAGGGGCCTCTCCACCGGGGAAGCCCGCCGCGACGCTCTCCTCGTCACTGGCAAGCTCTGCAAGGCTGCCAACAAGCGTACGTTTTCTTTCCCCCTTTTTGATTTCTGGTATATTGGTTTTTGCTGCTTTTCTTGAAAATGGGAAGAGAAGTGAAGTGAAGTGTTCGGTGAATTAATTTATTTTATTTGGATAACATTTCAAAAGAGTAGGTAGTTAGCGGCGTTTTGTTGATTTGTCGGTATATAATTAAATTACAGTGTGAAGCTTCTTTTACACTATCAATGCATTCGGATTAAATTCTTTTTTCATTAACTTTTCATCCCTTTGAATTTGAGAAACTAAGTAACAAATTATTGTTAGTACTTAAAAGTTTTAAATCACTCTCACTTTTAAGAAATGAGCGTGAATCAAATAAAACCCGCATAATTTCATTTAGGGAAACTTAACGACGCTTATAAATTGAAAAAAATACATCAGAAAGTGAGAGAGAGAATTGCTTGGTTGCTTAGAGAGTGAGAATTTTTAAATTGAAGGATAATACAGAATTTACTCAGATGATGTTCTTGTTTGGTCTTATAATGCAGTGCCATAACTGTCTCTATGCAGTGCCATAACTGCACAATGAGCAAGGACTTACATCATTGTATTTCACCTAGGCTAATTTTTAGTGAGCCATGCTGAACTTCTCATGTGTGTTATAATACCCAAAGAAGGTTTAGTGTGTTTAGTACCTCAATCATTTCAGTATAAAGTGCTCCAATTCCAATCATTGGTGAAGTTTATTTTCTTTTATTTTTCTTAAATTCTTGCCTGAGAGTATGAAAGTGGGGAGGTAGAAGGGCATGAAAAATGCGATCATGTGAGGCCTTGTAATTGCAGTTTCTTTCATAGGATCACCGATGTTCTTATTATCTTTTGGTAATCTGTCTTTCCAACTAGGACATGTGCCTTGCTTGATGTTGTGAAGTATATTTTTTTGCTATTACACCATATTTCCTCATTCTAGATTAAGTTGTGATTCTGCAGGAGGATATGACACTCAAGATTTTCAAAATGGGAATGGCAAAGTGATGGAAAGTGAGAATGCTTGTACCGATAGAGGGACTCAATTGGAAGATATCAACTTGCTCCAGAATAAGAAGTTGAGAGAAAGCAGCTCAGGTTATATGGCTGCCATTTGAACTGACGTTTCTTTGTAGAACCATGGTGATGCATAAACGAAAGAGCTTACAATTTGATGATGATGATGGTTGTTGTTATTGTTGTTATAATTATTTTTTTTTCTTTCAAGCTTGTGGTTTTTAGGAGCTATCACCTGCAAAATTTGTAAACATTTAAAAACATTTGATGATTAGTTCAGGAAACATTTTGCACCTTATTGCAGTCATTTATTCTTTTTANACTCCTTTCTCAACTCTTTTTACCAATACAACAATTACTAAATGTATATAAACACTTAAAATGCTTGTGACCTAACCAATGTGAGACTAGAATATTTTATAATAATGCACATGATTATCATGTGGCCAACTTAACCTTCATCTCAGCATTTAATGGTCTATCCCAAATGCATGGGCTAAATTTTGCTAAAAATATTTTTTAGGGACTATTTTTTAATTAAAATTTTTTTTAGAATAAAACACAAAATTTATAATATTTTAGAGATTAAAAACATATTTAACCCTATAATGATTTTTAGTCACAAATTTTTTGCCCAATTATGTCCCTCTCATTAATTAGAAATTGGAATTTTGCTTCACCCTTTACATAAATAGTGTTTAAACAAAGAAAACAAAATCTATTACCCCCATATAAATGTAAACATGATGTATACACCACATTCCAACAACTAGTGATGTTACTTTTAAATAAAAATACGTTTTTTTTCTTTAATATTTTTGGTGAATAAATATATTTATTTTTTAAGTATATTTAATTATATTAAATAGACTCATATATTAAAAATGTGACTTGGTAGGCGGTTAAGCCACTAGTTACGTTCAAGTCATAATATTATGACGTAATTAGCTATTACGCTTTAACTTTACCTTGACTTATATTTATTTTATTAAATACCTTATTTGAGAAAATAGTGATAAATTTGAAATTTTCGGAAACCTTTAGAAGAACATGACTCCTTTCTTGTGGTATAAAGATGAAAGCGGAGGATATAAAGAAAAGCATATCATGTGCATGTAGCCTAGATTGATAACAATTCAAGCTTACTTTCTTAACACACTTTGGCCCCTGATTCATTTTCTGACTCACTTGAAAGTTGTTGGTCAAAAGTCTATAATGCGCACTTTTTGTTGTGAGGGTGTGTTCCACGTGAGTCTCAATTTTTGAGTTGCAAATACTAGTATCATAATGATAATGGTATATAACGAATGTTAATAGGAGATAAGCTTCTTGTTGTTGTTGTAGTTCATAGCCATTGATCTTTGAGATCGAAATCTTTAATTTAATTAGTTGTTTCTGCAGGGAAGCCATCCTCTACACGCGTGTGTGGCTAAGAAGTGATCATAACATAGAGGAAATTAATTAGGGATTAATGGATGCTACATGTGTGTTGTCTTGGTGAAGTCTTCGTTTTGGTGACCACCTAAAAGGTTCTATAAGTAGATCAGAAGAGAGTGTTGCCTACGCCTATACACTAATGCAGAAATGCAAAGTACGTTATTTTATTTTGATAGAAATAATTATTTAGGTTCTCCAGCATTTTCTATAAATATAGTGTTAGGAAATTTAATTAATAGGTGGTGGCTTGAAGCTAAATTTTAGTATTAATGATGGCTTAAAGCTAAATTTTAGTATCAATCGATGTGTAACATCCTAATTTCCATATGCACACTTATGACGACTTTTGGTTACAAATTCTTTGCCTAACTATACCCCTCTCATAAATTAGAAACTGAAATTTTGCTTCACTCCTTCCGTAAACAGTGTTAAACGAAAACATAAAAAACACCCACCTTCCGTTAAACCGTAAACATGATGTACGCATCAAGTTCCAACAACCAACAATGTTACTTTTAAATTAAAAATATGTTTATTTTTTGTGGTGAATATTTTTTGTGAATAAATATATAATATTAAATAGAACTCATAAATTAAAAATGTGGCTTGACAGGTGCCTGGCAAGCCACTAGTTACGTTTAAGTTGTACTATGACGTAATTAGTTATTATGCTTTAACTTTACCTTGAATTATATACTTGCTTTATTAAATATTTTATTTGAGAAAATAGTGATAACTTTGAAATATTTGGAAAACTTTTTGAAAAGCATGAGTCTTTGCTTGTGGAATAAAAATGAAAATGGAAGACATAAAGAATAGCATATATCACGTGCACATGGCCTGAATTGATACCGCCCTTAACATGTCCTATGATGTGCTTCGATTACATATAAGCTCAATTCTGTGGTTGTCATCACAATGTCATAAAGACAGACCTTTGCTGATGCGGTGACTTGTGCCTTCCAAGTTAGTGAGACCTTAGGAAGAGTCATGGATTGTCTAAGGGTTCCAGAGAACCTCATCAGTGGCGTGCTTGGAGGTGCAGTCAGAGCGCCATGGTGCTAGGACTCACTGTTTTGAGTGGTGTGGATCACAGAGAAATCCTTTGTTCTTCTGCATTGTTCTTCATCGAGTGAAAGCGAGAGATAGTGGGAAGTTTGAGAGTCGAGAGAGAATGAGAGGGTGAGGAAGGGGGAGAGTGTTTGAATCACGGGAGGGAATGTGAAGAGTATTGTGGTGGTGTGAACGCATCTTGTTTAGAGAGTGGGGATAAAAGAGAGAGAGAACATGGGTTGGGATGTGAGAGCAAGGTAGTTAAAAACTCGATTTAAAACTAAAGAATAATAATTTTTATGTTTTTGATACCTTAAAATGCTTTTTTGGATGCTACTTAAAAGAGAAGTGAAGTAAAAGCGATATGCTTTATGCGTTAAAGCAATAAAAGCCTTAAAATCTTGCTTTTGGCATTAAAAAGCAAAGATTTTATGTTTGTACCCTAAATGAACTTTAAAATGAGCATTCATTTTACATTTATATTGTGGGCTCCTGAATTGATTCATTTTTGCAGTAAAAGGCAAACTAAAATAGATTTCTTTTAGTCCTCTTTCAAAAATAAAATTGAGAAATTTGTTATCCTAATTCCCTAATATGTTCTGAGTTTTTTGACAACTACCTCCACTTGACTTCTCCACTCTAACTCTCTGCTCATCCACTCATGTTGCCACCCTTTACTTGAGCCGCATCACGTCGTGTCAGAGAGGAGCATATATCACATCACATCAGAAACTGCATCGCTTCTTCAACCTTGAACCAAGTAATTCATCCAACCTTTTGATTAGTATGCTAACTACAAAAATGATTTTTTTTTCATTATTTGTGAATTGCGACCATATTATGTAAGGAAATTTGTGTGATTTTAGGTCTAAAAAATTATTTAAATATTTTCATATCAATACAAATAAGTTATTGTATTATTTTAAAATTTATTTTCTCTACCAAGAGTAACATTTACGGGTTTGCGCTTTGTTTTACAAGGTCTTGAGCGCTTTTGAGTGAACTCTCGTTTTTAATAACCTTGAGTGAGAGAGTGGTGGACATTTCAAATTTTTATTGTGTGTGAGATCCACTTTCAATGTATTTTCTACATAAGGGATACAGTGAGAACACATTGGCTCTACTTCTTATTGTACATATAACATTCTTGATGTGTAACTTACTGTTTTATAAATTCAAATTACATAAAGGTATTATAGGGATAAAAATTTATAATTATTACTATTTCGTTCCACTAGAATATCCAAATAATGAAATAAAAGAGTATTCCATTCCATTATTAAATGTCCAAACAATGAAGTTGAATCATTACTCTAATTTTTTTGGGCTCCAGTACGACACTCCACTCAATTTATTTCCTTCCCTTTCACCCCCCTTATTCACCACTAATCAAACATATTATTAAAAAAAAGGGGAAATGCTCCTTTTGGTTCATGAAAATGTAAGTTTGAGTCATTTTATTCATTGAAATTTAAAAACTGACTTTTTAATCATTAAAATTGTAAGTTCCATGTTAAATTAATCTCTCAATTTATTATCATTATTATATTGTCATGTTTTCACTAATGTTTTTGCATTAAATGAGAATATGATAACAAAAGAGATTGTGTGACAACACTAAAGCTAAAAATATGGTTGTGGCAATACTTGGAGTTATAAATCTTAACTGCCGTTGTAGCTTCATTTACCACCATAATTACCCTGACAAGTTTTAAGTGTAATTACAACTCATTTGCAGTTTCAATTGTCGTTACTGTCCCTCTTAATGTGATAAATCAACGAAAACGTAACAATACAATAATGAAAATGAACTAAGGGGCTGATTTAACATTCGACTTACTATTTCTGAAATTAAAAAGTCAAATTTTGAATTTCACTCAAATTCATGGGCATTAACGGGTCAAGTACAAAGAAGGCCGATCCATAAAACCCGACCCATTCACACGTAACGATCACTTTGGCTATAGAGCTTTAGACTCTTCGAGAAAGCACTGGCAAATTTGGCATAATCACATCTCATATAATTCACACTTCACACTCCAAACGGATGCCAATGGAAACCAGCGACAAAGCAGTGATCGAGGCTCTGCCAAAATCACATCTCGGAAGCATGCGCTCAGGGAGCAGGGGCAGAGAGATAAAGCTTCTATGCCCTTCGCTCTCGAAGGCGTTCAGCGTGGTTGCTTGGGATGATCACAGAATCGACCTTGGCTCCATAGCTCGAGCTTTCGGCATCGACCCGCCGACGCTGAGGCTGAACGGCCACTTCATCAGCAGAGGCGCGGACCTCATCTCGTCCTCCGTCACCTGGAAGTCGCTCCTCTCTTTCTTCTCCGCCAGGGGCCTCTCCACCGGGGAAGCCCGCCGCGACGCCCTCCTCGTCACCGGCAAGCTCTGCAAGGCTGCCAACAAGCGTACGTTTTCTTTCCCCCTTTTTGATTTCTGGTATATTGGTTTTTGCGGCTTTTCTTGAAAATGGGAAGAGAAGTGAAGTGAAGTGTTCGGTGAATTAATTTATTTTATTTGGATGACATTTCAAAAGAGTAGGTAGTTAGCGGTGTTTTTGTTGATTTGTCGGCATATGATTGAATGCAATGTAAAGCTTCTTTTATACTATCAACACATTCGGATTAAATTCTTTTTTTATTAACTTTTCATCCCTTTGAATTTGAGAAACTAAGTAACAAATTATTGTTAGTTTAAATCACTCTCACTTTTAACAAATGAGCGTAAATCAAATAAAACCCACATAATTTCATTTAGGGAAACTTATAAATTGAAAAAATACATTAGAAAGTGAGAAAGTGAGAATTGCTTGGTTGCTCAGAGAGTGAGAATTTTTAAATTGAAGGATAATACAGAATTTACTAAGATGATGTCCTTGTTTGGTCTTATAATGCAGTGCCATAACTGTCTCTATGATGAAGAAAACAAAAGAGAAGACTGCACAATGAGCAAGGACTTGCATAATTGTATTTCACCTAGGCTAGTTTTTAGTGAGCCATGCTGAACTTCTCATGTGTGTTATAATACCCAAAGAAGGTTTAGTGTGTTTAATACCTCACAATCATTTCAGTATAAAGTGCTCCAATTCCAATCATTGGTGAAATTTATTTTCTTTTATTTTTCTTAAATTCTTGCCTGAGAGTATGAAAGTGGGGAGGTAGAAGGGCATGAAAAATGCGATCATGTGAGGCCTTGTAATTGCAGTTTCTTTCATAGGATCACTGATGTTCATATTATCTTTTGGTAATCTGTCTTTCCAACTAGGATATGTGTGCCTTGCTTGATGTTGTGAAGTATATGTTTTGCTATTACACCATATTTCCTCATTCTAGATTAAGTTGTGATTCTGCAGGAGGATATGACACTCAAGATTTTCAAAATGGGAATGGCAAAGTGATGGAAAGTGAGAATGCTTGCACCGGTAGAGGGACTCAATTGGAAGCTATCAACTTGCTCCAGAATAAGAAGTTGAGAGAAAGCAGCTCAGGTATCAGTCTTTAGTGAATTGTGAATAATATATGGCTGGCATTTGAACTGACGTTTCTTTGCAGAACCATGGTGATGCATAAACGAAATAGCTTACAATTTGATGATGATGATGATGTGCTGTTATTGTTATTATTATTATTATTATTTTTTTTCAAGCTTGTGGTTTTTAGGAGCTATCACCTGCAAAATTTGTAAACATTTAAAAACATTTGATGATTAGTTCAGGAAACATTTTGCACTTATTGCAGTCATTCATTCTTTTTATAAACCTTCTGTTTTCTATTTTCTTTACAGAAGGCGAGATTTTAAAAGGCCTGCGCTGCAAGAGAAAGCGACTCTTGGAAGATGTCAACTTATTCAAGAAACTAAAAATCAACGAGGACAAGTCAGGTGATGTTCTCTTTTAATAATTTTTTTTTAACCCTTCTTTCTCCAGGTTTTCATGTTCATCATATCTTTGGTATGTTCATTTTTCATCATATTTTTGTTTTTCTCATTTCTTTGCCAAAGTGGCTGATTTTACCCTCTTTCAAGCCTCTACCCATTTGTCTACAACTGACCCATTATTATGATGGGCTCTCCACAGATGTTCGAGATGAAGTGGATGACATCTCTGGCAGCATTTCTGGCAGCACGTTTACATGCAGTTTCATGAGTAAGAATCTGAAGCGGATTAGAGAAGATGAGGCTATTGTGTCATCTCATTACAAGAGGATTAGATAAACTCTCTCCTTCTCTCCCTGCACCTCCCTCTATCAGTGTAAAGAAAGTTTTTTTTTTCGAGATTTCCTTTGTGTACTAATTCAACCTTTTGTATTTTTCCCTTCATTTTTTTGTTTCATAAATTTGTACATTCCTTGATCTGGGTGATTTTCTGTGAAAACTGAAAATATTAAAATGATAATAGAGTTTTATGAACCTATGATTTAGAGGGTGTGATGAGGAGTAAACCATTACACTTTATTTTTTTTTTTTTGGGTAACGTAAGTAAAGAAAGAAAAAAGAAAAAGAACTAAGGTGTAGAAGCACTAGTCTCCTCTAACAACAAACGTACACCATCAAGAGGAAGAAGTGACTCAAACGTGCCAAGAATATCGAACTTTTAGTTGAGTAAAATGGAATAAATTATAGCTAGCTGCAACTACATTAAGTAATTCCACGAAATAAAATTATAGTTGAATTGATTAAAAAGATTTTAAATTCTCATGTAATTAATTAAAACTTTAATTTTTTGTAACTACACATGGTAAAATTAAAGGATTTTTTTCTACTCTATTTTTTGGAGGTCTAAACCGTAAGTACCTTCTTCCTAAAGAAAAATCATATTCGAGTCAGGTTGGACCTCTTAGGTAATAAAAAAACTCATTTTCGAGATTTAACACAACTGCATGTCTAAGACTCTAACCCAAGACATTTAATTAAGTTAGAATTACTCCTTTTCCATCAAAAGAATTTAAAAAAAAAAAAAAAAACCTAGAGCAGCTCATTGCTACCTAATCTAATTGCCCGTTGGTGAACTCCTTATTGCAGCGAAACAAACTTTAGAATCTAATTCACCTCAAATAAAAAAAGGGGGAGGGGGGAAAAAGAATCAAATGAGGCTATGCAATCATGCAAGTTCTAGTCATTTGGGAAATTGAAGCTGATTACACATTTCGGGTCATTTTGAATATCATTTTCGAAGACAACAATGCATCTACTTCTAGTTTAATCAAATGATGACAACACTAGTAGATAACGGAGAATTACAACAAAGAAGTATGCAGTATAATAATCAAAATCAGATGGTCAATTTTCATACAATCAATTTGGTGGTGTGCATACGTTAATTTGATCAATTTGAAACACACACATGAATGCAAGCACATTAAGCAGTGGAAGTAACTCCAGGAAGCTAGTATTGTACATGAATTACACGGAACTAAAATCACTACACTTAACGCTATCTAGTTGGATGTTACCATTATGAGTAGTATTGCCATGCAACAGCAATTCCTGCAACCAGTAGTACTCTGAGAATCAATTTTGGGCTAATGAAGGATGATGATGTCGACGACAATGATGATGATGATGACTGAGTGGACACTGATGATCCCCATCTAAACTTGGAAGACAATTTAGTCAGCACTCGATGAAGCAACGCTGCTTTGTTCGCATCTACAAGCATAGTTAACAAAAATGAGAGGCATGGTGGGAGCAGAAAAAAGTAACACTCGGTCCGTAAACCGGTAGGATGAATGATATATATTACAGGTACACAAGCATAATGATGCCTACGGATGAACCCATTGTTTTGTGAAATTAAATTAGATGCGTCCCAGGGATGCAAACACTGCAAAATTTGAGGGTTACCTTTGTTTTTCAGACGCCTTTCCTCCTCTCCGACTCGTCTTCGGAGCACATTTAGCAAAGATCCAAAATACAATGCAAAAACAGTGCATGTAATTGTTATGACATTGTAAGGCATACTGAAATCAGGAGTTGTCAACGGTACGAGCAAAACTTCTGTATAAGAGAGAACAGGACTCTTTTCCTGCATTAAAGATCAAGACAGTTAGGCTCGTACGAGAAATCTTATAGGAACTGGAGCTACCATGAGCAAGAGAGTGCAGATTCAATAAACCTGCAATTTAGACAACAATGGAGTCTTGCTTAGAGAGTTATCAGAAAATCGCAAACCAGCATGGAAGTCAGGGAAGCTTATAATTGCTGATGGAATGTCAAATCCTTGATTAGCATCTGGAGGGTACTCGTCAATGTGCAAGAAGCCCTATTCAGTCCAACAAAAGCAGTCAAAAACCAACTTTTGTTTTCAACTCATCCATCCTAAAAGTGTCTACATTGAACATATCACATTTGATAACTTCCATCAACTTCTAAAAGCCAAACAAAAAAAGACAAAAATGAAAATTATCGCATTTTACGCTTGCAATGACAAACGAGAAGATAGACTCAGCAAGGGGAAAAAGAAATAAAAATCTTATAGATCAAATTTAATATCAGAACAATCATCACTGAATTTTCCAATCACTGAAGCTCAAATTGAGAGCAAGAACATTATTTACAAGCCCAATGGAAATAAATCAAAAAGGAAAACTTATACAAAAGGAAGACACTGAAACTTTAGCTCCTATATTGTGTAATGTTTTAGATCAATGCAAGTTATTGCATGTTTAAATCAAAATATTCCAAGAATAATACCACCAACTAAAATGACAATTTGACTGAAGCTACAAACTTTTTAGCCTAAGCAATTGCAAATTAGCAATGAAAACCTTAAACATACTTTGTGAGACATTGATATTGACAAGCTCACAAGCTCCTGTTTATGATCTAACATATTTGAATGACAACATTACCTCATCTTAAGTCACAGCCATTTACCACAGAACTTTTACTTCACCTTCCATCAAACTAATTATCACCATTGACAAAATGTACTTTTTAATAGGAAACTAATAAAAAGGAATCCGGATGATGACTGCAGTTAGTGCAATGATGATATTTACAATTTTCAAATTCTACGGAGAAGGCTGCAGATCTTTGCTAAGCTCCTACATAATCATTTAGAGGTATTGGTTTCAGGAGTGCAATACAAAAGTAGAAAATGGTTGGGCCTAGGAAGCGGAGGGATGGGCCAAGCCAGCAACATGGAACTGAAAAAACAGAAAACTACAGGTAGCATGAGCTTTCTACAAAAATTTCTGAACTATGAAAGAGTGTCATATAAACTTGTGCTACACAACCAATCCAGAACCAAAGTTTTTTCCATTTTAAACTTTGCATAGGCCTGATTTTGGGTTTTAGTTGGGAACTACAATACACTAATAAAACATTCATCAATTCATTAGCTACCCTTTGGATTTTCTATTCACTTAGGAATCTTTCTGTTCCCATCACCAAGCATTCTACTAAGATTCAAACATCATTTTAATAATCTCATTTCAATCACTTTAATTTAAACCCTAGCAATTAAGATCTTAGCTCCTGGCCACGCAGAATCTTTTACAATCAAAATTTCCTGTTGTTCCGGCTTCTGTACATCTAACATAATGAAGCAAAATAGCTTAAAATTCAATATAGCATAATGCAGAGAATTTCTTTTCGGACAAAGTGTTGCTAATGATCTAATATGAGGAACAAAAAATCCTTAAACTCACACAAACACTATGTCTTATGCTCTACTTGGAAGGTATATTGAAGTATTTTGTGTTGTGACCATTCCTATTAGCTAAAATATTCGCATATAGAATTGATTCCAGATCCACTTTGGACATTTTAACCATACGAGTAAGGCTATACAGAACACGGGACAAATGCATTTTGAAGACAAAAATCTAAGCTGAAAGATGACCTGTACCCATTTAGAAAAGTTGCATTATTGACATTACAAAATATATTGCATTCACTCTTTAAGTTTCAGAAAGGCTGAACATTCACCATAAAAGGATACTTTTAAAGTTTCAAAGGTCATGTGTGTGAACTGAATTTTCAAATGACTCCTACAACTTCCAAATAATATAATCATCAGTTTTATTTCTTTAGCATGCATCGATTTACGAATTAAAATTTGAGTTGTTTTCTAACATAACATACATAGAGAATCAACAAAAAGTGAAGTAAATATCCAGAAGAAGAATATAAAAGAAAATATGAGCAAACCTTATCAAACTCAATACTCAATACTGCTGACTTAATCTCACAAGGAAATTTGAGGACCAGCTCCATCATCCCTGGTGATACTTTGTCTTCAGAAGGTGAAACACGCATTCTCTCAACAAAATCTGTTACTACTTGAGGCCTTTCATCAACTAATAATTGTAAAGTGTGATAATATACCTTAATATACCAAGGCACAATTTGGAGAACATTAACCTGGAAATTACACCCCTGTTCAACATCATTGGCTGCAACAAAGCCCTGAGTCAATTCTGTTGATTTCAAGCATATTGCAATTGCACCCCTTTCATTTCCACTTCCCATTAAAAATCTACTGGCATATAAGGGTGTATGTGGGGTTGACCAAATAACAGGGCGCTTCCATGTTATGCCTAAATCAAACTTTTCACTATCTTTGTACTCCTTGATAGGATATTCATACAGAATCGAGGAGCTCTTTTCCACTTCTTTATGCACTCTGTAAGGATTAACCAATAATTCAAAGCCAACATTCCTTCTAAAATCTTCGGTACTTGTGTCATTAGCAGCATATACAACAGTATCCTTCTGGAGACTCTCAAGTTGAGTGACCAAACCTCTCTCAACTTGAAGGTAAACATTACTTGACTTGGCAAGAACACATCTACCATTGATTTTTCTTCCAAATATTGAACTCAGAGACCAGTTTGGTTGCATCTTTCTTTCGCTGACACGGTTGAAACCAGCTTGCTGAATATTAGGCTGAAGTACAACTGTAAGAGTTTGTTCTAGAACAACTCTAGAATTTAACGCATCTGCAGCAGTGTTGGATAATGTCAAATGCAACCTCTGAGAGTGGTAAAAGCTTCTGTAGATAGATGGTCTATCCATTAAAGCAGAGAGTCCAGCTTTATCTCGACAAGGAAGGAGTTTCAACCAGGGAGTCAGGTTCTCAGTGCAGACAGCTTCACGTGGAAGTGTACCATATCTTAAACTGCCTAAAGCTGATTGAAATGCCCATTCTGGAGCAGAGTAAGAGGTGGAAGACTCTAGGAAGTTGATTGAAGCGCAAAAGAGACCTGACAGAGCATGGGTTAAATTTTTCCAAGAAGCATCAACCTGGTTTGGAGTGACATCAAAGACTGCCCACAATTCAACTCCAGGAGGCTTTGCATTGTGGCTTGATATTGGATCAAATCCACCCCACCGTTCATAGTTCCACCGACCTTGAGTGAATGATAATTCCATTGCTTTAATATGGAATTTTTGAACCTGTCCATCCAACACTAATCCACATGTTATTTAGTATACTCAGAAGAAGGAAAAAAAATAAGAAATAAGAATGTGAAAAAAAAATAAAAAATGAAGCAAACATGGCTTCTAAAGTGCACTGGAAAAGCACAGAAACATAGCACAGACTAAAGCGTAAGCACCGGAAGTCCCATTCGTATTTGATGTCAATTAAAGGAAAGTTTTTTCTTGATGTAGTTAGAGGCACAATAACTAGTTCCCTCTCAACACCTTTATCTTATATTAGATAAAGGGCTACAGAAAGAAGTATCCTCCATAAAGAACATAATGACCTACAAAAAAACTGAAAAGCACAGTTTTAACTTTGCACTTATGTATGTAAATGTATCTGCACTAAATGTGGTGGCTATCAAGGTCACTCTTTGTTCTTCTGCGTAATGGCACAATTTTTCCGTAACATTTGAGACACAAAAGCGCTTTTAAATAGATGACAGGGAACCCGCATCTTATGGTACTCCAATACAACTACTATAGTAGGTGGAAAAGAGAAGGTGAAGGATGTTAAAATTCAGCAAATTACAAACATTAAATTTTAGTTCCACATCCTTAGAGCCATCATAAATAAATATAGTAGATAGTGATTAAATCTCGACTCTAAAATTACACTTTATTCAATTTGATCAATTGTATGTATGACAGATCTACTCAATTATATTAGTTCATAATGTGTATGGAAGGTTCTACCAAAATAAAACCAGTTGTTGAATGAACGGCTACTATTCATCTCTGCATTAAGATGACTATACTTATAGAGTGTATTAAGCGTACAGTAATCTCTAAAAGCTCTAACTCAACTCCATCTAGTATCTGAAATATGGATTGTAAATTATATGATTTTTACAAGCAGACAGATGTTGACACAAAACTGATATGTTATATGTTCTCTTGGTCACAACTAAGCAGAGAAGTGAGGTCAAGGACACTACCTAACTCTCTTCCTCAAGGGATCATTCATATAAAGAATCCATCAATTCAGAGATCATGCAAGTTCTCGTCGAACAATAACACAGGAAGGGTAGCTGGAGGCAACACTAGAATCTCTCCACTCTCTTTCCCAATTCTTGCTCAAACTATTTGTTTTTGGTTATTTTTCATAAAATGAAGCAAAATTGACTGGACCGGATCCAAAATGTAAGGAATACACATAATGCACCACAGATACCACTACAAGTACTAAATCAACAACTTACACATAGAAATAATGAATAAACTTGGCATCCATCACATCAAGTCTTCAATTTAACAAACCCAAAAGAATAGTAACATCATGTAGGAGATTACGATAACTTAAGTGACTCATATCCGATTCCCAGTGAAGCGTCTCAAGGAAAAATAAAAAAACATAAAAACATGCACTAAAATTGACTCTCAAACCCTTTCTACCATGGCTTCCCTGGCGAGCTGTCAGACAATGGAGTGGCCTCTTGTTTACTTGGGTGTTCCTTTAGGTGGTAACCCTAGATCTGCAGCTTTTTGTGGGACTAGTGAAAAACATCTCCAAGCATCTGGGAAATTGAAAAGGGACTTACTTTTCTCTAGGGGGTTGGATCACCCTCATTCAGTCTTGTCTCTCTAGTATACCTCTTTACTTCTTATCTGTGTTCCGATTACTAGTGGGTGTATCCAATTCCATTGAAAAGATCATGAGGGATTTTCTTTGGTCAAGTGCTTTGGATTTGAAGCGTGATCATCTAGTTAGTTGGGAAGTGGTTGTCGGTCAAAGAAAGAAGGAGGTATGGGTCTTGGCAATTTGGTGTCTAAAAATATGGCATTGGCAACTATGTGGCTATGGTGCTTTCCTTTAGACCCGCACTCTCTATGGCATCAGGTTATTAGGAGTAAGTATGGCTTAGATAGGAATGGTTGGGACATGAAATCATCTTCACTTGCTTCTCATTATAGTCCCTAGGAATTTATATCACAGGGTTACTTTACTTTCATGCCCTTACTTTTGAGAGGACAACTGGGTAGGGGATTCCTCTTTTAGGTTTTCTTTCCCTCGCCTATACCGTCTTTCCTCTTTACACAATGCCCCTATCCAAAAATTTTAGTGTTAGGAACTCTATTATTTCTTGAGATTTCCACTTTTTTAGGAATTTGAATGATAGAGTCTTTTAAGTTAGTTGACTTTTGGGGTCTTCTTGATTGTGTTAACATGTCTTCCTCCCCAGACAAAAGAGTTTGGACCCTAGATTCCGCTGGGTTGTTCGCTTTCAAGTCTTTTTTTTTTTTTTTTTTTCAGTTTCTAACACTATATTCACTTTCACCCTCTTTTCCTCCTATAGAAACCTATTTGGAAGTCCAAAGCTCCCAGGAAGATCAAATCCTTTATTTGGACATCTGTGCTTAACAGAATTAATACTAATGACATGTTGCAAGTTCGAATGCCTCATAAGGCTATTTTCCCTGACATTTGCTAAGTGTGGTACAAATTCAGAGTCAATTGCACACTCGCGTATTCAACGGCAATTTCTCATACAATCATGTTTTGTTGGAGATTGAGAGATTGAAAAGCTTTACTCCATTGATAGCTTCTTTTTTTTTTTTTTACTTTTTTCAGTGAATGTTGTTTTGTCTCGTTACATAGGATTTCTTATCCTCACTCTTTCAGTAATTCTCTTCTCTATTTCATGAAATTCTTCTTTTATAAAAAAAAAAAAAAGAAAAGAAAAGAAAAACAGCAAGCTGAGAGAAAGAAGTGGAGACGCACCAGTTGAGAGATAGATTTGGGGAAGAGGTGATGGTGACGGGCGAATGAATCGGAGAGAGGAGCTTCGCTTTGGAAGTGAAAATGAGAGAGAACTTTGCGATCGGGTAAGGGTTTGAGTAGCAGCTCCTCCCAGAACTCTTCTTCTCCCGCGGAATCAGATGCCGTTGTTGGCGGCGATGCCACGATCGAGAGCAAGAGCAGAAGAAGAACAACGCGACTCGCTTTCAGAACAAGAGCCATTGCTCGATCGCAAAAGGAAATAGCCTTCGGTAACGCGCGGCGATCGGGAATGCTACCGAGATTTCGCCATAATCAACCGCAGCAAGTCTCTCGTCCCAAATTCAGAACCGAGAACCAATTCGTCATTCCACCTTGAGGATGAACCAAACAACAACAAGACAATAAGCCTCAAACCCACACACACACACACACACACCACAAGAATGCGATTCCTATGGGCCTTCTGATGCTGCGAATTCGACGCAGGCCACTCGACGGAGACAGGGAGTGGGAGGGGCGTCACTCACGAGATGGGTAGTAGCGCGGTGGGTGGAGGAAGTGGGTCGTCGTGCCGCCGCCGTTGTTCCTGAGTCTGGAGAGATGGGGAAGAAGGTGAGGTGACCTAGGTGGCCTGTTTTCGGAAATGAAAAATTATGTTTTTTTATTTATTTATAAATTTTATTTAATTTTAATTTTTTTTTAAATATTTTTAATATTTTATTCATGTGTCAACATGACACTTAAGTTCGAACTTGTATTAAATTTTAGTGAAATTTAAAATTGAAGTTAAAATTTAAAATGTTAAGATTAAATTGATGTTAAAAGTTTATTTTTATGATCAAATTGATGACAAATTGATAATGCCAAGACTAATGTAAATATTTACGCTAAATTGGACTGCTTTATATTGATATATACCCTAACTTAATCCTAAATTTGAAGTCATTAATTCAAAAAACAAAAAAAAAAGGCCAAATGTGATATCTAAAATTTTAAATCAGCCAAATTAATATTAAATTAGTTGTGTGTGCTCATGCATTGCATACAAAAATTTACCCTTCATTCTGAATTAAATTTTTAAATCAAACCACTACCCTACTCACCACTCCCTACTTCTCCCAAACATCTAAATGCTGCAAACCCAGAAACAATACAATGTTTATCATCAACCCAGAAATATAACCTTTTTTTTTCTAAATCAGATCGAAAAAAAAAAAAGCTTGCTTTGTTGTTTATTTTTTTATTTTTATATAGATTTGAGCCAATTAAAATTGTTTTCATTCATAATTTGTGCACGAACAAGCTCCCTTCATGAATTTTGGGGAAAAGTGAAGACAAAAAACTTTAAAATTTTACCTAAAAATGCATATAAACAAGGGTGCTCATCTGGGACCCTTCAATGGGGTTCAATCAAATAAGCTTCAGACCTTTGGGATTTGAATTCATGAAAAAGGACAAGCAAGATAATGGAATGTAAAGTAATAGATAAATTGAGGATTTATTCTTGTTTTAGTCCAAATAGAACCTCTGTCTGTAGTACGTGCCAATTGAAATATTCCTCAACCATAGCCTTGTATATATGGTTCGTGTTTACTTGATAGAAGGTATTATATATGTTTGATTCTAATTAAACTATATGCACTCCAAGGGAGGTGTAGGATATCTTCGCCTATCAGCACAATAGTCATAGTATATATACTTCTGCTTTATATTTTCATATTGTCTTTCTCGGGCAGGGTCCAATTGCCAAAACTTCTGGCCATTCCACCAGTGTTTAACAGAAGCACATTGTTGAATATAATCTGAGCCCTGAACTTGACAGCCCCTGACATCAAACCCTTGGAAGTTTGCTTTGAACGGTGCATAGCTCCAATTTACTTTGGTTAGGCCTCCATCTGTTGCCCAGTCACTCCCATCCCACAAAGTTACCTGTATTTGCATCGGCTTTGTTGGGTAGTTCATTCCTTTGTTCCTGTATACCCTAATGGGGATTTTGTCCACAAAAAATCTGCCAAGTCAAATATATTTGAATTAGATTAATATATGAGCATATAGAACTAGATTAATATGTGTGACATAATTAATTAATTTAGCTTAATTAGTGTTTTTTTTTTTTGGGTTTGGTTACATTGGTGCCATTTCTCATACAAATTAGACAAGTTCATCGTCATTAGACTTAGGGGTGAACATGGGTTGGATTCGACCCACCGACCCGTCGATCTGACCCAATCCCACCCGCTTGGGTCGGGTTGAGTCAGGTCGGCGGGTCGGATCCAATGGATCCGCCATATTATATGGGTCGAGTCTCGGGTCCTTACTCCTCAATCTGACCCGACCCGCCGACCCGCTTATATATATTACTTTTAATTTTTAATTGTTAAAATATGGTTATTTTAAATTAAAAAATAATTTTTTTAATTTAAAAAATAGGTGTCTATTTTTTTAAAAAATAATAGCTTTTTTTTATTAAAAATGGATTTTTTTAAAAGAAATTGAATTATTTTTAAAAATAGTTTTTTTTTTTAAAAAAAGGGAGGGCGGGTCACCCGTCTACCCGTCTAACTCGACCCAACCTGGGTGGGTGGCGGTCTGGCGTGTACCCGTAAAAAAAAAAGTTAATTTTACCCGACCCGACCCACCAGCTGATAGGCGGGTCGGATCGGTCCGACCCATGTTCACCCCTAATTAGACTCCTAGTGACTTATTTAGTTTTTATTTTATAATGAAATATTTAGCTTATAAGTTACATTAATACATTCATGTTCAGCCACTTTAATAAATGAGAAATGTTTGATGTAATTCACTGTGTGTTTGATAATGTTTGTTTTTCTATTTTGTAAAATTTATTTATTTATTTTGTAATGTTTATTTTTATGTGAGACATACACATAGTGTTAATTTTTGGGGTATACAAATAGTAAGACTGAAAAAAAAAAAATGAGCACCGTAAACTCCTCACTTTTATAGATATAGTTGTTGGTAAGTTATACCAAAAGATTGTGCAAATAGCATAACTCAATTAATAATAAGACAAAAGTATTAAATAAAAAAATAAAACAGACAAAAGTTGTTGGGTCCATATAAAACACTTCAAGTTTAATTATGTTTGATGTACAAAAAAGTTATAACTTGCTCCACCAATTAAAGTTAATTGTTGTTCATATTTTTTCCTTTTCCAGATCTGTTGAAGTGATTATTGGTGAGTACGCTTAATTGTGTATATAGTTTATCAACTTGTACTTCAAATATAGCCCCTTGAAATCAAGAGTGAAGTCTCAAAGGAACATATACACACATACATACACACACACACATGTATATATCTTACACAGTTTGATGTTGATTCCAAAGAATTCTGTAATCGTGAAAATCTTCTGTGGGGTCGAACCAAAGTTGAAGCCTTTGCTCTCTGGCACCTATGCCATCTACATACACATTGGTCTGCAATGTATATGGCTTCCCTTCTTGGTTACCCATGAACTCAAAGTCTAACTCGTCATGGTCGTCACTTACTTGTGAAACCATCTGCACCAAAATAAGCAATGAATCAAAATATCCTTAAAATTATTAGCAATTAGTTATTAATCAGATAAAACTTGTCCTTTGTGGCAAGCTTTGGGGATGAGATTAACATCAGGTAAAGGTTGAAGAACTCACGTAGAAAGCTGTGACAACTCCTGCAGAATCTCTACCCGGTACTTTGATCCGTAGATGGAAGAATCCTGAACCGTAGTACATCTTGGAACCAAAGCCAGATCCTTTGTGATCAAATCAATTAAACTGAAATCAGCAAAGTACTCTGCCAATAATTTTGTGATGTGCGTTTTCTTTTAGAGGGAAAGGAAATGAAATGAAAAGATTGGGTAGGCTTAATTGTAGTTGAAAGTTTTAAATTTGGCCTACCTAATCTTTCATTTCCTTTCCTTTTTTATCTTTTAAGTATACAAATAATTTTATTAGTGGATTTTTGGTAAGTTATTGACATTTCATCTAAATCACATGTACGCTTCAATTGTTCTAATTATACTTTCAATGACGAATGAAACAAAACCATCTCCTAGTAACGAAACAAAAGTTGAATAAGAAAAAGTAACAACACTTTTATGGAGAAATTGAAGTGTATGTGTGTTTCTCCTCTGGTATAGACTCATTGGCTCTCAACTCCAAGACACAGCAAACTCATCAATTAGTTCAAAAATGTCAATAGGGCGGCTTCAGAGTGTTGGGCCAGCTATAGGCTTTGTGAGTCGGGAATGGAAGGTTATCGAAGAGTTTGATTATGTTTGAGAGTTTTGATTTTGAGAGAGAGAGGCTTGTGAAGAAGGTTTTAGAATCTCAATTTTTCCACAATCTTTTATTTTGATTTTTTGAGTTCCTCCGTTTTGGGGTTTCTAACGTAACATATAATGCAAAATTATTACTTTGCACTTCTTAATTAATTTTGTAGAGAAAATTTTTGGAGGGAAAAATAATTTAGAAAATTAAATTCAGAAAAATATAATATCTTTAGAAAAAAATTATTTTCACACAAGAAATATTTTAAGAAAAAGTTAGTTTAAGTAAAAAAAAAAATTTTAAATATTAAAAAAAAATTTTGAATTAGAATAATTAATTAATCTTGTAGAGAAAACATGTAGAGGAAAAAATATTTTTTAAAAACTAATTGTTTGAAACATATAACCATATATTTTTAACTAAAATAATTAATTGTTTTTAAAAATGATAAGAATGTAAAAATGCATTATAAACTTTTTTACTTCCCTTCTTTTATCTAATTTAGACTCTAAACAAGAGAAAAGTAAACCTTGTAAACTCCTTCGTCCGCTTCCCCTTCTTTTGCAATTGATTTCTTCCCTTTTCTTTCTCTCCTAAATCCCCTACCAAAACCTTAAGAGTATAATGCCTCATAGAGTCTTCGGTGTCCTGTTTTAAAGTGTTGTTTTATGTTAAGTTTATCATGTGTTATTGAAGTTTTATGCGTGTTTAGAGTCTTTGTCAAGTATATTGTATTAGATTGTATTGTATATAAACATTTCTTATGCCTTTATTTTAGCCCCATTACTGTGCAAATTCGTATCTGCTATTGACACCAATGTTGACCCCAAGAATTATGGTGAGGCAAGCAAGCATGAGTGTTGGAGACAAGCAATGAAAGCTGAATTGGCTGCACTTGAACTGGACAAGACATGGCTTGTATTTGATTTGCCCAATGGCTTCACCCTATTGGTAACAAATAGGTCTTCAAAATTGAAAGAAAATCTGATGGAACAATTGAAAGATACAAAGTCAAGCTTGTGGCAAAGGGATATAATCAAATTGAAGGCACAGACTATTTTGACCCTTTTTCACCCGTGGCTAAAATCACCACCATTCACACGCTATTAGCAGTGTCATCTATCAAAAGATGGCATCTTCACCAATTAGATGTCAAGGATGCTTTCTTGCACAGTGATTTGAAGGAGGAAGTCTATATGATTTTGTCCTTAGGATTGCCAACTTCAGAACAAGGGAAAGTGTTTCGTTTGATCAAAAGCTTATATGGTCTCAAGCAAGCATGTAGGCAGTGGTGTTAAGTTTTCTTCCATACTTTAATTTTTGTTTATATGCTTTTTTATTATAACATGATTAAAATATAGTAACATTTAAATTCTTTTAGTAAATTACATAAATAAAATTATTTACATTAGCTGCAATTTTACTAGTATTGTATTTAGGCCACGTCACTAAAGTTTTAATAACACACTTCTTTACATATTTTTTTTACAATATTTTTCTAAACATTCCAATTTGAACAAATGTTTCAAAAAATTAAATATACAGCAATGTATGGATTTTAATTAGTACACTAGTAATTTTAAATAAATTTTATTTTGTAATTGAAATTATGCGCAAGTGTTTGCGCGCATGCATGCAAGAAATACTCCGTCCAATATTCCTATTTATGTATGGGTAAGGGAAACCAAAGAGGGAAAGTTTATAAACACCCTTTGTAGAGTAAATGCAACAGAGAAAGATAAAAAATGTTACATCTACCCCCAATTTCATACACTCATACCTACACCATTAATAATGCACAAACTTTATTCTCACAAGTGCACAAACATTACAAACTTGTAAATGATACTTTCAACTATATTTAATTAAATGCACAAACATTATATGAGTTAAAACACAAACTTTATGTATATAAGTATAAAGTGTTTGTATGATGTATAATTTTTTGTGTACGTATAACAGAACTCTAGAGAAGATATATGTATGTAAACGAAGTGGTTAGTTTTATTATATATACCTGAAGAGTTATCCATTGTGAGCTGAATTTCTTTCCCTTGATTTAAGGGAACAACATAACTGCCACCATATATCACCTCGTAATTTTGATCAAAGCCTATTTCTTGTTCAATTCCCCTTCCTCCAGCAAAGACGACACCAACGAGACCGAGAAGAAAAACAAATTCCAAAGAACTCATGATATCTAAAGTAAAGCCTTATAACCAGGCTTTGGATTTTACACTCTTTAGTTATGTGAGAATGTTTGTTGGCTTGGCTTATCTCTCTCTATATATACACATGATGACGAAGTAAAATATGGGCTTTTCATGGGATCTATATATATAAAATTAGAAAGGCATAAAGGGCGTGAGTCCCATAATAATTGCCTTATACGCAATTACTAACTTCTCTCACTACTATTCTCCATAACAAACCACATATGATGTCCAATAAGAATTTAACAAACAAATGTCATGTCATATTTTTCAAAAATTATGTCTATAGACTTGTTCAAGATTTTTTTTATAATTTTTTTAAAAATAGAATTTTAGGTGAGTTTGACGGTCACTAATGTTTGAGTATATTCACAAACTCTTCGAACGCTAGTGATTATGCCAGAAATAACAATAATAGCATGATTCATAACCTTTGGATATGGAATGGGACTTGGAGTTTGGTGTGGCTTGGCTGGGGAGGAGATGAGGACTTCATAGGGCACTAAATGAGGTTCTCTAGTATTGTACAAAGGTGTATGAGTTCTGCCTTGTTCATGTTGCCTTGCCATTCTCTTGTATAGAGGAATTTGGTTAAGCTCCAGGCTTCCCTCAGCTAGTCTGAACACCCTTGGCCCAAGGCTGTCATGTCATTGGGCAGTGCCCTTTGGCTAGTAGTGCAAGTTATTATCTAGTAGGGTTAATTCTTTGTTTCTTTAAATGGGTGATGGAAACTCCTTTCCCATTAACCTCTAGTTCTTTCCTTGTTTGCAATGTCATCATGTGAAGCCTCCCTCTTTGGACATGTAATCCTTGCTTATCTAAAAAAGGGATGTCCCATCTCCCCTTCATCCAAACCACATGGCCTAAGATTCCCTTGCTACAATGACAACGTCAGGAAGTGCCATTTGTGCCCTGCTGGTACATGATTCTCTTGCTATAGCTAGTTGGATTGGAACCATTTAGTTCCATTTTGACTAAGTTATTTATGGCATAACCAGCTAGCTTATAGAGATATATTAGGACAACGATTCTCTAAAGTGAGGAGCTCACTTTAGATGGTTAAAGCAAGGGGTTTCACCATTTGATCAATAAGTGTAAATGGGTCTTACATCTCACTTTATTGATCTAAGGGCAAAACCCCCTCACTTTACCCTTTAAAGTGAGGATCTCACTTTAGATGATCCAAATCCATATTTATAAATTACCCACAAAAATAATCTTCACACTAGCAACATGAACAAACTCGCATCCCTATGACATACGATTTTGATTCCTAACAATTGTTCAGGATGACATAATAGTTTGCTGAAATCCAACCACCTCCAATTACATGTATTTTGAATATAGGTACTATTACGAACTAAATCTGAGTCTGAGTTATACGCTATAAGTTTGAGACGAATCAAGTCTGACATATTAACAACTTAACTCACTCAGTCTGAGAATCATAACCGCCTAGAGTTATCCAAGCAATAAATGCTCGACGACACAACATCGGTACCATCCCTAAGCCTTTATGAGCATCATTAAGTAATAATTGGCTCAACAAAGCTCGCTGAAATAGTTATAAATGCATGATAAATGCTACCTAATGGCCAGAACTACCATGGCCATTACACGATATATAAGCATGAGTTCCCTTAATGCTGAGGTATGTTTTTTTCTATCTACTATTTAACTTCATATTTGCTCATAAACTTACTTGGGCGTCAAAGTGTCTTTTGTAGGTACCTTCTCTGTCGTCCAAGGCCTACAACTGCCATTGTGCTAACCCTCTTAAGTTCTTGGAATCATCCCAATGTCAGGGTTATAGGCATCTTAGACTCCTTCCAATTTTCCTGTAACATTGGCGTCGTTTATGGGAATTATTAATCATCACTTGAGGTGATTTTCTTCCTTCTTTCTTTCATATTTTCTATTCTCTTTTGCAAGATGGTGAACGCAAATAACAATTCACGACCAATATGTTTTCAGCAACTTTTGATTCTTCTAGATGCTCTAACAGCTATTGATTCTAGGACTAATTCTAAAAGGGCTCCTCTTAGGTATACGGATCAATGACTATGAATTATATGTTGTTTAGCTGACCTAGGACCTCAAACAATGGAGGCTATACAAGATTTGGAAAATCTTGTACGTCAACAACAACATACATATGCTTTAAAAGCCAGCAGGCATATGGGCTCCCATCAGAGGCATCTCAGAGGTGTTAATGAATGTGAACAACAATAAATCCCCGAGATGGAATGGTGACTTATGCCACCATCTGAATAGGCAACAACAAGAATGAGAGTTCTCTCAAAGAGACAATAGCTATAAGTTATAACATGGTGGCTAAGACAACGAGTTGATACTTGTTGACCTGAACTTGACATTAGGGGTCGAGAATTCAAAGATTTATCTTGTTATCATATTTCTACTATACCAAGAAGAATGAGGGGATCATCAATTGAGTCTCAAGGACCGAGAATCCAAAGAGGAGAAAAGGAAATGAGAGAAAAGGTCCTTCCTAGGGTAATGTTGTTATGATTAATAATGACAATCCATTATCAGATTTTGTTTTCCAAGTACCACTACCTCCTCATTTTGTTGCGCCCCAAATAACACAACTCTATGATGGAACTAAAGACCCACGATCTCATTTAAATGCGCTCAAATATAGGATGAATTTAGTGGGAATGTCAGATCCAATTAAATGCTGAACATTTCTTGTTTTGATGAGATGGTGGGGAAGTTTCTAGACAAGTTTCTAACCAGCAAGAGAACCCCAAAAACTGCTTTTGAGTTATCCTAAATTCGACAAATGGAAGGAGAGACCCTTCGGGATTACTTATATAGGTTCAACAAGGGAGTACAACAAATCGATAATTTGGATGATGCTGAGGCAAAACTAATCCTATGCAAAGGCTTGCGTTAGGGAGAATTTGCAAGGTCTCTCATGAGAAGACTTCCCAAGGTAGCGCAAGACATTATACGTAGAGCGGAGGAATACATTAATGAAGAGGAGGGGGAGATGGCCACCTATGGAGGAGCCAAGAAGAATCAAGAAAGAAATGGTTTCTTGATGAAAGGTTAAAAAAAAGGAAGGGGACCTAGTGTGACATCTAACATTTTTGCTACTCTAAGCTTTATCTTAGAATATTGTCTGCCTGGTTTAGAATTTATTATTAATCATATATTAGCTGAACCATACAACCATAATGAGTTTTTTCATTTTTATTTTCATGTTAGTTCAAGGAAGTTTAGAGATTGGTCGCTTTCATTCTTTTCCAATCCAGAAAACCTTTGTTGACTCGCGAATAGGAGTTTTAGCTTAAGAATTAGGATTTTTCCCAAATGTTTCCAGAGTTTGTTTTCTCTCTGTCTAAAGCCTTTTGAGTCTAAGTTCGAGTATCAGACACACTCTTACCATGTTATATATATATATATATATATATATATATATATATATAATTCATTGTTTTTAATTCTATAATAACCTTGTACGAGCAAAATGGTTCCATTTTAGTTCTCAACGCACCTTAAATCATGTGTCGGACCAACATGTGACATGTCATGATACATGGCACCACGCATGGGTGCCACATGTCGCTACCACCTATCATCCTTGAGACAAATGTCTCAAACCACTCTCATTTCATGACAAGTGTCCCTGCCATGCACAATGTAACATTCCGCTTTTCTCTTAGTAAAAATCTTGCCACAAAGATACATATACAAGTCCTCTGTTTAGATAAAAATTTTGAAACATAAATTCTTACGTCAAAAACATCCGTAAAGGTAATAGTTCGCGATTTCGCAAAAATTCGCAGACACCAGAATTTAATTGTGCGTCAAAAGTATCCGTAAATTACATTTTTACGAAAGAAAAATTATGAATACCTTGGATTGACTTAAATTCCATATTAGAAAAATTAGTAGATCACAATGGTGTGATCAGAATATTTTTAGGAAACTCGTACACAAAGAACATAAACAGCTAATGACCAAACACGATTAAATATGATCGAAAATTAAATCACATGGCCAAAGGCCATCAGCTCTCACGTAGCTCCCAACACACACACACCAAGTCTTTGGTCAACAAGCCAAAGGTGATAAACTCATCCACTTAAGCATACTTATCCTATTCCATTTCTTTTTCTTTCTCATTTATTTTTGGGCCAAAATTTGGCCCAAAATCTGAATGAAAGGCACGGCCATGAGGCTTATAAATAGTCCACCCATTGCTTTCATTTCCTTATGTTCTTTAATTGTTAGTTTTGCTTAAACACATTCCATTCGTGCACTATGTTGTTACGTTGCGGTAGTCGAAAATTAGCAAGGAAAAGCTACGCACTCTTGGAAACGTTTTCTCATCACCCTCACCACTCACCTCCTTGATGACTTCTAAGTGTTGTATATGAGTATATGAAAATATCATGTATTATGTGATAGATGATAGGCTAATGATGCATGAATAATTTTGGTGTTTTCTTTGAGTAAGAACATGTGATATTAGTTGGAAATTTTTGAGAAGCCCTAAGAAGTGTACATGGGAATGGTTTGGAGGAAAGGAAAAATAACAAAGCTGTGACCCTGAGTCACGCCCAGGGCGCTGAGTGACCTGAGGGGTCCGCTGAGCGGCCTAGGGGAAAACTTTAGAAAATGTTTTGGGAAATTATTGTTCTGTGACCTGGATGGCATCAGGGACCGCTGAGCGACCCTGAGAGGGCGCTGAGCGGCTTCAACATAGTTCTCATGCAAACCTGGACTTGGGTGGCTAAGTAACCCAGGAGTTCCCATGGGCGATGAGCGACCTGGAGAGCCCTAGGTTACTAAGCTAACCTGGACCAGTGATTAAGTGATTAAAGAAGTTCTTGTGGGCCGCATGTTCCAACAAACACTTATCCATGTTATATTACGTGTGATAATAATAATGATTATGTGTTATGTCAAAGTGCATCATGAGGACATGGTTGTCATTCAGGGGTTAGGACAACCTTAGATAACTAGAAGTTATCACCTAACTCTATCAAAGATCATGAATGAACCCTAGGGAATATGTAAGATCTTAAGAAGGTTCTGGCCACAGAGGGTCCGGTGCATCTTAAAAAAAATACATAGTTATATGATTGAGGTTATCCCCTCTCTTGGCACGTCTAACAGACATCGCCAGTCCAGCAAGATGGATTGGTTAATGATTTGAACGCAGGCTTAGACCTGATTTAATATTACAGACAATACGTCCCAAAGTAATGACGTTAAAACACAATATTCCCCAAAGTAGTGACATCAAGACAAGATATGTCCCAATGTAGCGACGTTAAAACACAATACGTCCCAAAGTAGAGACGTAAAAGGCCGAAAGAAAGAAAAAAAATGGAATGAACGAGTCCATGCCTGGTCGCGTCGAGTAGGGCAGGCCCCTTGTAACACCCCTACTAACTGCTTACACTATAGTCGTAAGCAATGCTCATATGGTTGTTAATAGTCGACAATATGGACCATTTGATACTCTTTTTTTTTTGTATTATATCATAAATTATGAGCCATGCTTGATCAAGAAGACATATGTATATATATATATATATATACACACATATATATACACACACACACACAAACGATAGAATCCCAAGGACTGAAGTGATGCAAACACATCGAGAAACATATTTATATATTGATACAATTACATGATCCAGAATACAATTACACAGATGATTAATAGTACATAATATGCATACAAGAGTTAATGGCCTACCTAGGCCATTTAACTAATACACAATAAAATACATTCATCTCCCAAATGCGTAAATGGCAATCCTGCTACCGTTCTGGAATCTTCCTGTCGGGGATCATTAGTCATCTTACGGTGTCTACTCAGCTCTTGTGTGTTCGACATACTTCTCCTGGAATCATAAACGAGTGGGGGGTGAGAACATTGCATTCTCAGTGGGAAACCTAGGGTATAATCATCTATATTTGCTTCATTGATAATCCAGGCCGCTCAGAAGATCTCTAGATGACAAAATTTACTAAAGTCCCTACTTGTTATTATTAGTAGCCATGCTAATCCTGAGCAGCTTTACCTAATTACTAAGTGACTGGGATTCTCTAGTCTTTACATTACCTACCAAAGGGAATGTATCGTGCTTCTTAACCTTTACTTGCTGGAGTGACCTGACATTAGGTCATGTATTCTTATAGAGGTCGTCATGTGAAACCTTTGTCACTCGTTGCCTTATCACATAGATAGATATACAATCATCATATAGATCACATATAACATGTATGAATGGATATGAAATTCTCTTACGCGCCCGGTGGCTGCGTCCTTCTTGTTACCTTAGTCCTTCCACCCATGCAGTTGTGGCCATACAGCTACAACCTTTTTCTATTTCTGTATCGTTGACGACCAGGCAACGCTATAACCTGAGTGTTAGCTAACCACAGATGCACAATGTCATTCTTCAATCGAACAACGATAGGGAAGAACCATCCAACCTTTGGGATGGCGAGGGGTTAGCCCTTTGACTCGACCAGGTGTGGAGTCATTCGTTTCTTTATCATTCTTTGGTGCCCGTCATGCGCTTTTAGCAACTTTAAATCTTTTGTAATGTTTCTTTCTTTATAAATCATCTTTTCTTTGAAATAAGGTCAGGTTGATGCCTGCGTTTCAAATTATTAACCAAATCCATCTTGCTGGACTGGTGAGAGGCTTTCCCTAATCATATAACTATGGTCATCTTTAAGGTATTCCGGGCTACTTGTGGCCGGTACCTTTTCATAGACTTCACTTATTTCCTATGTTCAATTATGAGCTTTCCTTGTTTACAAGATCATTTGTCTAGTTATCTAAGGTTGTCCTAATATTCTAATGACAACCCATCTCTTCATGATGCATGATAAAAATATAACAAATAGAGTATAACATTGATAACGGCCTGAAACTACGACGTATCAGTGCTTTTTTGAAAACGCTCGCTTTCTGTCAAAATTTAGTTATCACAAACCGGAATCGGTCCAAGACCTCACCCCAAGGTTTTGGATAGCCCTAAGCTCATTTTTTATACTTATAAACCAAGATTTCGAACCCAAAATCTTAAAATTATTGTTTTACCCTTTTTCCGAAAAATGCTGTTTTTGACCCGTAAAACCTAATTTTCTTACTAAAAATATGGACCAATTTCAAAGAATTTTCCTATCTTTATTAAATCATAAAATATGAGTCATGCGTGTTATAGAAGGCATACATATATAAGCAAGCGATGGAGTCTAAAAGACTTAGACGTTTAATAGAATATCAGATGGGCAATTACAACAAACTCATAGAAACATAATATGTATTCATACATATGGGTCCAGAAACAGTTACACCTTTGTTTATAATTACATATTACATTTATTGCACTTAATAGCTAATGGCATAACTAATCCATCAAGCAAAATACAAATGCGTAAACATCGCGACGCGTAGTTCTGAACTGTAGTCATGCTGCTTACCTGGGTCCTCTCGCCTCCAAGGCTCTTCAGTTGTGAGTAGGGGATGAGAACGTCGTTCCTCAGTGGAAATCCTTGAGGAATCACTATTCATTTTCTACTCAATTATGATTCCGCCGCTCAGGGGGCTCTAGATGTCATAATATACTAAAATCCCTACTTGTTATTATCCATGCTAGTCTTGAGTAACTTTATCTAATTACTAGGTGATTGGGGAATCTACTCTTGCTTTACCTATGTATAAATCCGTGTGCTTTCTATTGCTGATCGTTAGGGTATCGTGATACTGCTTCACTTATCCACGTACTTGCACTAGCGGGACCATCTCGTAATACTGTTTCACTTGAAGTGCCTCGACACTTGAACAGAATGTAACATTCAACACATATCTTATGCATAGGAAAATCCATGGGTTTTCTTGTACCATTTATCAAACTGTCCCTTCTTATTCCGTTTTCTTGTCTTGCTTCCTTGTACACCTTAGGACCACTGTCCACACGTGATGTATTGTACACCCTAGGACCATCGTCCACACGCGATGTAGTATACATCCTAGGACCGTCATCCACACGCAATGTAGTATACATCCTAGGACCATCATCCACACGCTATGTACTGTACATCCTAGGGTTGTCGTCCACCTGCGATGTATAACCTTCCTTGGTATCTGTTCCTTGAGATAACATAACTTCATCCTTCCTTTTGGGGTGGCAGGCTACCCTAGTGATGTCGCTGAATCCTCTTAAGACATTGCTTTTTGCCCTATGTTCATTCATTATCTTTGCATGCTTAGGTGATGTGACTCCTAGTTTGCTGATAAGTGCCCAAATTATGCAATTTTCAACTATTAAAATGGCACTTATTTGCTTATGTTTCAAAGAATTATCTAACTTAAATCCCCATTTTTTTTTAGGTTTATAGTATATTTTGAAGATGGATGCAAGCATGATTAATTGAAGAATAATCCCAAAAGAATGGAGAAAAGGGCAAAATAGGAAAAAGAGCTTAAAAGAGGAAATCAGGCGCGAAGACCGCTCAGCGGTAAGACAAGCCCGCTCAGCGCACAATAGGACAAACCGCCGCTGAGCGGTGTACCTTAACCGCTCAGCGGATGTACCTCGGAGCCACTTGTAGCCGCCGCATTAATTGCGCCAGCTGGCGCCAACATGGATTGCGGCGCCGCCCTGACACGTCTGCGCCGCCCCTGCAAAAGCTGCCGGAGCATTTATTACACC
>QANU01098338.1:125948-152638 GCA_003254905.1 Nissolia schottii
AGATTCTCTTGTAAGATGGATTTCTAATCCTCTTGTTGTTGGGAATTTGATGAATATTGTAGTATGATTGTATCCATGTACTTTTGCATATGAATTTATCAGTTTCTTATGATTAGCTTGAATGATTTTATGCTTAATGTTAGCTATTGTTTAGTGCTTTGATTCTTAATTTGGGACTTACTTGTATGAACGAGAGTTATACTAATTAAGTCATAACCAAGTTAATGTCAATATTGCTATGCTTAACTAGACTCTAGGCTTGAACGTTGTGAACGAAAGTTACAATCATTAGAGTTGGATCTAAATCAATTCATCTAATTTTCTTGCCGTAACTGGAATGAAGATTAGCCGTTTTAACATCTGGAATAACGCTGGCGTACTTTGTTAAGCTTGTGTGCGAAAGTGACAGTTTAACAAAGGAAACCTGTGATCTTTTCATGCGCGAAAGCGATGACCAGTTAAGAACTGGTGGCGGGCAATCAATGGAATGATAATTCCGTGTAATAAGTAATTGAATGCATGAAACTATGATATGATTCAATTCCCAACAAGCTTTCGGATCTACCTCTGATTTGTTGCCTATTTACTTTTATATTGTTTATTTACTTATTTAAACTATCAACCAATTTATCAAATCCTTCACTTTATTGTTTAATTAACTAAACTCAAGAACGGTATTTTTGCAACTCTCTGTGGATTCGACTATACCCGACTATACTGCAATTGGATTCCTCGTGAATCTGAAAGCCGTAAAAAAGGATATATATTATTTTGAACGACTGAAAGTGTCAAATTAAGCTTTCAACCAATTTGGTAAAAGTTGCTGGAACACGGAACTATGTCAAATTGGAAAGTGCAAATAGGGTTCCGACAAAAGCCTTGAACAACATGTAAGTTTGGCGTTCATCATTTGCTAAGGCTGTCCTAACGGTCTAATGACAACCCATTTCCTCATGATGCATAATAACATAAACACAACTCATAATATACACTTATCGCATATATATGTTAGGCATAAAATAATGTGAGGTAGTGCTTTGTTAGGATATTCGTACACTCTTACTATTTTTCTTTAGAATTTCGTTCATCTAAAGCTTGATGGGTCCGACCTCACCCCAATGTTCTTGATAGCTCTAAGTTCATTTTTCACACCTATAAACCCAGATTTTTACCCCAAAGCCCCGAAGTTACAGTTTCTCCCTTATTTGTTCAAAATGTCATTTTTACCCAGAAAACCCGATTTTCTTTAGAATTTTAGTTATCAAAAACCCGAAGGGATCAAAACTTCACTCTAAGGTTTTTGATAGCTCTAAAATCATTTTTCATTAAAAAACCTAGATTTTCAGTCCCAATACCCAAAATTATCGTTTTGTCCTTATTTGCCCAAAATGTCATTTTTACCTGAAAAGTCTGGTTTTCTTCATAATTTTAGTTATCAAAAACCCGAAGGGCTCAAGACTTCACCCTAAGGTTTTTGATAGCTCTAAACTCATTTTTCATGAAAAAAAACCCAGATTTTCCGTTCTAATTCCCCAAATTACCATTTTGCCCTCATTTCCCCAAAACGTCATTTTTACCTATTTTGCTTGAGAAAATCGTTAGGGGCTTCAAAAATCATAAAACTTAACATCCCCCCTAGATTTTTCATGTAGAACCCAAAAATAATGTTAGTTTTTCATGATAAAAATCCCAGCCCATAGTTCTTACTCAAACCCCCTCTTTTCGTATCTTAAACCTAAGCATACTTAAATCCCGACAAAATCATAGACAACCCCCAGCCGTTTTCTAGGCATACAATATTGACATAGGAAACATATACGTAATAATATCCATATGTAAACTTTTATAGGCCAACTCAAGGATAGTCACCAAGAGTTATCCTCATTCCAACAATCACAAGAAAATAATTTAAGCTTCTACAAACATAAAAATAACATATAACACACAAATCACCAAGGTGGTGATTAAGCCAAGTTTTAACCACTTCCTAGAGGTGTTGGTGTAGGTGAAGAGAGTTGAGGAAAAGTTCCCAAATGTGCTTGAATCTCCAAGCTCTTGACCACCTTTCTCCGAGAGGAAGCTTGAAGATGGAGGTTAGTGTTTTGTGTCGTGCTTGTGGGGAAAAGATGATGAGCTCTTCTTGGTGATTTTGGGAATAAAAGAGGAGACAAAGATGAGGGTGTGGTGGCTCAAGTGGTGTTTGGTTTTTGGCTTAGGAGAAAGCAAGGAACAAGAGTGAAAATGTGTTTGATGGTGAATGCAAAGTGGCTAGTGGTCATGCTTCTTAGAAATGAGAAATGAGAGAAAGTGAATGGGAGAAGATGAAGTGAGGAGTAGGAGCAGATTGGGATTCAGTTATGGGGAGTAATTTTGGAGCAAAATTCAATTAAAATAAAATAAAGGTGATGATGGGTGAATAGTGAAGGGTGAGGTCATGAGTATGGTGGTGTAAGGAAGTGTAAGAGAGTTGATGACCGGGTTTGAAAATGGGCCGCCGTGTTTTAGTGTGTGTGCAATGTGAGAAAGCAGATTTTTGGCTCAAAAATTGTTACGTGTTTGGTTGTGTTTGGTTCTTAACTGTTCATGTACGTACGACCACGTGCGCAAAAAATTAACGGATATCGTAAAAATTATCAAAACATAAAAATACATTATCCAAACACTCAAAAATGAGGAATTTAAATTAACCTAAGGTACTCATAATTTTTCTTTCGTAAAAATGTACGGGTACCTCTGATGTGTATTTAAATTCTGGACCAAAAATCGGTTTGGATCTCGCGAAATTTTGCAAGATCACGAAGTCATTATTTTGACTGGTATTTTTAGAAAATAAATTTTATAATTTAATTTTTCAGTCTCAATAATTAGCTCGTATATTTATTTATTACGCGAAATTCTCTTTAAGGAAAAAGCGGAATGTTACAACATTCAATACATCAATTGTTCTTATGGATTCGAGGACACTTCCACATGTTTGGTATTCATTCTTCTTATTGATTTAACATAGATGCTCTTAGGATCGTAAAATTAAGGTTTTCTATCATATTCAACAATTATTCACATTCAATGACTTATTTTAACATCTTAGCCTTCCATTGTATAGTGTACACAAGAAAGGATTTTCATCATATGAAGATTGTAATACACCCAATTTAAGCCAATCTAGTGTTTGGTGCAACAACTTGTCCTGTTGCCCCAAAGAATTTGCCAATATAACATCTTAGAATAAGGAAAAGAGAAATTTTTGCATGGGCACAAGTCTACTGTTTCATTTTTGGATACACTTACAATAAAAGTGAGTCTCATCAACTTTATTCAAGAAACGTTTACTCAATTGTGAGTCCCATCAATTTTATTGTGAATGTGCCCAAAAATAATGTGATAGACTTGTAACCATGCATGCATGCTAACAACATTTAAGATTTGCTAGTATTTATCAAGGGCTTGGGACCTGCATTAACAATAACTAGGGAACAAAGTACATGGGATTAGGGAGCTTAAAAGTACGGTTCCCAGCAGAATCTCCTTGGAGATCACTCCATTGGTCACCCACATTCCCCCATATCCTGTAACCTTCAACTTCTAATTGCCTCCTTATGTCGGACTTATACTCTATGGCACTTTTCCCTTTATATGCTGCAGTTCTGTAAATGGTTAATTAAAGACAATTTAATTAGTTTTCTTCTTCTAAAACAATTTAATCACTCCATTTGTTTCAGGTATATGTAAGTTGTTTATTTATCTTACCTCATAATGAGTCTTTCATAGCCAATGAATCCTTGATTATGCAAGTTGTCCCTTGTAACTTGGCCAAGTGTCTCTCCATCTCTTCCGGTAAGTAGGATTACCTTAAACCCTTTATCTATCAACTTGTTGAATCCCCCTAATACGGAAGGAATTGCCGTGCACCATCCTTTCATTGCCCACGCCTTAAACCCTGATGGATCATATGGGTCACACCTATATCATTCAAATTTTACAAAATCAAGACATGATGTTAGTCTTCTTTTGGTCCCAATAAATACAACTGATCGAACTCAAATGACAGATGAGCTCTATAATAAATTTGGCCATAGGCCCCATTTTACTATAACAAATTTAACCTTTTTTCATTAATTACACTTAAAATATGTTTTATGCTATAAAAAATGAACATTTTTATTTTTCTTTTCATTAAGATCATTGTAATTGTTCATCAATATTCAAGGACCAATTTGTCCTATTTTTTTCATTTTTAATAGGAATGAATTTGTTTTTTATTGACCAATTCGTCCTATTTTCAATTTAGCTAAGATCTGTTTGTTTGTTTAATTTTTAGATAAATGCAAAATATAAGAGGGGTCAATTTAATTTGGGGGTTCACTCCTAATTTATTATGAAGGGTTGTCTTTCTTAATAAAATTGTTTATTTTTATAATAATATATATAATAAAAAAAAAGTGCTCTTATAATTGGGCTATTTGTTGTAGTGGCATGAGTTATACAAGCAAAACCCACAATGTCTCATCTAGCAATTAACCATAATAGAAGAAAAAGATGATCAGCAGCACCAATGAAAATAAAGTAATTACAGCAAGGTACAGTCTGATAGTGCATGTATCACTGTGGGCCTCATGAATCTTATGTACGACTACCACAACAGCAATGTCCATGATACATAAAAGTAAAGAAATATTACATCAACTTCGTCTGTTCCATACTTTATTGATTTAGGTTCGAAATGAGGAATAGTTTCTCTGCCTATTTTTTATTGTCTTTTAGAGTTTTATGGGAATCACTAGCCAATTATAAATAGGTAAGGAGGGTTTTGGTCCCCAACATATCAAAATTACTTTGCAGTCTCCTTCCCCATCAAAAGAGCTGTACTCAAGCCCTAATAAGAGTTCAGAGATTTTGGTTGAGGAAGACCAAGAACCACATATTCAAACATCAATCGTTCTTATGAATTTAGGCACGCTTTCACACATTTGATATTTATTTTTCTTAATGATACGACGTAAATAACCAACACTTTTCAATTGATTACAAGAAAACACAACACGCATACGTACCCATATTGTTTGCCCTTGTAATAAAACACGTTGGAGATGCAAGTGTCATCAACATCCAAAACCCAAACATCCATGCCATCACCGGCGAGAGTTATGTGGCTCACATAACTCATGGCCTGCTCCATGACCAGTTCCAGGTCCTGCTCATACTGCCCGCGGATCATGTAATTCTCCACATACTGCGAGCATTGCGTCGGCACCGTGGGCCACGGCAGCAGGTTGTTTGTCTCCACTCCCAGCCTCCAACTCAAGCAGAAGCTTGTGTCCGTGTTGGAGATAGAATTAGACTCGTTTGTGTTTCGGTGCTGTCTTATGGACATTGCCTTTGACAACATTGCCAGCAACAAAATTCCCAGAATTCCTCCTCCTCCTCGCTGCGCCATCGATCCTTAAACTTATGACAAAGAACAGAGCAATTAATAGTGAATTATTAGTGAAAAAGAGGTTTGAATTCAAGGTGTTTCTGAATGAAGGGAGAAAGAAAACGTAGCATAAGCTATATATATACACATACATACATACGAGTGGCGCGTTTGATATTAGTTCATTGACTTTACTATTTTTTTTAATCAAAAATAGAAAAATAAAAACATGAATTCTTTTGCTGAAAACCAAAGTGCATGAAATAAAGGCCAGAATCTAAAATAGAATCCCACCGATAGATACTAATAGATGTCACGTCATATACTTTTTTTTATTTTAATTTTATCCACGTTAGATAAAAGAATTTACATGACTCATCTAATTATGCATTATCTTTTCGTAAAGTTATTTGATTCTTAATGTCACGATTTTAAAAGTCTCGCGGGTAAAATTATGAATTAAGCATGCTATGCTTGGTTTTTTAGGCTTGTTGGATGATTCTTGACTCTTGATTCTTTAATTTGAGTTTAAATCTTCATCTCTAATCATCGAAAAAATGATTTTATTATATTTAAATCCCATTTCCTAACTGGCACGATAATATTTCGATGGGAAATAAATTGACCGTTCAGAGTTTAGACTAAAGCGAAAAAAGAAAAATTGTTATTTGGTATTGGAAAAATTTTTCTAAGCAGGTATTGTCTATGTCAGACACTCAATTCATTCAATAGCTACTATATATACTAAAAATATTTTGGGTTAGTTAAGTTTTTAGTCCCTGTAATATGAAAAAATTTGGTTTTAGTCTCTCATTACAACTTTTAGTCCCTGTAAAATGTGGAAGTTTGATTTTGGTCCCTGTGGACTGTTGGGGATGGACGGTGATGACGTGTCAGTTAACGTCGCTGACGTGACGTCACACGTGGACTCGCCACGTGGCGTAACCCTTTTTTTGCCTCAGATCCGACCCGGTCTGACCCGACCCAGTTTGAAAAAAAAACCCCAAATTTAAACCTAAATCCCCAACCAAATTAGATTCCACTCGTTACTCAAACACACTCAATTCAACTCAAAATCCAATAATTCAATGGATCCTTCTTCTGCACCCTCTTATTACCACCACAAGCGTTACTCTTCTTCTGACCCCAGGTCTAGAACCAAGTCCTCATCTCGCTTGGCTCGCGTCGATGAAAACAGGGTAATTAAAACTGAAGAGCCACTTCAGATCTCACTTGATCTTTCGTCAACAACAACTCTGAAACCGCCACCGTCATCGTCGTCTCCTTCGGCTCTCTCTCTCTCCTCAGATCTCCCACCAAAAATAACAAAAGCAGCAGCAACAGCTACTGTCTTCCCATCAGGGAGCTGCTCTTGCTCTCCCCTTCGTTGGTGAGGAAGTCCAAGCCCCGTGTCGACGCTGAGGAGGTGCTCGAGTCTGCTGCTGGGGGGTTGAGGCAGCGGTGCAAGAGCAGAGGGGCGCTGGGGTCGCCCAGGAACTCATTGCGGCGGTCAAGGCGGCGATTGGAGGTTGAGGTTCGGGAAGAGAAGGATGCAGTGGGGTTGGGGGATGAGGGTGGGAAGCAGAGGAGGAGAAGGCAGAGTGGAAAATCCAAGAAGAAGAGGGAAGGGAGCGAATTTGGGGATTTAGGTTTTAAAATTTGGGTTTTTTTTCAAACCGGGTCGGGTCAGACCGGTTCGAATCCAAGGCAAAAAAATGGGTTACGCTACGTAGCGGGTCCACGTGTGATGCCACGTCAGCGACATTAACTGACAAATCATCACCGTCCATCCTCAACCGTCCACAAGGACCAAAATCAAACTTCCACATTTTACAGGGACCAAAACTTGTAATGAGGGACTAAAACTAAACTTTTTCATATTGTAGGGACTAAAAACTTCATTAACTCAGATATTTTTTTTTCAAATTAGTACATGTATGTTAACCACACGCAAGAGAAACATTTTTTGGTGCTTAGCTAGAGACACTATTCAAAGATAAATATATTATAAAGACTTAAAAATATATTCACCACACAATTTTATCTATATATATATATATATATATATATATTTAATGCTAACAATGGAGAGAATAATACTTATTTTCATATAATTCATAAAGCTACTCTTTGCCAGCATATATATTGAAACCAAAAATAAAATTAGCCTAAAAAGATTCAACATAGGTCAACTATTAAAAGTGCAAGATATGGCAAACCAAATTGTTTGGCTTGCATGCATTTGAAGATCAGATAATGACATAAAATGCCCAAATCAACTCAAGCGAAATGGTAGAAATGCACTTACACAGGAGACGCCAAGAAATTTGTGTCCTTTCACTATGTATATACTACTAATGAAGTGGCTATTTATAATGAAGTAGAGTAGGTATAAAGCTAGAAAAGAAAAGGAAAAAAATTCCTATTTTCTCTTTTCTCACTTCTCATTTTCCAACTATGTTTTTGTGAATTTTAGTAAGGGGCGGTAATTGTTCTTTTTTTTTATGACAATCCCACCATTTTTTTTATTTTGTTATTTTGAATTTTCTTTATCCAAGAAATAACTTAGATCTATTAGATCTTTAATAAATTATCTAGATTTATTGTTTCTTAAAATAACATATATTGTATTTTTCGCTATCATCTTTGTGATTATCTCGATTTCTCTCCTATGTATTTCTTTTCTAGGGCATATTAAGATGTTCTAATCTATTGTGATAATAGGCCTAATACATCCTTTAAACTAAAGCACTGTCCGCGTTAGTCTTTAATGTATAAAATATTTAAATATCGATAGCCTTTGAGTAAAGACAGAGAGCAGAGTCATGGATTGTAAGTTAATTTAGATGTAAGAGTATGTATATCTTATTAGCATTAATTTTGATATATCGTTTTATTTTGCAAGTAAATTTTCTCTTTATTTTAGAAAAAAAGAAAAGGGTAAAACTTTAAAAACATAGGAAGCCACTAGTTCTCTTTCGTACAAGACTTTTTTATTGTGAGCATAATTCAATGGGTGGGCTTGGCGTCAGAGAGCAAAACTGCTTCTTAAGGTGGAGATCCCCCAAAAGATGCATGAGAGGGCCTAAAAAAATTGGGATATTTGGTCCCCCATGACCCACCATCATGAAAAGGTTTCAACCGCGCCAAGGTTATTGGGAAGGATTTAAGGTAAAGTGGGAATAGCGTCAGAGCCCACATGGCAACGGACCTTTAGTGGGTGCAACATCCCACTACCGACCATGCCCACAAAGCTTCTCCTTTTAGTCACTCATACGTTCGTACATATCAATTGAGCAAATCTATTCATGTACTAAACCAATAATAAAAACTGACCAATGAAGGATGAGGGTGTTGGTTCCTGAATTGGAAGATGTTAAGGTAATGTTTGGATTAGCAAAAGGTGATGGCATAAAGAGGAATATAATAAAAGCAATTCTTTTTTTTATTTTTATTTTTTATTTTAACTCTATCTGATCAATCAATTTAGTCTCTAAACTTGTTTTTACATCAATCTTTTTTTGCTAACTTTTGTTTTGTATTATGACCATCTACAATTCAAATAGCTACTAGTTTGGCCTACCACGTCAACAAATGAAAGGACCAATTTGATACAAATTTAAAACGTAAAAGATCAAAACAGTTATGAGAGCAAATTGATAAATTAGATAGGTGGTGTACCAAATTGATACAAAAAAAGAGACCAATTTAACTACATTTGAACAGTAACATCACCTACATTTAAAAAATGTGGTTAAATGAAAAAAAAGGATCAAACTAACTCATTTTAAAAATAGGGGACAAAAGTGATTAATTGGATATAATTACAGGACCAAAAGGGGATTTTACCCTTAACTTTTTTATTTTTTATTTCAATTTGTTTCCCTAATTTTTTTTTATCAATTTGGTTATCTATGTACATTTCAAATCTCTATCAAGTTGGTCTCCTAACTATTGATTTGGTCATCTATGTTTCAAATAGCTATTAGTTTGATCTGCCGCATAGTGCATACCAATTCGAAAAGTAAACGATCGAATCATCGGCTATGAGCCCAAATTGATAAATTTGATAAAGGTAGGTATCAAATTGATACAAAATAGTAAGGAAGCAAAATTGATAAATCATATAAAGGCAATGAACCAAAAATCTAATTCAACCTAAAGTAAAATAATATTACATTTTGTTGTCCCTCTTAAATTTTGTATTGACCAAATTATTTCTTCTAGAAATAAAACAGGTAAATAGATCCCTACCAAATCCAAATATAGGACATGTTAGTTCTTAATAATAAATGATCAATTTGATACCAATTTGAAATGTAGAGAGTCAAATCAATATTTATGGGATCAAATTGATATATTAGACAAATGTAGCACGTAACACTTTAGCTAGCTAATTATGCTTAAGTCATAATTAATGCTCACGAGTTTTCACATTTTTAGCTTTACCTTACCTTTAGATTTATCTTGTTAAATACTTATTGGAAAATATGGAAAAATTTAGAACTTTTGTCGAAAATCATTTTAGAAAACATGAGTCATACATTGCGGAACATTGATAAGAGATAAATCGTGCGAATGGAAAAGGGTATAGAGTGACATACAAGCATATACCACAACGTACATAAGTATATACCTGAATAACCTCATGACATACATTGATGTCATGGGTTCAACCAATTACAATAATATAACTCAACATCCTAATGGGAAAAGTGATAGCACAACAAATCGCTTAAGGACAGGCTACAACACAAAGGAATAGAAATTACATCAAACTAAACAAAAATGTGTGGTAGAAAATGTCAAAACATCGCTCCTCAGAAATTCCTAAACTTGCAGAATGATTGCTTTGAATATCGGCTTCTGAATGATCCAAGCTAGCCAAAGATATGGTTGGGTCCAAGGTTGTTACATGTATCGTACTCTTCGTTGGAACCTAGTCCCAAACAGTTACAAGTTAATCCTAGTTTTTCCTTTAACCTAATACTTATTAATACAATAAGGCATAGCAGTAAATAAACATAATGATGAAACTCAAAACATTTATAGGTGCATTATGCTATGATATTCCTTTAGTCATTTATCCTTCACATTATTTCTGTTCAGTACACTTGGGGGGCTGGTTACCATCCTGGGTAACACAACTTCATTTTTATTTGGAGTTGAGCTCAATCCTTGATAGCGAACCACAAATATAGTTTCGACGACACATGCGTCAACATTAACCAATGATTTCCGATGGCAGAAGTGACTAGCTAACTGCACTAGCCTGACGGAATCATTAATTTCTATTTCTATTTGTGACGAAGCTTAAAAAAAGCCACGTCTCGTGCGAGACGCTTTAGCATCTTGCGCGAGATGCATAAAAGAATGTGTCTCGTGCGAGACATAAGCAACTCGCGCGAGAGAGCACCTCAGCTCGGCATTTTTTCTTTGGATCCGCATTTTTGGGGGCTCAGCTCGCTCCTTTGGCCATCCCTTCTCTTATAAATAGAGCTATCCTCCCCATTCCAACTCGCTCAGAGCTTCAGACTCTTCTACTATCTTAGAACGAGTTTCTGCTCAATTTTCTTCTCCCCTTCTTGTGAAGATACAAAGTCTTCACCTAGGTAGGTAGTAGTCTGTTTTAGGATGACCAAGGGTAGTAGGCCCCGGTGTCGCCACCATGTTGGTGGTGGCCCACGGTAGTCCGCAGGATGCTATGGCGATGCCGGAACACCGTAGCGATACCAGATTGCTACAGCGAGGCCCACCAGTTAAAAGATTTCCTTATGGGTTTCTTATGGTGGTTTTGCTGGCTTTCCAAGTGCCAATGCCATACCGCTTGGAGCCCCCAGTGCCAACATTCCAAGTGAGTAGCAGTCCCGGTGCATCGATAGTCCTTCTTTGGTGGTCCATCAATAGAGTCATTCAAAAATCATTGGGGACTCCAAAAATCATAAAACTTGACATCCCCACTCAATTTTTCGTGTAGAATCCAAAAATAACATTAGTTTTTCATGATAAAAATCTCATCCTACAGATCCCTTCAAAACCTTATCATATGCCTATTTCTGTCTTAGGCGTTCCTAAATTCTGACATAATCACAGACAACACCAACAGATCCAGACAATCATCAACAACATATATATACCAAGGTCACATAAAAGGCATCATAACCACAGATATATCTAGTACAAAACATAGCACAAACATCCTCATACATCTTAAATCACATAGACAGTGATTATGTCAGTTTACCACGTTTATGCACTTGCTGTAGTCAATTTGTGTAGAACCCCACCTTGCTTGGTTGTGCCCAAGCTCTTAATCTTAGAATAAATGTATAAGAGAGTCCTCTTGAGATGCTAGAAGAATTTGTGAGGTTAGGGTTTAGGAACTTAGGTTAGGTTTTGTGAAGGTTAGGTTTTGTGAGGAAAAGTCTCCGAGTTAAAGTTTGGACAATGTAATGACTGACTGTGTAAACGGACAGAGTTTGACCAAGGTTGTCTATGTCTTGCTCTAAAATTTCAGCCAAGGGGGTATTTATAGGCCTTGGGGCCAAATTCCTCATCCCTAAAATGCCCTTAGCCAATTTACCAAAGTGGCCCCATGATTATATCATCCATGACATCATTCTAACCTTGTCACCATATGACTCATTGGTTGGACTTGCCAAGTGGGCCAATTTATGGTCGTGTATATTGTTGTTTCTTGGCTGGTTTTTGTGGCCAAAAATTAACGGGCTTCAGCAGATCATTTTTTATCAGGTTTTATCGTTTTCGGTCCCGGTACTTCGCGTACGATGATTCTAAAAATATTATGATCACGTCCTTGTGATCTCCTAATTTTTCTAAAGAATAATCTAGATTTATTTGGGGCATTTATAAATTCTCGTCTGTAGCAGTACCTTCTACGGACACTTTAGACGTGCGGTTATACTTAGACGACTGAAAGGGTTTGTTCTAGTGTCTACAGAATTTTGAGAAAACGTACAGAAATATTTCTACAAACGATTTTTAATCCTAAGGGTTCATGATTCTAATAACTTAACCGAAATTAGAATTATCTTAGACAATTATCTAGTGAAATTCCGCTAAGAAGAAAGCGGGATGTTACACTAACTATCAGGAATCTACGGTCTGGGGTGGTGTATCCCTAATTGTCATGACTTAGGTAATTGGGTAGTGCGGCAAGACTAACTAGCAAGAATCTATGGACTCGGGCAATGTATCCCAAACTATCGTGGCCTAGGTATTTGAGTAGTTCGTCTAGTATAATGCATCATAAAGCGAAACCGTAATGCTTAGATCGTCTATCTAGAGAACTCCCCAACTAATTATGATTTCAAATGCTTTTATGTATCTGTTATTATTATAGAAATGCTTTATTTTTGTTATATATTATGTATTGCATCTGCATGTCATGTGATTTTTCAAAGTGTCCCATGTCACCGTGCGGATGGCCATTCGCCGAGACTCATCCCAGACATCTCACCCCTCAACCTCCCCCTCCAGTTACAGGTTACGAAGCTACATAGCAGAGCATGGAGTTTATGGTCAGTGTAGCGACGTCAGATCTAAGAGTCAGCAATTCACCTTGAGGTGAAGCCAACCATAGGAATTGTTAGTTTATTTTTATTTTTTAATCATGTCTAGAGTGCTCCAATTAATTATATACAGGCAGGATCCTCGGACTACTGGCACATTTTATCATGTATATTTATGTTTAATGTAAAATATTTTATGGTTATTCATTAAAAAAAAGTTTTATTTGTTTTAATTAAAGTTAACGTGCATGTTTTTACGAAAGGTGTTGCAGAGGCTTCTGTAAGAGAACTAGTCCCTTACGTGCTAGTCACGTCCCTAAGTTGGGGTGTGACATAAACTACAATGGCTTCTTGGCCTCATTCATCCTCCAATGTTCACAATGCAAATGGGAATTTTTTGGAAAGTTCTCATGCTCCTTAGCCTAAACATATATACCTCGTGTGGTGTTGATCATGAGTTATTAATATGACTCATCATTCAGGTATCAAGAGTAGTGATTCAATTTATCCTCTATTTGAACTTGCACCTTATATCATTAGCCATGAGATAATTGATGCTTTGACTATATATGAGGCTAGAAACAATAGATTGGTATGCATCTTTTCTATTATCCATCACGTTATCAAGAGTAAAACCTACGAATGGTTTGAAAATATTATTGAAAAATCATGACGATATAAGTCATTATTGTACAATGAATATGCTGGGAGATATTCAGGAATGTCACTTCAAAGAGTTTTTTTTTTATGGGTTACTTTCATTAGCCAAGGCAGAATCACAAAGAGTAATAAAAAAAACGCTGATTACAAACAAACACCACGCCACCATGCACAATAAAACACTAACTGAGCACGATAGACATAGCCTGAGTCCATTAAAAACCTCAAAAAAAAATCCAACTAGAATAAAACCCCTGATTTTTTGAGAAGAAAAGGTAACACAATCTACATCTATTAATGCACCCTTACGCCTTAGTGATTAGGGCCAAATACAAAGAGTATTAAATCACCTTATCATGGATTGTTGTTTATTCGTGAGTATTAATTTTAGTGATTTAACATGCTTTTAAGATTTCAAAACTATAGGTAATGTCGGTGGAAGATGATACCAATAATGCACAAACGTTGCATTTTTTTTTTATATTTATATTTATGTAATGTATTTTTCATAAGTTTAGTTTGTTGCTACACGTTGAAAGAACTTTGTTTGGAATTAAAATTGTCGTAAAGGAATTAGGCGTATCTTGACAATACAACCTATGTTTTTTTTTATCTACGATGTATTGCTATTATTTATATAAGGTTTTAAATATGTTTCAGGTCCTCGATAAATTTTTAAGATTTGGTTTAGGTTTCTAAAAAATTCTTTTTTAGTTTTGTTCAAAAATATATAAGAAATTACATGGTTTTAGTCTATGCTATTAGTAGGATTTTGTTAACGGGCTACTAGAGTGTTGTGTCCCAATAAACTTTGTGAAGCATGTCTTCTTGGTAAGCATGCAAGAGACAATTTTTCAAATAAGGAAACTACAAAGAGCAACCGAGTCATTGCAACTTGTTCACACGGACGTGCGTGGCCCAACCAATCCTACATCATTTAGTAAAAATAAGTATTTCTTATTATTTATTAATGATTTTAGTATGAAGACTTGGGCTTATTCTCTCAAGCAAAAATCCGAGGCTTTTGTAGCATTCAAAAATTTGCAAGTTCTTATAGCAAAGGAGAGTGGCTATGCAGTGAAAGGTCATGAAGATAAAGCCTTGTGGGAAGCTTGAGATACTTGAATTCTACAAGACCTGACACTCTTTATGTGGTTGACATAGTGAGTCTCTACATGGAGTCACCTACTTCACTCACATGAAGGTTGCTCGTAGGATTCTTTGTTACCTTAAAGGTACAATTGATCTTGGGTTATGATAGTGATTTTTCAAGTGATATTAACGATAGGAAAAACACTACTAGTTTCATATATTTTATGGGAGATCGTGCTATTTCATGGAGTTTTGAATATCAAACTATTGTCACTTTCTCAACATCTGAGTCTAAGTATGTGGCAACAACTTCTTGCACTTGTCATGCTATATGGCTTAAAAGGTTGTTGAAGGAGGTTCTTTTTCCACGAGAGGAAGCAACAAATATTTTTCTTGATAACAAGTCTACACTTGCCCTTGACAAGAATCATATTATGACTGAAGTAAGCACATAGACACAAGGTTTTATTTCACTAGAAAGTATGTTGACAAGAAAGAGATAAAGCCCAATTATGTCAAAACTCAATATCAAGTTGCTCATATTTTTACCAAGTCCCTTAAGTTTGAGGATTTTAGAAGATTGAGAGCAAGACTTGACATGAAGAAGAAGGCTTTAAATTAGGGGTAGTCTTGACAAAAATAAAATAAAATAAATTAGTAGTAATTTGAAGTTAATGGGTTTTGATATTTTAGTGGTTATGTGACGTTTGATTGTTGGTAATCATGGAGAGCTAATGGTAGTAATATGTCATTAGGGAGAAAATTTTGAGGTTATGGAATTAGTATGAGTTATATTCTTGTTTATCAATAGTTATAGAATGTCTAGAGTCTTAAAAAATTCTAGGGTTAAACAAGTTTTTGTCCTTTAATAAATTATGAATTTTGATTTTGCACCCTATTAATTTTTTTTTGTTTGAATCATCGATAAAAATTTTTTGGTTTTAGTGACGTAACTCTATATAAGCTCATTAAGGAGTCAATTAGAGAACTTTTGTAGCTAGCTTAAGGAGTCCTTTCTTTACTGTGTATGCAGTTCTTCTAGAGTCAGTGAAATGGGAGTTAACACCATGAACTCTCTTTCCCTACTTGTGACATAACTCTATTACCTCTTTCTCTTGGGCTTCCCTTACTTGTGGCATAATTCAATACCTTAACTCACTCCTTAACCGTTCAGGCCTATCGACTAGATATGCCCTCACTTCCCTTCGAGAGCGGTCAGTTAACGCAGTAAGAAAGTACTCCCTTCGGGTTAGCTTAGAAATAACTCCAACTCCTGATTGAAGAACTGCATTAACATCTTAACTCTTAACTCACTTAGCTCGATAACAACCCTTACCTTAGGCTCGTAAAGTTGAACCATTAAAAGATGACATGATGAAGGAAAGTTAGGTGACCCTCATTGTAATTTGGTCAAACCAAGTTGTAATCGTGGTCAAAGTGGCCCATGATTTAAACTAGTTTGACCAGTTTGACAATGATTAAAACTTAGTTTGATCATATTTGACTAAATTACAGTGGATTTCAGCTAACTTTCATCCGTCACGTCATTTTTTTATGGTCCAACGTATTGTCAAGGACTGAAAAAAAAAAAAACCAAAACTAATAGGGTGTAAAAATCAAAATTCACAATTTATTAAGGAGGTAAAAACTTATATAACCCAAAATTCTATAAATATTCTATGTGTTTGGATGTTTGAGAGTAAGAGAAACAAAAGTTCTTTTAAGTGTGTGTTTCTTTTTATGGTCCTCTTCCACTCTAACATTATTATCGAAGAAAAGATGATAGAATTTTGCATGAGGCGGATTGGCCAATTTTCAAATTGATGCACATGGCCAATTTCACTTAGACCAATGCAACGCTAGAGCTTTCTTAACAGCATGATCTGAAAATGGAGGAAAAAGGAGAGGGAGGAAGACATCAACAATGTGCTGAAATTATACAAAAGCTGTCTACTTGAAAACTACAATTATGATGCTTTATTATAGTAATGCAAGGGTAGGACAAATGCTTCTTGCTTGTGTAGTGTAGGGTACAATATTGGAGCACACTAATCTTATGTACCAATTTACTAAGTTTGCACTTGCAGGTTCAACAAGAGTGCTTTACTTCCCATAACAAAATTGTATGATGTGATTGTTTTTCATGTCACTTATAAGGGCTAAGGAGTAAGATTTGTTGGCACACTGTTATTAATTAATTACGTATACAGCTATCAAATTTTGGGCGTGACTAACTTATCTTGGAATGGAAGAAGGAATTTCCAGACCCTTCAGAAACTGCAACCTCGACATCTTTAGAACTATTTTCATTATTATCTGTATTGCCCAAACCCTTAGTATTCAAGAGGCTGGTACTTGTCTTCTGCTGCTGGTCAAACATCATCTTCAGCTGCTTACCTTGTTCCTCAATCCGCAACTGTAATTTCCTTTGAATCTGGACCCAGAATTTAAGTTAAAAAGAATATTTTGAAGTCAGAGAACATTAAGAAGACAACATGTGATTCCTCTTAAAAAAAAAGAAGACAATATGTACAAAGAGAAGTGTTATTTAGAATTTAGCGTTGGGTATAAAGCATTAAGGGGAGCACAAAAATAAGGATGATTTAAACAAACAAGCTAAGTGGGGAATCAAACAATTTTTATGACTCTAGGTTTTTCAAAATATATACCGTTTACACAGTTCAAACTTATTTAACGCCAGGCTTTACATTCACACTAAAAACCACCACAGCAAGTACGGATTTCAATTACGCACATTTTAAATCGATTTTATGTAATAGGCAAGGCCTCTAAAGACATTTGTTGACGACCCAATACTTGTATAACTGAAATTCACACCGTATGTCAATTTAACGTCAAAATCACCATTTTCAAACTATGAAGTGCTAAACATCTAATTAATTATAACCAACAACAACAAAGTCACACAAAAAGAAGATGACAACAGGAATATACCTCCAGCTGTTCATGAAGACGCCTCTGTACATCTAACTGCAGCTGAAGCGCCTCTGTAATTTGCATTCCACTGAAAATCAACAACAACAAGATCAGCACGTAAATTATTGAGCACCGGCATCGCATGCGAAGACGGAAAGAGCCAGAAACAGAAGCGTTGCAATTCTAGAATCATGATTATGGTTTAGATGAAAGAAGCGGCATTACGTTTTGACATCAAGATGCGCGTTCCCTACTTGGGTTCTTCTGTCAGATTTCCCTGCAAGGGAAGGGAACAAGCTAATTTTGATAAGGAAATAGTAGCATTGAAGAATATGAATGAGTGGAGAATAATAAGGCACTAGAGAACAGTCAGTCATATCCTAAAATATTTTAACCAACGAGGGGTTGGTCCAAGTGGTAACCGGCTTGATATCGCTTAAGCAAGGTCCCGAGTTCGAGATCTTGTGTAACCAGTAATACCGCCAGGTGCGCTACCGGGCAGACAACCTTAAGAAAAAAAATCCTAAAATATTTTTATCGTCACTTTAATTACAAATGCTTGGTTTAGTGATTAGAATCTACTAAATTCCGACTACTGATGATCTAGATTATCATTCAATGGTTCAACCTTTCTACTATGTGAAATGAGAGAAACCGAATTCTCCTGCATTGATGCTCTGTTTTGAAGTGAATTCAATCAGAAAGAAAACGAAAACATCTACACCTTCAGCTGCAACCAGCTTCTGCGCGAAGATACCAATAAACGTGACCAATTTACATTGCTTCATTAATCTCTCAACAATCAATGAATCAAAACCACGGAAATCAGACAATCTTCTCCTCCGCATCGACAGGAAATACAAGGTAACAAAGTCTTTTCGCACTGAGTGGAGTGAGCTAGGACACCATTTGTGTCCTTCCTAAACAATATAAGCCTCTAGCGACCGGAAGCGTGAAATGTACATGACATTATGATAAAGAATGTACCCTGAGTTGGCTCCGGCATGTATTTCGCTATTCTATACTTCTGCAGATGACTCTTGACATGGAAGATTGTCAATCCATCCGATTCCATCAGCCTCAGTATCGCTTTCGGCGTTGCCTCTGCGCAATCGATCGAGCAGCCAACAAGACTTTCAGATGTCAAACAGTTCAAAAACAGAAAGTAACATTTTTCTCACTTCTATCAAAAGCACTTTTGCACTTCACAAGCAACAGAAACAGACGGGCGCTAACCAACAAGTTACTTACTCTCGGCGCCTCCAAGGCGATTGACGCACTCCACAAACTTCTCGTGAAGGTCCTGAGTCCATCGTATGCGCGTCTTGCTCAAGGCCACCGGCGCATTGGAGGCTGGGGCAGCAGAGTTAGGGACCGGCACGCTTCCGGCCGAAAGTGTTGGAGACAGCACATCCTGCTGAGAGGAGAAACTCAGCCGTGCAGCAGGTAAATTATTATATGAGCCACAAGCAACCTGCAGGACACAAAGATGCAACAAAATTTAAGCCAACCAACTAATGGGGATTGGAAAAAAAAAAATATAAAAAAGGTTAAGAAATTAAAAAGGGTTTTGTAAAAAAATACTTACGGCATGATCCTGGTTTCCTTTAGAAAGAACCTCATCAATGAACAACTTGTGTTGTTCAGCTGGAAGGAAATTGGTGCCGGGGAAACCCCCGCATGGGATTTGATTATTTTCTTCAGGAGATGCACTGAATCGGTCACCGTTAAATTGGGGTTTCGTTGCTTGCAAGGTGTTATTATTATGTGACAACTCAAAGTTGTTGGGGCCATTTTGGTTAGATGGATCCAAGAAGAGGCTTTCCTTGGGAGATTGGTATAAAGGGAATTCCAAATCATTGTTAGATGATGCCAAAGAGGGACTATTACCAACTTGGCCATTATCATACTGCGGTGGGAAGCCCATGAAGATTTCTGTTGCGTAGAAGGCGGAAGCGGGCGGCTCGAAACGGCTGATAATGGCGCCGGATGGCTTGGCAGGGCCGGCGTGTGGAGGCTGCTGCTGCTGCTCTCCTCCAACGCCACCGCATGCCATGGCAATTGGTTGGCTGCAAGTTCCATTATTCCAAGCCTGTTGTCTGATGTCGAAATACTGACAAGAATGGTTTCCATTCATTCCTCCATGGCTCTGCTGAATCCGTCCGAGACAGTCGAGCTTGTTCTCGTTCATTTACCTCAAGAGTTGAACTTGGATGGCAAGCAAAGGCTATAGACTACTATTCAAATTTCTCAGGTTGCATACAGAGCTCTATGATAAGAGGCTCATAATTGTTGTTGAGGTGCATCAAGTGGAAGAAGGGGGAATGAGAGAAGAAGAACAAGAACAAAGGTAAGAATAGTAGCTAGTGCTGAAATTCGAGCCTATGCCATAAAAATTCTATTTTCATATTCCTGAAGGCTTCGGGAACAAGGCTTGAATCTAACTGTCTAAATGCTACCCTGCAGTGTCCTTTAGCTAATTTTTTTTTGTCTGCCCGATATCCAAGGCTTAGTCTTGACTAATCCGAGTTGACCCGGGTCGAGGTGTGTCTCTCAGCATGGATAAGTGCGTACACAAGGTCTCGAACTCGGGACATTACTTAAGCGATACCAAGCCGCTTACCACTTGCACCAACCCCCGTTGGTTCTTAGCTACATTTTATTCTTATATAAAGAAGGATAGGAATGCACAATAATTAAATTGACATAACCAATGTACAAAACAATGGAAAGAACAAAGCTGTTACAAACAAACAAATGGCTTTTGCCTAGTGTTGCCCCCACGTTTGAGAATGGGTCACAAATAATCGAAAACTGCCCCCTAACTATTGCTAAGTACTAAATGATCTCTTTGGAATTGGAGAATATTGTTGTGGGCATCTACAGTGAAATAATTAAATGTTAGACAAAGATACTGGCATAAATTCACAAAAACAACAGATCTGCAATTATTCTTATGATGGATTCGAGAGAAATAATTTAGCCACCTAAAGTGATGATAAATATATCGATAGATAGCCGAATCTTTCTTTCCCTAAAAAGAAAATATATTTTAGACTTAAAAAACATTTGTCCCTTGCCTGACACTGCATCTTTCAAAGTGGGGGGTATCAGAAATTACCAGAAAAGTTTAACTAACTTTACACAAGTTCCACAGAATTCCCAATAGTGCTTAGTAACCTTAATAGATTTCCCATTACCAAAAGGTAAAAGATATATATACATGTATTCAGTGCATTCATATTGCTATGTCACTTCTATGTTGCCATTGATTGTTGCGTCGACATATTTGTTACCACTGATATTTTTGAATCTTTTATCATTTGTGATCTGACTCTAGCCGAATCACAACATTGGCAAATCCTCCTTCTTCTTTTCCTAAGGAACCCATCAACTTAGAATATTATGAAGCATAAATCAAAGTATCAATATGTTCCTATGATTTTAGGTACGTTTATGTATCTAGCCTGTTACTTTTTTTTAAAAGCTAAAATATGTTTCCGACAAATGTTCAAAATTTAATTTAGATCCCTAAATTTGTTTTGGTCTAAATGTATTAGAAATTATCTAATTTTAGTCTTAGCCGTTAGTGGGACTCAATAGTTTTAGTTTCTGTTATTAGTGAAACTCTGTTAACCGCAGACATGGTTACTAGAGTACTATATCAACAGTCTGATGTGCCAAATTCGACCCATAACCTAACCCACACATAACTCATAACCCGTTGTTGGATCCGATTTTGAGTGGTGGTGAGTCATGCAAATTCAGGTCAAGTAACGAGTTATCGAGTTATGGGTCTGAGATTTATTTTGTTCACATAACATTGGTAACATGATACTTTGTTAGTCGCATAAGAAGTTAATAGAATCCTACTAACGACAATGGCTAAAACCATATAATTTCCGATATGTTCGGACATGAAAAAAAAAGGGACCCAAACCAAATTTTGTAAAATTGTCAAGAACCCAAAACATATTTAATCCTTATTTTTTTCTTCTATAATTTAACATGGATAGTCTTGACATTATAAAGAGTCAAAGATTCCAAAAAATACACCAAGTAATTTAATGCATAGCAATTAAAGTCTTATTTAAATATCATTATTTAATTTTAAACATCTAATTAATTTTTATTCAGTGAGACTCGAACTCAAGACCTCTACCATGCACAATAATGCCTTATCCACTAGACTAGTATTAATTTTTGCAACATTTTATGCAATCATATTTATTAATATAATTTTATTATTTAATTTTTTTTTAAGAAACCATAATCTAAAGAGTCTTTGCTGGCATTTTCCTACGCTCACACTTTCATCTCATCTGAATAATGTAAGAGAGCTTTGCTGACATTTTCCTTTTTGTTTTTGTTGGTCAAATGCCATATATTCTGTTTATGATCTTGCTATCACATACTAAGCAAGAGAATTTGTGATATACATAACAAAGTTGAGCAAACTTTTTTGGGATATGGATTTTGATTTCTTAGTGATAAAATTAATGGATGAAAATTTGATTTTTCTCTTACAGAAAGGATATTCATGTTGCTCTGACTTGTCTTTTGATTTGTTTCTTCATGGGCATTCCCCAGTAGCTTGCAGCTTTAGAGTTTCAATTCTTTATTGAAAATGTCTTTTTTATGCATATTGAATTAATACACTCTTGCTTGTTATATAGTAAATGTTATATATTCAGTTAAACTCTCTCTCATACCTCTATATATATATATTAGTTTTTTTACTTTAAAATATTATTATATTAAGAAATAAGTTATTAACAAAAATAATATTTTGTTATGATTATTTTTGAAAAATTAAAAATTGCACATTTTATTTTAATAGTTTATTTTTTATTTTTTTATAATAAAAAAATACACAGACAGGTCTATCACTGATATATGACATTTTACCAACAAAAAAAGGAAAATGCCACTCTCACATTATTAAGATGAGATGAGAGTGTGAGTGTGGGAGAGTCCTAGGGACTCTTTAGATTAGGGTTTTTTTGAAAAGAAAAATTAAATAATAAAATTATATTAATAAATATGATTGTATAAAATGTTACAAAAAGTAATACTAGTATAATGGATAAGACATTCCTTTGACTGACAAGGGTCTTGGGTTAACAGGCAATGATGTCTGCAATTGTTGAACTCGGTGGCTCCCCCTCTCTTTTGTCCAATGGCTACTGATGATGTCTAGTAACAAGTCAGGCAACAATGGCAGGAATTTTAAGAATTACATCCTCAATTTGAAAAGATGATGTGAGGATATTGTTTTAGAGGATGGGGATTTTGCTCGTGTACTCGTTCAGGTACAACTACGGGTCATGCCAGAGAAAATCAAAGCAGAGGAAGCGGATCACAAAATTGGGGCAACTTTTGGTGAGGTCCTTGAGGTGGGCTTCTAGGAAATGTGGGGTAGGGAAAGTCACATTCTAAAATCGAAGGTTTTCCTAGATGCAACTTAGGTTCTTCGTGATTCCATAATTATCATTGGCCCCAATAAGCAACTTGTGGATATTAGATTAAGGTATGAATGAATTGGAAATTTTTGTTACTACTGTGGCCATCTGGGTCATGAGGACCAAAATTGTCTATACTCTATGGAAGATCTCACAGCATACAGAGAGACAATAAGGTAAGCCCCTGGCTTAAGGAAGATCAAACAGTCCATAAAGTGAAAGCACCAACTGATATAGCTCCTCTTTGAGAAAGAGCTAAATTTGGCGACAACGGAGAGTCCAACCCAACCACCACCAAGCAAGCTCCAAACACAAAGTAACTCCAACTATGATCCCAACATAACGTGGCCTCAAAGAGCTAGATGGCAATGATATTATGGCCATCACTTGCAATGGCTAGATTGTGGCTAGCAGAATAGGAGACATAATGTTTGGAGATAGCTTTTAGTTCCAATAAGGAACCACTGGGACGAAGTGTGAGCCCCCCACAGAAGAGGCCTGGGCTGAAAATTTTGGAAAGGAATTAATGCCAACAAAGCCAATCTTAATTGCTACTTCTTCAAAGAAACTCGCTCTAGGTAATACAAGCGATGATCCTGAAAAAGAAGATATGTGCTGATGAAGACACAACATTGAGGGTGCCCTGTAGTTAGGCACTAGTTAACCCCAACATTACTCAATACTTGACCTTTTCCTTAGAACCCAATATTTATCTTCTTCCATAGATTTCTTTAGATTTAGTCTTATAATGCCACATATTTTTATTTCATTTTACCTTTCCACTTTTACTTTATGCCTTATCCTTAGCACCATCATATCTTGTGTTGTTTCAACATATCTGAAAAATCCCTTTTTATTTTGTTTGGTCAGTTAAACCCCCCCCCCCCATATATTAGTTACTCTTTAATGAATATATTATCTTACCTTTTGAAAAAAAATTCAAACCTCGCATTATATTTCTTAGTTGATGACCTACTTAGAATTTTGTATAGGGTAACATTGAAAAATAAATAATAAATATTTTCTAGCATATTTGCAAAAGACAAATAAAAAAAAGGGTTAATTAAGTTTTTAGTCCCTGTAAAATTAGAAAGTTTGGTTTTAGTCCATGTGTACAATTTTTAGTCCCTGTAAAAATTTGAAGTTTGGTTTTAGTCCCTGTGGATGGCTGGAGTTAACTGTGATGACGTGGCCGTTAACAGCGCTGACGTGGCGTGCCACGTGGCACGCCATGTCGCATAATCATGAATTAAAAATTCTAACCCATGACCCGACCCAATGACCCATGACCCGACCCGGTTACTTTTAAAATAATAAAAAAAATTCTGGTTCTCTCTACCCATGACACACCCACCCTCCTCTCCGCCCATGGCACACCCACCCTAACTGTCGCCGTTGCCGTCGCCACCTCCTCCTCCTCTCTTCCCATTTCTTCCTCTTCTCCTCTTCCTCAACCTTACTTTCTCCTCTTCTCTCTTCTTCCTCTCCTCTCAAACTCAAAGCCTCTCAACACCACCACCAACAACAACGCTTACGAGCTATGCTTTCGTCACATCCATCCCAAGAGGGTACACGCTGGTCTCGGAGCAGAACGCGACAGCGTTGGAATTGCTCATCGGAGCTACGGAGTTCTTGAACGCGTCGAACATTCTCCGGTCGTCGCGGTTTAGCATGAGCAGGGAGCCGAAGGGGATTTGGGGCGCCGGATCGCTGTCACCGAGGAAGAGGAAGCTCTGGTCGGCGCGCTAGATCTTGAGGCCGTCAAATCCTGCGAGGGAGGTGTCGGTAGGTCTCGGTGGAGCGTGGCTGATGAAAGCCTTTTTAACCACTTTCTACAATCTTGACACAGCTTAGGTTTTGTCACAACTGTGCCAATCTCGTAGAAAGCTTATCTGTGCTTTTGTCATTCAAATTAAATATATATCTACTTTATGGCTTTCAGATCCACAAGGGATCCAATTGCAGTATAGTCGGGTATAGTCGAATCCATAGAGAGTTGCAAAAATACCGTTCTTGAGTTTAGTTAATTAAACAATGGAGTGAAGGATTTGATAGATTGATTTACTAAACTAAATAAGTAAATAAACAACATAAAAGTAAATAGGAAACAAATCAGAGATAGTTCCAGAGCTTGTTGGGGATTGAGTCATATCATAGTTTCATGCATCCAGTTACTTATTACATAGAATTATCATTTCATTGATTGCCCGCCATCAGATCTTATCTTTTACATTGCTTTCGCATATGAAAAGATCACGGGTTTCCTTTGTTAGATTTGTTAATTTCTTACACAAACTTTAACAAAGTACGCCAGAAATAATCCAGATGTTAAAGCGGCTAACTTCTAGTCCCGTTACAGCAACAAGGTTAGATGAATGATTTAGATCCGACTCTAATGATTGTAACTGTTCGTTCACAACGTTCAAGTCTTGAATCTAGCCTAACATAGCGGATTAATCTTAACTTGGTTACAACTTAATTAATATAACTCTCATTCATACAACTAAGTCTCAAGCCAAGATCAAAACACTAAACAAAGACTAGCATTAGGCATAAAATTATTCAAGCAAATCATAAGAAATAGATAGATTCATATGTAATAGTACATGGATACAATCATACTACAATAATGACCAAAATCCCAACAAAAAGAGGATTAGGAATCCATCTTACAAGAGTATCTCGGAGGCAAGGTTTAGACGCTTACCATGACACGTTATCACGCCGTCATGACAGCGGCTCGCCAAGCTTCTTCGATCTCCCGGCTCCTTCACAAGCCTCCTCTTTGTTCCTAACCTAAACTAAACTAAACTAAACTTGAAGTGTAAAGAAAATGGAAGAAGAATGGTGTCTTGAAGGTGGAAGGATGATGCAAATGAAGGGCTCGGCCTCCCTATTTATAGGCAAAATCGTTTGGGGTCCTTCGCTCAGCGGTTTTGGTACTACCGCTGAGCTGTTCACTATTTATCGCTGAGCGGCGGTGCTTAATCGCTTAGCGGTGCCATCATTACACGTGGAGTAATAAATGCTCTGGCATCTTTTTAAAGCGGCGCCGCCCTGCCAGCTGGCGCTAGCCTGGCGCATTTAATGCGATGGCTGCAAGTGGCTCGAAGGTACAATCGCTCAGCGGTACAGGTACCACCGCTGAGCGAAGCTTCCTTTATGCACTGAGCGTGCTTGTCCGTGCACTGAGCGGTCTTGTGCTGAATTCATCTTTTAGCTTCTTTTCCGCTTTTGCCCTTTTCTCCATTCTTCATGGGATTCTTCTTAATTATTTATTCTTGTATCCATTCTTCAAAAATATATTACAAACCTACAAAAATGGGGATTTAAGTTAGATAATTGTTTAAAACTTTAAACAAATAAGTGCCTTTTTAATAGGTCAAATTTGTGTAAATTGGGCACTTATCAGTGGCCACTCGAGCACCACAGCCACGCGAGAAGACAACGACGAGCACGACAGCTACGCTAGAAGACGACGGTGAGCACGCACGCGAGCCCACGAGCAGAGAGAAGAGAGCAGCCCCCTGCGGCGACGACGGCTTGTACGGCGGCGGTGACGGCGGCGTGTGGGAGACGATGCGGTGTGCGGGG
>QANU01098338.1:152652-177844 GCA_003254905.1 Nissolia schottii
GGGGGGGGGGGGGGGGGGGGGGGAAGGGGAGGTCGTGGTCGTGGTCGTGGCCTTCGAATGTATGCAGATTGATTTGGGGATTTTGGGGGGATTTTGAGGGGATTAGGTTTGCAATTTTGGGTTTAATTTTTTTTTTTTAAATAGGTTGGGTCGGGTTTGGGTTGGACCCAAAAAATGGGCTCTGCCACGTGGAGGGTCCACGTGTAACGCCCCGTCAGCGACGTCAAGTGACACATCAGCAGCGTCACTCTCCCACCGTCAACAGGGACCAAAATCAAGTTTCTATATTTTACAGGGACTAAAACTGACAATGAGGGACTAAAACCAAACTTTTTCATATTACAGGGACTAAACTTAATTAACCCTACAAAAACAACAAAATTCTTAGTTATTCAATGTTTTCATTTTTATTGGTAAGTATTCAATGTTTTAATTTTGAATGAATAATTATCACAAACTATGCCTGATGTTCATTAAAATTGCGCTTCTCTGCAATGTACAAAAGTGCATTCTACCCCAATTTTTTATTATGATTGATTACCAATGATTTGTTAGGTTTTTGTTTTTATTTCATGTGTTTTTTATTTTCAAATGTTTGTATAGAAAATAGTAAAAAATAATAATTAAAACCAATAAAATATTGTTTTCAGTTTTTCATTAACTATATTCAATATCTTTTTCACAAAATCTTAAAATCAAGAAATGCATGGAATGAAATTGAAACAAAAACTAAGATATAAGACAGTGAACATAAGATATGTGGTTTGACCCATAGGAAAATAATTCAATGCGCCTATGCAACCAAGTGAAGAGATAGCAAGAAGAGTAGGTTAAAAGAGAGTGTTTTCTCCAATCTTAGAAAAATGATCCAGTCGACAAGAACATCATGAGAAGAGGAAGGTTTTTCAGGAGAGAGAAATAGCCTCAAAATAGGGGATGAGTTGACATGACTAGAAATGATGACCTGAGAAAATCCATTAGTCACTTTTGGGGTTTTTAATATATTTTATTGGGGAAACAAAGATCCTAGTTGAGAGGCATTAAATTTTAATATTTTCCTTTTTCCACCTTCTCAAAGGAAAATATTTGGGGCATCTTGTTATGGTGAAAATATATAACAAGGGTATTTGAGTAAAATCATCAAAAGGATATTCAAGGATAATGAAAAGGTCGAGAGGGAGAGCTTTATTGATACGTTCAAGGACAAGCTTTACCGAGAAATTTACGGTCAAAAATGTCAGTTGATCATAAACAGTGAAGGAGAATAGAGTCGACCAATAGGGCGAATGTACGACGGAAATACTTCTTGAAAGACTTTCTCTTTTAATAATAGTTAGTGGACGGACGTTTAGAATTTGAGAGATTAATAAATAGTATCAATGAATCAACCTAGATTGATGATCATAGCTGACCCCATTCAAACCTTGAATGAAATCATAATACTAAACAAAGGGTTCGACCTCCCAAAATGCCAAGGCATGCGAGTTGAAAAAGAATTCAAATTCGAATTGGAAGTTATTTACAAAAGGGTACGCCTATTAGCAACGTGCAACGGTTACAAATAACTTCAACCTTAGAAGGTCAGTAACCGCCCATGTTGCGGAAAACAAGGAAAATGAGAGAAGTGGAGTTCTAAGAATGAAAGTGTAACCACTCAAGGGGACACATGGCAAGCAAGCAAGAGGTCACTGAAGGCTATAAATATGGATGCCTAGGGTAGAATCAAGGAGGAATTTACTTGTTAAAAAATTCTCAAAGTCTCATCACGTCCAAACAACAAAAAGTATTGAGAAGATTCAAGTAAACTTCTCATTTTTTTTTTCATGTTTTTGTCTTGTTCTTCATCTTTTCCATTTTCTTCTTTAGTAGTTTAAGTTTCTTTTATTGTCCTTTATTGCAATCCTTGTACCAAATACTATTCATTATTCTAATAAAATAGTAATTATTGTTCTCGAATCCACGTCTTTGCTAAAAGAACACATTCCACACAAGTTTAAAACAAATTTATTTCATTTATGTGGTGTACAGTCCACAGACCAAATCCCGTGTAAGACAGTGGGTAATGTGGTTCAAATGCAATCAAATAAAAAAAGACAAAATTAACGCATTTTAACAAATAGAAAACTCAATTGAACGCTTTTAAAAATAGGAAAATTAGGTATAATTATAAGACTAAAAGTGAGTTTTACCCTTAATTTTATCACTTTTGTTGAAACGTGACATGTAGAGATATATGATAAATTACACTCGCATCCCGTGAGATTTAATAAAATTATATTTGTGTCTCCTCTAATTTAAAAAAATTACATTAACCTCTCTTAATCAATTCGCATAAGGATAAATGATGTCTAACTAAATTGATATTACGAGAAGTGGGCGTTTACTGAAAGAGGCGGAGGTCAATGTAATTTTCCGTTTAATTTATTATGCCATGGCCATTTCCGAGTTGATAGGATACAGGATTAATGGATTGCTGGCCAATGGTTAATTTTCTTAGCGCTGAATTTGAAAGGTGATGTTTTGTCATTAGCTTCAGAGTTGACCACAAATGCTGAAATTTTTAGCTACGTATAAAAGGAATTAACATGTTCACATATGTCGGGAACGAAAAGATTGAAAGCCATGTTTTTTTTTTTTATTATTATTATTCATGTCTGAGTGTTAGTACCTACTGCTAATAATCACCGAAGGATTAAATAAATGGATGTTGACATGATCCAATTATGTTTCGGCGATTTTTCCAACTGATACCAAATCTGAGGTGGGTTTTATATTTCTATCTTTACTTCACTCAATTTTTTAAGTTTAAATTGGTTCTCAACATGGTAATTTTTTTTTTTTTTTTAAATGAATCGTCCGTCTCAACTTGCTAAGATTACTTAGATAATAAAACACGACTTATACCATGTGAATGGGATAACGAAACAGAGAATGGCGAGGAGTGAATGGAATTAGTTCTGAAATTCGACTGGCAAAGTCTAATGTTTGGTTTTGGCAATCCATGATTAGTAGTGGAGTCGTGGTCCCACACTATGACATCGAAATTTACTTTCTTTTGTCTTTTAGTGGTTTTGCTCTCAGCAAGTTTGACTAGATCTTGCTGAAAATAAATTTCGGCATTTTGATTTATTATTTAAAATCATTTAAGAAATAGAAAAAATTTTAAGCAGAATCTCCCTATCACATGTAACTGATGTAAGAATTTCAACAACAACAATAACAAGAAAATAAAGAAAATAATAATAATAATAATAATAATAATAATAATAATAATAATTATATAATAATGATGAAGAAGAAGAAATGTTATAATCAAATTACGTATACATAGGATTAACCACAAAATTGATCAAACCATGATTTCCGATCTCTTATATTAATTTTATTTCTTTATTTTGTTTGTTAGTCCAATTTCAAGGTTTCGCCTTGACTAATTTGGGTTGATCCGGATTGTGCAACTAGATGTGGTGGGTAAGCCTTCCAGCGGGAATAATTGCGTACTCAAGGTCTCAAACCTGCGACCTGTTTAAGCGATACTAAGCCGCTTACCACTCGGACTAACCCCGTCGGTTATTAATTTTATTTCTGCTTATGTACTTTCTTATCCCATCAAATATACAGTTTTTCCTTACAAATTAATTCAAATAAAGTGTATTAATTTTATTTCTGCTGATGTACTTTCTTATGCCATCAAATATACAGTTTTTCCTTACAAAATAATTCAAATAAAGTCTAAATAGAGAAAGTGACAAATTAGTATTACAAGTGAGTGCGTAGGATGTTTTTAAAGTAGAGTAAGAATCCTAGATCCCTCACTTGACTTTTTAAGGTAGAGATTTATATTAAAAGGTTTTTTTCTAACAAAATAGCAGCTCGAAGGGACTGAATTTGGACGAAAGTACCGCACAATATAAAAAGAGAAGTCTACGTTCAGCCAAAAAAAAAAAAGGTAAGTCTACGTTATGCAATTATTAGAATAAGTTTAGGAAACTTCAGACTAATTAATGAAAAATTATTAATTTTCATAGAATGACGCGGGGACATGCTGTGAGATGCTCAACAAATTAACTTCTATGATTGCATCCTAAGTCAGATGAGACAAGAGATATTGTCTATAACTCTGGCTGTTGAGAGCTTGAAGGCGGTGAATATGGTGGTGATTGGTAGCTTTGGAAGACAGTGGTGATACTTGCAAAAGACATTGACACCCAAGCCAGTTTGTAAGTGAAAATGAGGTAAAGTAGTAGTTAGATAACGTACCCGAACATGAATGATAACTCTCCAAAAAGAGTTACCTTTGCTTGAGTTTTGCATATAGTTTAGGAACTAACCGTTGCATTTTCATATAGTTTTGTTTACATTTTAGTTCACTTTAGGATTTAGTTTCAATTAGGTAGTTAGGATAACATCATGCATTTTAGGCATTTTTAGGAGGTTGCTCACTAATTTCAAGTACAAGGACATCAAGGAAAAGACATGGCAAAAAAGACTATGTCGAACTATTTTCACTCTAACTTTTCTGCTGAATTTACACCTTGATAATTGAAGAATTTTGATTTGACTTTTACGGCAAAGTTGTTAATCTATCTCTTAGCTTTAAATGAAGACGTGAATCATCTCAATCAGATGTTGGTACCAAAAGTTATGAAGTTTTTACCAAAATAGCTTCTTGCCTCAGACCAAATCGCTCCAGAGTTTTAAAAACTCTAGAGTGTTTCGAGTTGGCTACTCCTAGGTTGAGTATTTGTGAAGCAAAACACTCGAGATTTTCAAAAATTCTTTATTCTCATAGGAGGAAGACATCGAGCAATGATAGGAACAACCATCCATCCGCGGGAATGGTGAGGGGCCTGCCCTATTCGACACGACCAGGCGTGGACTCATAGTTTCCTCTATCTGCCCTATCGACGCGACCGGGAATGTACATCGACTATGCTGGCATGCCCTATCGACGCTACCAGAAGAGTACGGTACACTAGCTATGCTGGCATGCCCTATAGACGCTACCAAAAGTGTATCCTCTTAACATTTTTTGAGACTTTTGTGACGTCACGTCCTTGAGCACTTATCCTTTCTTTCTTAACCTAAACATAAGATCAGGTCGATACCTGCGTAACTTCATTAACCAATCCAGCTTTTGGGACTAGCGAGGGGCTTGTCCGTAGACGTGCCAAGAGAGAGACTTCCTATCATACAACTACGTACTTGTTTTAAGGTAGACCGGACCATCTGTGGCCGGAACCTTCTTAGAACATCACTAGTTCCCTATGTTCAATTATGCACTTTCCTTGTTTTATGTGATCACCTGCCTAGTTATTTAAGGTTGTACTAACATTTTAATGACAACTCATTTCCTCATGATGCATCATAATAAAATATAGCACATAGAGTATACAACGATCATGGCCTGAAACTGCGATGTATTAGTGCTTTTCTAAAAATACTCGCTTTTTGTCAAAATTTAGTTATCACACCCCAGAATGGGTCCAAGACCTCACCCCAAGGTTTTGGATATCCTGAAGCTCATTTGTCATACTTATAAACCCAGATTTTGAACCCAAAACCTCAAAATTACTGCTTTGCCCTTTTTCCCAAAAATGCAGTTTTTGACCCGTAAAACCTGATTTTCTTTGGAATTTTAGTTCTCAAAAACTAGAAGGGCTCAAGGCTTGAACCAAAGGTTTTTGATAGCTCTAAACCCATTTTTCATGAAAAAAAATCCATATTTTCAGTCCATTTTCTGAAATTCCCGTTTTACCCTTGTGCGCCCGAAAACGTCATTTTTCAAGAAATGCGCTGGGGGCTCCAAAAATCACCAAACTTAACATCACCACTCAATTTTTCGCGTAGATTACAAATATAATATTAGTTTCGTGATAAAAATCCTAGCATGTAGTTCCTATCCAAAACATGTTATATTCCTATTCCAAGCTTAGGTATACCTAAATCCTGACAGAGCCATAGATAACACCAGCAGTTTCTAGACAAACAATCAACATATATATAGTCACGATCACCTATGAAACATCCTAACAAGCCTCATAGACCATGGGTGGTCGGATTACCCCCAATCATCCATACATCGTTAGCCTATCATATATGGCATAATACACAACAGTCCACAGAATCACACATAATCACATAGAAGTCACCAAGGAGGTAAGCAAGCTAGGTTTACCCACTTTCTTAGAGTCTTGTGGATGGTTATGAAGGTGAGGCAAGGTTTCCAAGACTGTGTAGCTTTCCTGGCTAGTTTTTCGGTCTTTGGTAGCGTAACAACATGGTTTCTGAACGGAACAAATTTGAGCAGGGACTAGGAAATAAGAAAGTAGGAGAATGAATAGCCATGGAGGGCTATTTATAGCCTCAAGGCCAAAATGATCTTGGCCATTCTTGGCCACAAAATTAAATGGCAAAAGAAAAAGGAAAAAGAAAATAGGATTTGGATAATTATGCTTAGTCAAAGCTTAGTCATCTTTGACTTTTTGACCAAATACTTGGTCCACATGAGGAGAGAGAAATTGTGAGAGAGGGCAGATTTCCTTGGCCATGGGGCCCACTTTCCAGGCCAGTTTGATCGTGTTTTGTCGTATGTTGTCTGGGTGCTTCACGTACAACTGTCCGAAAAATGTTCTGGCCAACCATCGTAATCTCTTAATGGTTCTAGTGATGAGTTTTAGGTACATCCAAGGTATTTGTAAATTTCTTTTCACACAAGTGTTCTTTACAGATACCTTTGATGTACGGTTAAATTCCGGTGGCGAAAGGCGATAAATCCGACGTCTGCGGATTTTCGCAAAATTGCGAACTATTGCCTTATTTGATGCTTATGGGGGATAAAATTGGGATTTGCAACTCTAATCCAATTATATTACTTATATATCTATTTATTATGCAAAATCTTTGTAAGAGAAAAAAATTGGGATGTTACATCAGGTATCACGAGCCTATGGTGGTCGGTACCTTCTTACAACATTCATTGATTTCCTATGTTCAATTATGAGCTTGTCATCCTTCAATGGTCGTTTCTTTAGTTAGCTAAGGTTGCCCTAGTTTCTTAATGACAACCCTTTCCTCATGATGCATCTTTTCATGAAACATAATCCTTACACGTAAATCACATGGATAAGTGCTTGTTGGAACAAGTGGCCCAAGATAACTTCTACAATCATTCAACCCCTGGTTCAGGTTAACTTAGCGACTTAGGGCTTTCCAGCTTACTCAACACCCACGAGAACTCCTGTGTCACTTAGTCACCCCTGTCTAGGTTGCATGGGAACTAGGGTTCAGGCTGCTTAGTGCTCCCTCAGGGTCGCTCAATGATCCCTGACACCACCCAAGTCACAGAACATAATTTCCAAAACATTCTAGTGTTTTCCCCAGGCCGCTCAGCGCCCTGGGCGTGACTTAGGGTTAAAATCTTGTTATTTTTTCTTTCTTCCAAACCATTCCCATGCCACTTCTTAGGGCTTCTCAACAAGTTCCAACAACCACAATAACACATGTTCTTACTCAAAGAATGCACTCAAATCATTCATGCATCCTAAACCTTCATCTAGCACATAATACATGGTAGTTTCACATAAATCACAAGCAATCACATAGAAGACACCAAGGAGATGAGTAAGCTAGGTTTACCCACTTTCTAGAGGTATTAGTGATGGTGATAGTGGTGAGGAAATGCATCCAAGAGTGCTTGGCTTCTCTTGCTAATTTTCGGTTATGACAGCATAATGACAGAGCATGCAAACGAAACATGTTTTGGAGAGACTGGATGAATGAAAAATGAAAGGCAAGGGTGACTATTTATAGGCCTAAGGTCATGGCTATTGGGCCATTCTTGGCTACAAAAATTAATGGAAAAAGAAAAAGGAAAATAAAATAAAAAGATATGGATAAGCATGCTTAGGTGGATCCTTGTCATCTTTTACTTGGAGGATTTGCTTTGACTTTTGTGTGTGTGTGTGTGTGTGTGGGGTTGCCAGGAAGGCTGATGGCCTTTGGCAATGGGCCCACTTTTCAGTTTGGGTTGATCGTGTTTGGTTGTTCACTGTTTGGGTGCTTCGTGTATGGCTATTCGAAAATATTTCGGTCACACCATCGTGATCTACTAATTTTTATAGTGAGGAACTTAAGTTCATCCAAGATATTTGTAAAGTTATCTTCATAAAAGTGTTCTTTACAGATACCTTTGATGCGCAATTTGTAACATCCCGATTTTTTCTTAGGGAAATAATCGTAATCATAAATATTTAATTAATTTTCTAATCATGATTAGGGAATTAAAATGGGAAACTAATAGGTAGAATATCCCTAGGAAATAAGACGTGTCGCGGCAGGAAGTTCGGCAGACAACCGAACAGTCGTTGTTCGCCGGCAAAATTTTCGGACGCACCAAAGGTGTCTGTGAAAATAATCTCCCGGAGAAAAATTCACAAAACACCTTTAAATATTAATACGCTTAGGTAGAGGGGAATTAGAGGATCGCGACGGTACAAAATGAATATTTTTTGGACGACCGTGCGCGACGCACCGACACTGCGAGCGATAAAACACGAGCGAACAGGGGTCGGGAGAAAATGAAATTTCAGCAGCTGGAGATGAAAGGCTGCACGGTGAGAGCTGGGAATTTTTGGGCCAAAAAGAAATTAATTCCCCAAAATGTGCTTCCAAAGTCCCATCACCATACCTTTCTTACTTACTTCACCAACTCACATCATAACCCATACCCATGCCCATACCTCCTACTATTCATCACCTTTTTCTTATTCTAAAAATCAACTAATTTCCCTCACAATCTGCACTCCAAAACTGAGCTCCCTTCCCCCAAAATTCACAAGAGAGATTTCATCTTTCATATTCTTCAAACACACACACCAAGCCAAGCTCCAAACACCAAGCCAAGCTCCAAGAACACCCAACATCAAGCTTCAAGCCAAGCATTTTTGCCACCCTCTTCCACCTCCCAAGAACCGAGGTACAGCCCCTCAAGTCTCCTCTTCCTTCTTCATCTTCTTCCTTCCAAAATCAAGAGGAACAACCTCTTCCCCCTCCACCTTGTTCGAAGCTCTTTACCTTGGAGAAAGGAGGAGTTCAAGCTTTGGAAGACAACAAGGCTTGTAGGACTTCACTCAAAGCTCTCCTCACCACCACCAAGTTTTCTACAGGTGGTTAACTGTGCATAAATCACCTTCCTTGGTGATCTATAGGTGGTTATGTTGAGTATGTGATATAATGCATTTGTTGTCAAAGTTTTATTGAGAATAAATATTCTGTTACCTGTTGTTTGTATTTCATGTGTTTTATGATTTATGAATGTTCTTGTTGATGATGTGTATCGCTGGGTTATGTGGGGTTTTGAGATGATTGTGAGAACACGTGAGAAAATGAGAGAAAACCAGCCACAGAGAGTAAGCGCCAAACCGGTTCCGTGGAGGATCCCTGGAGAGTAGAGAGAGTTACGTGAAGTTGCTGAGCGGTACCAGGAATGGTACTGAGTGGGGTTCCACGGAGGAACCTGGAATGCTGAGTAGGTCATGTGAAGAGTGCGGAGTGGACACCAAGAATGGTGCTGAGTGGGAGTTGTTCCGCGGATATAAATTGATAGTAGTCTAGTGGTTGAGCGGCGCCTGGGATGGTGCTGAGTGGGAGTTATTCCGCAGAGATAGACCGAGAGCAGCCTAGGGAGTTGTTGAGCAGCACCTGGGATGGTACTGAGTGGGAGTTGTTCTGCGGAGATAGACTGAGAGTAGTCTAGAGAGTTGTTGAGCGGTGCCTGGGATGGTGCTAAGTGGGAGTTGTTCCGTGGAGATAGACTGAGAGTAGTCTAGAGAGTTGTTGAGCGGCACCTGGGATGGTGCTAAGTGGTTCCGCGGATAGTGACTGAGAGGGGTCTAGAAAGTTGTTGATCGGACATCGGAAGAGTTTCTGAGTGGGTTTCGCGGAGGTATATTGTAGTTGCTGAGTCCGCGGAGAGCGACCAAAGTGTTCATGGAAGCTATTTTGAACCCCATAGTCTAGCACTCAATGCTGTAATTGTAATTTGTGAATGAAATATGTGAAGTATGTGCATTCCATGCATTTTATGATAAGGAAAGTTAAATAGTTAGGAGTAACTATGAGATAAGTAAAGATTATGAAATGAACAATAAGAAACAAGTCATGACATGCTGCAAGTACTGAAAAGAAGTGAAATTCTGAAATGCTGCTGAAAATTCTGAGGCCTTGATCGCGAGAGTCAAATAACAATCCCACTTCAGGAGGTCAGAGGGACATCCTGAAGGTGGAAGCCTGCCATAGGTGGTGTCGATATGGCATCCCTGCAAAGTGTGCGGTTATCACGCCTAGCACGGTCGAAAGAGGGCAGTGCTAGGTGGGGGTACAATATCCGCCCACTACCGAGGGGTCAGAGAGGACACGCGGCAGGTGGAAGCCCACTGCAGGAAGGTCGAAAGAGGGCCTACACTGGGGGTGTGAGGTTATTCCGTCATAGCAGGGTCGAAAGAGGGCAATGCTATGGTGGGAATAACATATATTCCAAAAGCATGTTCATTCTGCTGTGCATGATTATATGTAACTGTTATTCTGTATTTACCATCAAAGAGAACGCTCGAGACGGCTATGTATGTACACGTAATGTTAATAAGCACGAGAACGTAGTAAGCAAGATTAGTTCCCCCTATCACCTTGTAATGTAGATAAAGCTGTTCAGGACTTTAGGCTAGATCATAATCAGTAGGAATGTTAGTATGCATGTTCACTTAGAAACACCTGAGTGGCGGAATCATAATTGAGTAGAAAAATAAAGAACGATCCCCACGGTTACCCACTGAGGACCCAAGGTTCTCACCCCCACTCCTTTATGATTCTAGGATGGCTCGACGTGTACACCGAGACGGAGCTGGTATCGGAAGACATGCAGAGATATGGAAGTCAGAGGATTTCGAGGAAGCGACAGACAAAGACTTCTGTTTCATGTTTTAGATTAGCTTGAGGGATTAGGTGCTCCCTTAGCTCATATGGAAATGTACTATGATTGGTATACTTGACTTTATAATTATGTATTACTATTTGACTGTGCAACTATGTGATGGACCGAATACTTGTATGTTTATGTATTTTCTTGTAAGATCTCTAACACTGCCACCCTGTAGTTAATTATTGCTTAAGTCCACTGGGACTCTATCGTTTGTATATTTATATGCTATCTTAATCACGCACGGCTTCTACTTTATAAAGTGATAATGCACACGAATGATTTTCAAAATGGTCCATATTTTCAAGTAAGAAATATTTGCCAAGCTAAAAGTAGGGGTTAGAAGTAACCCCACCAAAGTTGAAAACAGCCTAGTGAGCTTTGTTTACTACGTACGGGTAAACAGTTAGCTAGGGTGTTTCAATAAATTCCGGTTATGAAAGTTAATAAATCTGATGTCTGCAAATTTTCGCGAAATTGCGAACTATTACCTTATTTGGCACTTTTGGGGGATAAAAGTAAGATTTAAAATTCTAGTCTAATTATATTACTTATATATCCATTTATTATGCGAAATCTTTCTAAGGGAAAAAATCGGCATGTTACAAAAACCAAATTTGAAAGCAAAAAAGATAAGTTATTATTTATTTATTTGTATTATTTCCTTAATTTATACACAAATTTTTGCTATTAGTTCCTTAAGAACTGAGTTTCAACGTTCGACGTTATGAACAAGGCAAACAACGTAAAAAGTTAGTGGACAGGCCAATCTCAAATTGAAAAAAAATGGCATGTGCACTACTCACAACTGTTCAACAAAAGATGATATAAAATCATAATTGGAACATGAGATTGGATGGAAATTGGGAACATAGTCTCCTTGAGAAAAACATCTCAAGTCGATGTAACATCCTCGAAGCAACGCCTCAAAAACTCATGTCTTTAATCATGATCCTTGAGAAAACATCTCAAGTCAAAGCACACTCCTTGAGGGATTACCTTAAGTCGGATGTCGGTCACAGTCTCCTTGAGAGAACATCTCAAGTCAGAGAATCCTCTTGGAGGGAACACCTTAAGTAAAAAATGAGCTTATAATAAGGGCTTGTACTTCTCTACAAACTTAATCCATTAGTTCAAAAATAAGCTTGGTGTTCTCCTCAAGTGGATCATGACAAACTTATAAGAGCATGGAATTCAAATAGAAAAACATGGATCTGCAATGGACACGATCACTGAATGCCTCAAGTCAAAGAGTATGATTCAAGGTACGAAGTTATCTCACCATCACCATATACCTTGAAACACCGACAATGGGTACTTGACTAGTACTTATTTCATCCATTATTGTGATTGTTTTTATTGACTATCTTATATACTTGTGATTAATTTTATCGTTCAAACTAACCAATCACACTCCTGTTGGTCTTGGCAACCAATACCCAAGAGGGGGGTGAATTGGGTATTTTAGAAATTATTCCAATTTCAACAAATATTGCATTTTCATGCAATTAACGTTACTATGCAGCGGAATATAACAATTAAAGATGTAGTATAAGCATGCTCAATTATGTTTGTAATAAAACAATAAGATTAATAGAGCAACTTATAAACAATTATCAACATATGCAATTCTCAAATATACAAGCCAATAATATAACTTTGCAATAAATAAAGAGATAGAGTTAGAGAGATTGCAAACAGTGATTTATCCTGGTTCGACCACCCTTGTGATCTACGTCCAGTCCCCAAGCGATTTGCTCAAGATTTCTCCACTATCATCAAGCTTCTAACTTAGGTGCTTGATAAACCTTTACATCCAAGAGCACTCCTCACACTTAGGATCCCCCACCTTTGTGTAGAAGCCTCAAGAACCAAACCTTAGGGATACCACACCCTAAGCAACTTGAGGGATACCTCACCCTCTTTACAAGTGTATGAAAATTTGAGTAGAAAAAGAAACTCTCTCAAAGAGTGGATAATACAAATTGAAGCACTATAGGTGTATTGATAATATATCTCTCTTTTTGCTCTTATGATGATGGAAAAAATTAATCCATTGATAGAATGAAGTATGAGGATGATGGGAATCAAAGGCTTGGCTAGAAATGAGAGTTTAATGGGTATTTATAGGGTTTCTAAGTGTACTAGCCGTTTATAGCCGTTACCCATTATTTTAATCAATTTTATCCATTGAAAAACTAGCCGTTTTTGGCTTCAGGACTCGAGTCATTCGAATGGATCATTAGAATTCATTCGAATGACTAGCCGTTATCTAGCCGTTGTGCTTCTCTGATGACAGAGTCATTCGAATGAATCTAGGTCATTCATTCGAATGTCTGATGCAATGTAGCCGTTGGGGCCTCTGATGACAGAGTCATTCGAATGAATCAGGGTCATTCATTCGAATGTCTCTGCAGGTTTTGCCCAAACTCATTCTTTCTTTCCTTTCTCTTGATTCCTTGGTTTGTTTGAGATACTTTAAAAACAGGAATCAATATTTTCTTTTAAGAGCATCATTCTAAGAGTTTAGAGAGAGATATATATCAATTTTCCTTTGACAAGAATACCTTAAGTCCTAATAACTATTTTCCTTTTTACCATTTGCTTGGACTTGGTATTCTTCATGAATCCTATCTTCGGCATTAACATGTTCTTCATGGAATTGACATTTCATGCTTTGCCTTTTGACTTTGGGCATCATATGAATGTTCCTTCTTGTTCCATCTTGTTCTTGATGCCTTGGACTTTCCTATACACAAGATAATTCACTAGAAAGTATAGTTAGTCCAATGTTTTCTAATATCTTCATATGCATATATTGATTAATCAATGCATCATACATATACAGTTTAGACAAGGATCAAATTATATTAATCAAATAATATTCTTTGCCTAGCATGCATGCATTGTAACACTAAAGCACTTGATATTCATGCATATGCACATATAGACACAAATATATCCAATAGTTAATCCATCAAGCACATATAGAGAGTTATTGGATATGTTCTCAAAAGGATGTTTTTCATTTAACATTGTATGATGTGTAAGCTATATGGTTACCATTAAGATCAATCATACAAGATCAAATGTATTCTATTTAGCATACAACATCAAATGTATTCTTTTTAGCATGTAACATCCTTTTGTATTCTAATTGTCATTATCTATTTGTTATGTTCTATTTGTCATCATCAAGATATAGAACAACTAGGAAACCTAACCTAGTTCTACAAATATAAGCATATACAATAAACATAGACAATTAGAACATATTGTATTTGTCATCATCAAAACATATTGTATTAAACAATTGGAACAACTAGGGAAACCTAGTTCCACAACTCCCAACTCCCATGAAGCATCTATGGTCCGAGTTGGTGAAAGATCTATAAAGCGAATCGAAAGAGTAGTTAACTCTAAGATTTCATGTTCAATAAAAGCACCAAAGTCCACTAATAAGATGAAAAATAGACTCCCGTGGAAATCTCCATGGTCTGAGTTGGTATCTAAAATACCAAAATGAAAAACCTTCGACTTATCTGAGACGCCAATAAGCTCGACATACAACTCCCATGAAATTTTCATGGTATCAGTCCGCTAGAAATCCTTGACTTACCTTGGATGCAAGAGTAAGTTCAACGGATCCTAACGAGAAATCTTCGACTTACCTTGGACACAAGAGTAAGTTCAACGAATACTAATGAGAAATGCCTGATTTACCTTGGACGCAGGAGTAAGCTAGGAGGATATTAATGAGAAATCTCTGACTTACTCTTGTGTAAGCTCAGCAGATACTGATGAGAAAACCCTGACTTACCTTGGACGCAAGAGTAAGCTCAGTGGATACTAATACCTAACTTATCTGGGATGCCAATAAGCTCAGTGTGCAATTGGAAAAACATAAGCCAAGGGAAAGTCGGCACGAGTAGTAGAATATTCAAAAGGGAAGTATAAAATACTAAACACTAAAAGAAAAGCATAAAGCGAGTACTAAACTATGCATACGGGATCAAAACTCAATGTCATTACAAACAAAAGAAAAGGTTGTCAAACTCAGAAAGCCTGTCATTCATCCAAAACTTGAACATGACATTTAAAGTCTGGCATGTGAAGCTTGCACATCACATATCAAGGTAGGGGCTTATGTTACAAAATAAATCTAACAAAGACTTAGGCCCGATATACATGACTAGACATTTAACGAGATCTCTCATCCTTGCTCGACTTAATAGCTTGCGAGCGTTATGAGCCTTACGAAATCTGACATAAGTCCTCATAAGGCTTATGAGCGTTACGGAAACTAACATAAAGCCTCATAAAGCTTATAAACGTTACAGAATCATAAGCATCCACACTTAGACTATAAAAGTGGCTTCTTGTTACTCCTAGTACATCTCATGTCCACTATCACCTCATATCACTCATATATTGACTTAGACGTCAGAGTGATTTTTGCAGGTACCACCCCCACTTTGTCGAATCATCGATCGAACTACCGTGTAACACCATCTCGAGAATTCTTGTACTTTGCACGATATAAAAATGGCGAGCTATCTCGATTCGTCCAAATTGATCGTATCAAATTTCTATTAGTCCAAGCAAAAAAATTTCAACGTTACTCTTTGTTTTTACCAGCATATTTGAATATTCACAAAAGTGAATGTTAGTTCTTTAAATAAACAAAAAGTCAAGGGGCAAATTTGTAACCCATCTGTGTTTTGTATCCCATATAAACCCCATCGCACATGAGCCATCCATGGTCCCCAACACACTCACTCCCAAAACAAACAAGTGCTACCTGCACCGCAAAGCCACTTACACACAAACCCAAAAAAATAAAGAATGCCCAGCCCCTTCCACATGAAAACCATGCACCCTCTCCAAGTCTTCTCGCTGAAGTCGTCGTCTTCTTCAGCATTAAGCTCCACAAAGCTCAAGAGCCTTATCCACACGCTCATAGTCTCCCACATGTGCCGCCTCATCCGCGCCCTCTCCAAGCTCAAACCCCTCTTCCTCGATATCCTTAGAGACAACAACAATTCCAACAATATTCATTTCCCTCACAACAAAAAGCAGAATTGCAGCAGCAAGACCAATAAGATCGTCTTCGGCTCCTTCAGGCTCCACTATAACTGGTGCTCTTCCAAATCCTTTCGTCGTGTTCATCAAGCCTTGCCAGCTGCAACTACAACAACTACAACAACAACAACAACAACAACAACAATAACAACAACCAGTGGTAGCGCTTATAGTAAACATTTCTACTATGACTCAGACTCGAACACTTTTGATGTTCCTTATGGTGGTAGTGGTGGTGAGGATTGGGCTGAGTCGGAGCTTGCAGGGTACCTGCAGTGGCTTGAGGAGAAGGTTGATGATGAGAAAGAAAAAGAGATAAACGAGATTGATATGTTGGCGGAGATGTTCATTGCCAATTGCCATGAGAAGTTCAGGTTGGAGAAGCAAGAGTCTGAGAGGATGTTTCATGAGATGTTGGCCAGGGGGATCTGAAGAGAGAGAGAGACACACACAACAAAAGGTGTTTGATGTTTATGTTAATAGTTGGTGTCAATAGTTGTGAGAAATTCTTGTGTTGTCGTGGAGTGCCTAGTTAGATATGTTTCTGACCACAAATTGAATGACGTTTTATCTTCAGACCCATCACTTGAAGTTAAAATGTTAATCGTTAGGTGATATTCTAGAGTATATCGAACTTGATGTGCAGCAATATTCCTCAAGAAGTTCTTAGTTGTTAATTATCTGCATGAGAAATTATTAGATGCTCTCAAAGTAAGAGAAACATTCGGTTCTGTATCATTTAACACAATAGCTACTACGTCAAAAAATTTAGGAAATAAAAGAGTCAATGATGACTCCTAAAACTAGGTGTCATACAATGATGAATAGATAAGAGCAAAATTGTTTTCTCTTGGTTGCAGAGCATCTAAGAATTTCTCTTATATCCATTGGGTACACTGAGGGGGCTGGCTTTTTATTTGTGGTTTTATATTCCTCTTTCTCTTTTTTTGTGCAACCTTTTGAGAGCATGAAGAAGACGGAGGGAAGGGGTGGCTGAAGAATTGTAAAGGATGGGAAGGATGGGAAATTGTGCAATGCTTTCTTTCTGTTCATAGCCATGGTGGTGTGAACTTGCAGTTTGCAGGCCTGTTAAGATGGAACTGCAGTTTCAAATTAAATGTCTCTGTATATCTCTGTTGTTCACCAGTCTCAGCTTGTTGATTGTTGTAAAAAGAACTAGTAATTTGCATATAAATAAAATCTTTGTACATATTAGTTTTACTCCCGAAAAGGAAAATGATATAAAACTGCCTACTGGTTTCCCACTTGATTAGGCTAAACTGAAACGATTTTTATATATACACACACATATAGGCCATAGCAAATTGTTTAATATATATGGATATAATTCAACTAGGAAAATCCTGCACATGCACAATCTTAATAACTATATATACGGCTTCATGTCTTGTGGGAACTCAGATACCGATTTGAATTGGTGGACTACAACCTTCTTATCCAACCTATTAAAGAGACTTTTGGTGCTACTCACTTGTTTGTTATTATTTGCGTGGCTTGTAGCCAAAAAGTGATTAATGAGAAAGAGAGTTATGTGAGGCTGCCAATTCATATGTTAACAGGTTCATTTACCAGTCTGCCCCCCAGTTGTCATATTTAGCATCTTTCGTGTGTGCGCGCATTACCCACCATCACTTGTTTTCATTGGAGCTGCTAAAATTTGTAAGCCTCTTGAAGTTTCCAAACTGTATCTTTTGCTGATGCCATGTATATCTTGATCACATGTCAGCCTGTACACCCCATGGTTTGCAGAACTCTCAGATTAATCCATTTTGTTTATATATAATTATCATTCTCATGCATTATTTTGGTCCTGGTCAAAATATCCTTGTTGCTTATGGAGTTTGTTAACCATTTATCCCTGTAAATTATAAAAGTGATTAACTTTGATATACTCATATTGTTATTTATTTGTATATTATTACGCATGAGACTTTTGTTGTAACGACTAATTTATACATTTTTGCTGATAAAATATGAATAAATGTCTTTGTATAAGAACATTAGAAAAAAAAAATCATTATAAAATACGTAAAAATTAAACAAAGAGTGGACTCGGTCCACACCCAGTTCACCTGCTCCAACTCTCGTCCGTGTTTGTCGTTGAATTAGTATTGAAGAACATTTCACGAAATTTTAATAAGAAAAGCATGAAAGAAAGGGGGAATAGTTAAAAGGTACCAAATGTGCTTTCTGTTATACCGCCCCAGTTGGAAGATACACTAGCAGAAAGACCCTAGCTAGTTCTTGTGATCGCAACCAAGAATCGCCTGCATCTAACACGGATAAGGTATCTTTTATGACCAAATTGGTCCAAGTACAAGAGTAGTAATTTAAAAAAGTTTAGGGACTAGATAGCAAAACAAAAAATTTAAGAAAATGACGAAGGAATATAAGAAAATCAAGGAAAATTAAGACTTTCTAATTGTTTATGATTCCACCCACAACCACCCATAAAAATAATAACATGAACAAAATTTATGAGCTTAACAAACAATAAGATAATGGGTTTTTATTATAAATAAATAAATAAATAAAAGTTGAACTTTGTTGTGCAGAGGCAGCGTTGGTGTCCACGGCCCCCAGTGCCGGCGTCGTTGTCCACCATCCGTGGTGCCATTGAAACTGGTACAACCCCAACTTCAATTCGTCATTCCCTTCCCCACCCCAATACCCACACATCCAATACCCAAACACTACAAGAAATCTGGGATTTAGCGACAATTATTTTGCGGCGGTTTGTTCAAAACACCTCTGTTCAATGACTAGCGGCGGTTTGAATAGAATCACTCCTGATTAGCATCGGTTTCCCTTCAAACCACTGCAAAAGTATAAATTTTTCAAAAAAACAATAAAACCCTAAATTAAAAACTACGCGTCTCTCATCTCAATCTGGGCAAAGAAGGACGCGGCTGCAACACGAGCGTGTTGACGGTGGCGACAGCGACGCAACGCGACGGTGAACTCGAACTTGGCTATGAGCAAAGAAAGAGGCGATGTGAGCTTCTGGCGACGGGGAGCTTAGATCTGACAATGAGCAAAGAAAGACGGTCGTGGAGGTTGTTGACGGTAAGCAAAGAAAGTCGCAACGGTGACGCAAGCTTCCAGTGACAGTGAGCTCAGATCTGGCGGAGCACGAAGCACTTTGTTCTCCAAGATTTCTGCGACGGTGGGCTTCCATTCACTCCATCGCAAGCTCTGACCAAGCTGCCGACCACTCTGACAGCCACCACTGGCGGCGCCACTCCACGGTTCTTTGCTGGATTTACCTTTTTTTTTTTTAAAAAAAAAAGTCTGGTTTGAGTGGTTAATCTCGGTCATTTCATTTGATTGTGATTTGTCCTTATTTAAGAAATTAATTTGGTCATTAATTCAGTTAATTGTTTGTGCAGGGGGTTTCTGGGGGCTGTTTTTGGTAACGAGAGTTCTTCAAATGCAGATAGGTAAAGTGGTTCTTATTGTTACTTAAGATTCTTAATGACCTGTAACACATGTAATTGGAATTGGACATTTTCTTCTAGTATTTGTGTTTTGTTCATTCCTTGTTTCTGTTTCACTGTGGTTAGTTCTTACTCCCTTTTTTTCCTTGTTGACTTCTATAAAGTAATGGGCCCTCTAAAGAATATTCTCTCCTTTTTGAGCATATTGTTTAGAGGCATTCTAGATTTAGTCATCCAACTGAATTTTTCGTAAATATAGTTGACTATATTTAGCCTAGTGATAAGTGGTTGATCCAATTTTTCGGCTTGCTTGCGTGAAATTATTGCGCATTTGATTGTCAGCTCCTTGTTTTTTTACATGGGTTACATATCATTAAGAATCTTAAGTAACAATAAGAACCACTTTACTTATCTGCATTTGAAGAACTCTTTTTACTCTTTTGCCCCTACTGCAGGAACAAATTACCAAAATACCCTGTTTCAAAAGATATAACCTAACTACCCCTGTTTTGGCTGACGTGGACGCCGCAAGATGCGTGGACGTCCACGTCAGATTCGCCAACACGGTTGGCGATTTTAGAGCAACCAAGAAAAACACAATTACACTGAATTCGCCAATACGGTTGGCGAATTCAGAGGAAAACCACAAACCCGTAAAATACTTAAATCGCCAACACGTTCAACCGTGTTGGCGAATCTAGCCCCACGTCCATATAAGTTTGCCCTTCCCCCCCCCCAAATTCTCCAACACTCCTCTCATTTGCTAAAATTCACCTTATCTCTCTAAAATTTCTTCTCTCTAAAATTCCAGAACACTTGCCGCGACCGCTGCACTACTTCGATCAGTTCATCAGTATTTGTAAGTTTTTACTTATGCAATATTTATTAGTTTAATCAATAGTTTTTCTTGCTGATTCTAACATTGTAGTTTTTTTTGCTGTTTATAAAACTATATGTTATATGTATGGAGCTGTTATCTGCATTACTGTAATATAATTTGTATGTTGTTGCTGTGCGTCTAAGTTGCTGTTGTTGTGGCATGTTGTATAGATTTAGGGAATAGATAAATTCTTGTTGTATTTGTTATAGATTGCATGCATGGATTGTTGACGTACAACATGTAAACCCTACAGCCTAGCTCTAAACCCCAGCACAAAACCCTAATCCCTAACACCTAAAACCCTAGCCTTAAACCCTAAACCCTAAACCAATAACATCAAACCCTATGAAAAAAATGTGAACCCTAATCAAAAAACCCTAAACCCTAGCACAAAACCCTAGCCCAAACTCCTAGAACCCTTGTCCAACCTCCTAAACCCTAAAATCATATCCCAAAACTCTAAGCCTTATCCCAAAACTATAACCCCTAAACCCTATGCAAAAAATAGTAAACCCTAATCCCTATCCCAAACCCCTAGCCAAAACCCTAAAACCAAACAAAACATAATACCGTAACCCTAACCCCAGACAGATAAAACCAGAACCTAAAGCCTAAACGGAAAACTATAAACCCTAAACCGTAGCCCTGTCCCCAAAACCCTAAATCTTAGCCATAAACCCAAACCCCTAAACCCTAGATGCTAGCCCAAAACTCTAATCTCTATCCCAAAACTATAAACCCTATAATGTGGCTGTTGTATGTATAAGCTGTTGTTGTTGTGGCATGTGTGGATTGTTGTCGTTGTTGTGGTATACATGGATTTTTGCTATTATTTGTGGTGTGTGTAGATTGTTGAATAGGTTTATTGAATAGATAGATTACTGCTGAATGTTTGTGCTTTGTTGTTGTGTGCTGTTGTTTGTGGTATGTTGTTGTTTGGGGGATGTTGTTGTATGCTGTATGTATGTGTGTGTGTGTGTGTATGTATGTCTGTATGTATGTATGTATGTATGTATGTTTGACGAGTAATGTGTTGTAAACAGAATTACAAAATGGTCAAACCCCTTGTTGTATTTGTTCATTCTAATGGGAGAATGTACGAGGGTGAACGTGGTTTGATGTATGATGGGCCTATGCCAAAGTCTGTCATGATTAGGAAGGGCATGCGTGTAGAGGATTTGAAGAGGTAAATATTTTTAAAATTAAGGCTGGCACAGAATCAAGTTATATCAAGAATGGTTTATCGGCTAACGCACGGGTCGGGTGCGGAGGCGAAATTTTATGATTGTGACATGGTTGATGATGACGACATTGATTGCATGATAGATGTGTTTGAAGCTGGTCCACACGAGTTTATGGATCTTTTCGTCGAAATAGAGACAAGGGAAGGAGAAAGTTGTCATGTGCACCTAGAGAGTGGTCCTTCAGATCCTATCTGGACGCAACAGTCAATGAGGTGTTCAGCCCCTATGCTTGAAGAAGTGATCCCATCCGAATTAACTGAATTAATGACCAAATTAATTTCTTAAATAAGGAAAAATCACAATCAAATGAAATGACCGAGATTAACCACTCAAACCAGACCTTTTTTTTTAAAAAAAAGTAAATCCAGCAAAGAACCGTGGAGTGGGGCCGCAAGTGGTGGCTGTCAGAGTGGTCGGCAGCTTGGTCAGAGCTTACCATAGGGTGAATGGAAGCTCATCATTGCAGAAATCTTGGAGAACAAAGTGCTTCATGCTTTGCCAGATCTGAGCTCACCGTCATTGGAAGTGATGAGCATTAATGTTGAGCATTTGAGGGTCTCTGAATGAATTCCATGAAAGAATTAGAATCATATACGAAGCTAGAGCAAAACAACGGAGCTCGACATCTTGAAAGTTTAAGTTTATACGGAAACACTAAAAAAACAAAGTCATAGTTAATAAATTTATTTGAAAAGAAAGTAGCTTCCGTCAGGAAGGGATCACGCATTAACAAGCATGAAAACAAAAATTAGTATAATGTGAATATATGTAATAAGAAAATTTTGGCTACCTTGTCGACAAAAAGGACTTGACCAATGCTCTTCTTAACTTTCTTGAGTTTCATGAGAAATAGCTAATAATTAAAAGGAAATGAAATAAGAGACCTTGATTTTCAGATGCATTTACATGGCAGAAAACACTAACAGAAGGAAAACCTAAATAGAAAAAAAAAAAAGAAGCAAAAATGTGAGAGAAATGCTAAATATTACAAACACCTGTAAGAAAAAGAAAACTAATCTTTAATCAATACCTATAATTTAAAGTCATCTTATCTCTACAATGGCGCCCAACTCACTGAAAATTTAATCAAATTATCAATCACGTCACATCTACTTTCTGACAGAATTCCATGAAAAAATTGCAATCATATACACTTCATAACAAAATAATGAAGCTCGACATCCTGAAAATTTCAGCTTATACGCAAATACTAAAAAAACAAAGTCATAGTTAATAAATTCATATGATTAGAAAATAACTTCAGTAAGGAAGGGATCAAACATTAACAAGAATGAAAACAAAAATTAGTATAATGTAAATATATTTAAATATTTGTAATATGAAAATTGTGGCTACCTTGTCGATGAAAAGGACTTGTCCATGATCTTCTATTAGATGGTCATCTATGCCATCTATTTAACCCACCACAGGTCATCAAATTATTCTACCATATATTAGATGATCCTCCATGCCACCTATTTAACCCACCCTAGGTCATTGAAATATTCCAAAATTTTATCTCGGGTCAGACGAGTAATCAAATTATCTCGTCATAATTTCAATGGTCATAGGGGCCATCAAATTTTCGAAAATAATTTCACGGGTCATCGAATAATCCCAATGTATAATAGATGGTCCTCTATGCCATCAATTTAACACACCACAGGTCATTGAATTATCCCATAATTTTATCTCGGTCAGACGAGTAATCAAATTATCTCGTCATAATTTCAAGGGTCATAAGGGCCATCAAATTTCCAACAATGATTTCACGAGTCGTCGACCTATCCCACCATATAATAGATGGTCCTCTATGCCATCTATTTAACCCACCACAGGTCATCGAATTATCCCACAATTTTATCTCGGGTCAGACGAGGAATCAAAATATCTCATCAAAATTTTAAGGGTCATAGAGCCATGAAAATTTTCGACAATAATTTCACGGGTCATCGAATTATCCCACAAATTTATCTCGGATCAGACGAGTAATCACATTATCTCGCCATAATTCCAAGGGTCATACAGTCCATCAAATTTTTGACAATAATTTCACGGGTTATCGAATTATCGCACCATATATTTGATGGTGCTCCATGCCATCTATTTAACCCACCACAGGTCTTCGAATTATCCCACAATTTTATCTCAAGTCAGACGAGTAATTAAATTATCTCATTATAATTTCAAGGGTCATAGGGGCCATCAACTTTTCGACTATAATTTCACGGGTCATCGAATTATCCCACCATATAATAGACGGTCGTTTATTTTATCCATTTAACCCGCCACAGGTCATCGAGTTATCTCATCATATATTAGATGGTCCTCCATGCCATCTATTTAACCCACCACAGGTCATTGAAATATCCCACAATTTTATCTCCGGACAGACAAGTGATCAAATTATCTCGTCATAATTTCAAGGGTCATAGGGGCCATCAAATTTCCGACAATAATTTCACGTGTCATGGAACTACCCAACCATATACTACATGGTCCTTTATGCCATCTTTTTAACGCACCACGTGTCATCGAATTATCCCACAATTTTTTCTCGGACCGGACGAGTAATCAAATTATCTCGTCATAATTTCAAAGGTCATAGGGGCCATCAAATTTTCGACAATAATTTCACGGGGTCGTCGAATTATCTCACCATATAATAGATGGTCCTCTACGCCATCTATCTAACCCACTACAGGTCATCAAATTATCCCACAATTTTATCTCGAGTCGGACGAGTAATCAAAATATCTCGTCATAATTTCAAGGGTCATAGGGGCCATCAAAATTTCCGACAATAATTTCACGAGTCATCGAATTATCCCACAATATAATAGATGGTCCTCTATGCCATCTATTTAACCCACCATAGGACATTAAATTATCCCACAAATTTATCTCAGATCAGATGACTAATCACATTATCTCGCCATAATTCCAAGGGTCATAAAGTCCATCAAATTTTCGACAATAATTTCACGGGTTATCGAATTATCCCACCATATATTAGATGGTTCTCCATTCTATCTATTTAACCCACCACAAATCTTCGAACTATCCCAAAATTTTATGTCGGGTCAAACGAGTAATCAAATTATCTCGTCATAATTTCAAGGGTCATAGGGGCCATCAAATTTCTGACAATAATTTCACGGGTAGTCGAATTATCCCACCATATACTAGATGGTCCTCCATGTCATCTTTTAACCCACCACGGGTCATCGAATTATCCCACAATTTTATCTCGGGTCGGACAAGTAATCAAATTATCTAGTCATAATTTCAAGGGTCATAGGGGCCATCAAATTTCTGACAATAATTTCACGGGTCGTCGAATTATCCCACCACATACTAGATGGTCCTCCATGCCATCTATTTAACCCACCACAGGTCATCGAATTATCCCACAATTATATCTACGTTCGGACAAGTAATCAAATTATCTCGTCATAATTTCAAGGGTCGTAGGGGCCATCAAATTTTTGACAATAATTTCACGGGGTCGTCGAATTATCCCACCATATACTAGATGGTCCTCCACTCCATC
>QANU01098351.1:0-13996 GCA_003254905.1 Nissolia schottii
ACTCTATCACTTTGGGGAACCTCCGCGGAACCCAACTCAGAACTATCTAGGAACCCACTCAACTGCTCTAGGGGACCTCCGCGGAACCCCACTCGACACCCTTCCTGATGCCCGCTCAGCACTCATCACCGTCACTCTAGGGTTCCTCCGCGAACCCTACTCAGCACCATTCCTGGTGCCGCTCGACAACTCTTCAAGTAATCCTCTCAGCACTCCAGGATCCTCCGCGGACCCTGCTCAGCACCATTTCTGGTTCTCACTCAACTCTCTAGGTAACCCTCTCAGCGTACTTCAGGGATCCTTCGCGGAACCCTTCTGCACCATTCATAATGTACACTCAACACATTCTCCAGGGAACTACTCAACTACTTCAGGGGTTCTCCGCGTAAAACCTTCGGTCACCACTACCGACGCCGCTCTTCCACTCTCTAGACTCCTCCCAGTCCCTCTCTGCAGAAATCTCGGCGCCCAGATCCTGGCTTATTTTCTCTCGTTCTCTTACACTCATCCCATGTTCACCCTACATATTCCAACAGTACCCGAGCAACAACATGAATGTTCAAGAATCATGAAACAACGTGAATATATCCAGCATGCAACAACAATATTTATCCTCATAGCATTTCTAATTTTTCCTACTCAAAATACACACATAAACATACATTAAACATCCCATAGACAGGGGTGATGGTACTACCCACCTCAAAGAAGGTTGGTGAGGGGAGTTTGAAGTGAAGTTCCACAAACCTTGATGTCCTCAAAGCTTTATGTCACCTTTCTCCAAAAATGGGAACTTTGCACAAAGAAGATGATGATGATGTGATTCCTCTTGTTTGTGAAGGTGAGAAGATGAAAATAGGATGAGGAGACTTTGAGGGTTGTGTTTCGATTTCTTGGGGGTGAATGAGGATGGTAAGAATGCTTGATTTATTGGAGACAAAAGGGGTTCTTGGAGCTTGGCTTGAGGTGCGGTTATGGAGGATTTTGGAAGATGAAATTTCTCTTGGAATTTTGGGGTGAGGCTTCGGTGGTGAGGGCTGAATGGTGGGGGAGATTAATTGATTTTTGGATTTAATAAAATGTGGTGAATAGTAGGAGGTATGGGCATAGGTATGGTGCATGATGTGATTAGGTTTTGAAGTGTAAGAAAGCATGGTGATGGGAAGTGTGGAAGCATGATTTAAGGGATGATTTTTGGTCCCAAAAATCTCTTCAAAACCGTGCAGCTCTCCCCTTTGTAGCTGCTGAAATTTTATTTTTCCCGATTCCGGTTCGCTCGTGTTTTATCCCTCGCAGTATCGGTGCGTCGCGCACGGTCGTCCGAAAAATATTCCGTTTATACCGTCACGATCCTCTAATTCTCCCCTACCTAAGGGTACTAATATTTAAAGATGTTTGTGAATTTTCCTCCGGAAGAGTATTTTCACAGACACCATTTGTACGTCAGAAATTCTATCGGCGTACAGCAGCCGTTCGGCTGTCGGCCGAACTTCCTATTGCGACACGTCTTATCTCCTAGGGATGTTCTACTTAAAAATTTCCCATTTTAATTCTCTAATCATGATTAGAAAATTAATTTAATAATTGTGTTTATGATTATTTTTTTAAGAAAAATCGGGGTGTTACAACTTCTGCCAACGGTGAGCCCTTTTCGTATGAGAAGGACGTGGAGGTCGACCCAGTTTCTGTGAGATTGCGACCGCCCGAGACATACCAGCAGACTGCACGGATGAGGACGGCCAGAGACTATCGCCGTCAGTTCGCGCCTCGCACTCCCAGCCACGAGGCAGGTCCATCCTACGGCCCCCGAGACCCGCCAGATGTACCAGTGCCTTCCTCACCTGAGGAGGAGTATCCTCTGGTAGCCATGGAGGAGGATGACGAGGAGGACGAGCCGGAGCCGGAGTACGAGCCAGAGGGGTCAGAGCCGGAGGAGGATCCAGAGGAAGACCCCGAGGAGGATCTGGAGGAGGATTTCAGCGAGGACGAGCCAGAGACCTGACCAGCACTATATCCAAACTCTGCCATCAGATGCCACCCTTTTTTCTAGTGGCCCGCGCCTTATGTGTATTTTGATGTATTCTATTTTGTAGCCACTGATAGTATGTATGGGCTTAGAGTATGTCTAGCCCTTTTGATGTATTAATACAGTATTTATGATATGTATTCATGACTTCTTGACATGTATGATATTGGCTGTTGGACCCACTTGGTGCTATTTACTTTGCTGTTCACGTATGTATGTGTATGACAGACGACGCACGTATTTATCTGTTATACGACTATTTGGGACTTATGATAGTTCACACGCATGGCTCTAGTTGACGCGTGATAATAACTTATGTTCAAAAAAAAAGGGTCCCTATCTTCAGTCAACTTAATTATTTTCCAAAGTAAAATAGGGACTACCAGTATTCCCACACAGCAGATAACAACCTAGCAGACGCAAATTATGACTTAAGCATAAGCTGCTAACCTAGGGTGTTACAGAACCCATTCCGAACCACTCATGGTGCCCACTCAACACACTTCACGTAACCCTTTCAGCACTCCAGGGATCCTCTGCAGAACCCATTCAACACCACTCCTGGTGCCCACTCGACATCCTTCACATAACCCTCCTATCACTCCAGGGTTCCTCCGCGGAACCCATTCAGCACCACTCCTGGTGCCCACTTGACATTCTTCACATAACCCTCTTATCACTCCAGGGTTCCTCCGCGGAACCCATTCAGCACCTTCCCAGGAACCCGCTCCTCAACTTTCTAGACTCCTCTCTGTCTCTCTCCGCGGAACCACTCGGCTCTTAATCCTTTACTTATTTCTTCATTTTCTCACACTCACACCCCAGGGATCCTACGCAGAACCCACTCAGCAGCACTCCTGGCACCGGTCAGCAACTCTCCACAGACTCCTCTCAATCACTCTACGCGTACCCAAACGGCGCTCGTCCAGACGCCGCTCAACCACTCCCTAGACTCCTCTCGGTCACTCTTCGCGGAACACTCGGTGCTTTCTTCATTACTTGTTTTATCTCATTTTCTCACATTCATCCCAAGTTCAAACCCCACATATTCCAGCATTCATATTCCTATCTAGTCCAGGTCACAGGACCCTTCAGAATCATCTCCTATGTCCTAACATAGCATTTCTAACATAATTTATCATAAGGCATTCAAGCACATAAACACATACAAGCAAACATAAGCCACCAAGGGGTGACCAAACCAAGTTTACCCACTTGTAAAAGAACCTGGTGGTGTTGCGGGAAGCTTGGATTGAAGTCCCACAAGCCTTGTTGTTTCCAAAGCTTGAGCTCCTCCTTTCTCCAAGGTGAAGAACCTCGAACAAGGTGGAGGGGGAAGAGGTTGTTCCTCTTGGTTTTGGAAGGAAGAAAATGCAACTAAGATGAGGAGACTATGGGGGCTGTGCTTCGGTTGGTGGAAGGTGGAAGGAGATGGAAAAAGTGCTTGGTCTCTTTGAAGGTTTGGTGGTGTTCTTGAGGTTTAGCTTGGTGTGTGTTTTGGGAGGATGTAGAAGATGAAGTTCTCTTGTAAACTTGGGGGAGGGCTCAGTTTTTGGAGGGCTGTTTGTGAGGAAATTTGGTTGATATTTAGAATAAATAAAATGTGGTGAATAGTGGGAGGTATGGGCATGGGTATGGCTTGTGTAAGAAAGGTAAGGCGATGTGAGTTTTGGAAGCATGACTTAAGGGATTGGACAAAAATCCCAATCAGCCGTGCAGCCCTTCTCTCCTAGTTCAGCTGCCGAGATTTCATTTTTTCCCGGTCCCGATTCGCTCGTGTTTTATCGCTCGCAGTCTCGGTGTGTCGCACACGGTCGTCTGAAAAATATTCCGTTTATACCGTCGCGATCCTCTGATTACCCCCTACCTAAGGGTATTAATATTGAAAGGTGTTTATGAATTTTTCTCTGGGGAATTATTTTACCTATTAGTTTCCCATTTTAATTCCCTAATCGTGATTAGAAAATTAGTTAAATATTTATGTTTACGATTATTTTCTAAGGAAAAATCGGGATGTTACATTAATGGTGTCAATGAGTTCAGTAGGTTGCATTACGAAGGGGAAAGTACAAGTCACGCAAGTACTGAACAAGATGATGAAACAGAACACTTTCAATTTAATAATAATGATAGATTTACAAAAATGGTTAACGATGCCTTCAACAGTAATATGCTTGATGAAGAACCTAATACAGAGGCTAAAAAATTTTATAGTTTATTAGAAGAAGCAAATACTCCGGTATGGGAAGGATCTGTCTATTCAAAATTATCTGTGACACTCAGGATGTTGACTATGAAGTCAAAGGCTAATCAATCTGAGAGATCATTTGACCAGTGGCTTTCGTTCATCCAAGAACTAACACCGTCGAATAATATTTTAGTATTAATTAAATAAATATTTAATTAGTTATTAAGTATAAATTTCTATATAATTAGTAAAGTAGATGGCGAATATCCCGATGAACAACGGGATCAGGATCCTGAGAGTGAGCCAATGGACTGACCCGGTCACCGGGATCATCACAGAGACCTTCTCTTAGCTACCTGTTGATGCCCTGAGCACTCCTCCACTAGCACTTACTCCCTCCCCAAATCCACGTATGGGTCCAGGCGTTCATCCTTCTGCTCCCATCGTCATTGAGGAGGAAAAGCCTACACCCTATGACAAAGACTTGGAGATGGACCCAAATTCGGTCCCCGCAGCAGCATCCTTACCCGAGTATTTGGGTCTACACACTCAACAGACCGCAAGGAAGCATGTCACCCCTGTGATCAGACGCCAGCTAGCCTCGCAGACCCATAATGCTTAGGCAGGACCTTCTAGGTTACACATCAGTCAGCGACTGTTGTTCAATATACCCGAGTCGAGGTGGGAGACCGAGGAAGATGAGGACTCTCTTGACTACGACTCCAGCGAAGGGGACTCTGATGAGGAGGACCCCATGGAGGAGGACCTTGAGGAGGAGGAAGAGGAGGAAGACCCCAGGGAGGAGGACCCCGAGGAGGATTGAAGGCCGATTCTCCAGCCAGCAACAAGATCTTCATCGTTTATTGTGTTGATATTTTGTACTGGCTAAATGGATTAATGTTCCATCAGTGTTAATGTTATATGTATATTATTTGAATTTTTAACTATATAATGAATCTAAACATGCAATGATGTATAGATGGGGATCACTTCGTTGAACCACTTTGTCAATTGTTTCTCAAGTTTTCTATACTTGTCATGCTTATATTTATCCTGTTTAATAATCGTTAAGCCTCAAGGCTCTATCGCTTGCAATATATGCTTCATTTTACACGTGGCTCATATTTCATGTTCCGTAAATAAGTTGAGAAAATTTTAAATTGGTCCATATTTTCAAGTAAAGGGTATTTTCAAAGATATTATACGAATAAAGATATTCCAACCAAAGCAAATAACAACTTTGTGAGCATTATTTACGACTTAAGCGTAACATTACAAATATTTTAGTTGCTTATTTTAATTGCTTAATTTTTATTTAATATTTTAGTATTAATTAAATAAATATTTAATTATTTAAATATAAATTTCTATATATTTATAAATTACAAAAATTAATTAAAATTATTTATTAATATAATTATATAATTTATTTAATTAAAATAAATAATAATTTATTAAATATTTAATTAAATAAATAAATATATTAATAAATAAATATGTATTAATTAAATAAATATTTCATTAGTTATTAAATAAATTTCTCTATATTTATAAATTACAAAAATTAATTAAAATTATTTTTTAATATAATAAATCATTTTTAAAATTTTAATTGAAATAAATAACAAATTTTTAATTAAAATTTTATTTTTTAGAATATTTCATTATTATTAAAATAAGGTCCAATAATATGGACGGACAACAGCCGACGATAATGGAATTAAATATTAATATTCAGACAATAAAATATTAATATCTTTGTCGTAGGCTATATCGGCCGTATTTGACGGTAAAGGAATAAAATAGTAATATCTTTATCGTTGGTAATGACCAACGATGTTAAAGGAATAAAATATTATTATCTTTACCGTCGCGATGTACCGATGGTAAACCGGTTCAAATGTACTCACATGTGAACCGATTTTCGTTGGTTTATACCGGTGGTAATTACAGTCGGGTGTCGTTATCCGACGGTAAATCGATTACCATCGAGCACTTTACGGTCAAAAGTCAAGAGTAACCGTGCAAATTTCCGACGGTAACTCCGACTGTAATGAGCTGTTTTCTTGTAGTGTGTGGCTGGTTACACATTCAATAAAACAACATTCAACAACAATAATCAATCATCTTTTCATATCTAAGCCCGAAACATACAAGACCAATAATATCCAAATATCTTACAAGATCTATGTCCGAAACATACAAGACCAATAATATCCAAATACTAACTAAACAGAAATTATTCTCAACATATAATACATAATTGAGAACATAATTAATGTCACTAAAGATTTCTCATCATATATTGTCAAATATGATCTCTCACCATTAATTAATGAGGTATGCTCCATACATGACATAAGCAACAAAGAATTAATAGTTAAAGATCATACTTAACAAAAAATCTAATTGATAGGTCCCATTTCCAAAATTTGGGAATTGTTAAGTACCATATTTTAGTATTTTCATGAGTTAAAATAATACCTTTTTGCTTTATTTTCTAAGCATTTAAAACTATGAGATAAAATGCAACATATTGTTTGCTCATAAGCTTCCTACATGTTTAAAACAGTTTTGTACATATGATTTTTTGATAACCAGTACCTTTTGTTTGAGGACAAACAAAGTCGGACAAACAAAGTCTTAAGTTAGGGGGAGTTGTTAAGTACCATATTTTAGTATTTTCATGAGTTACAATAATACCTTTTTGCTTTATTTTCTAAGTATTTTCGAACCAATTCCCCCACATTTGCAAGATTTTTGCATAAGTTAAAAGATGGATACAAATGACTTAAAAGGGTAAATGTGACAAAGAAAAATCCCACAGAAGAAAGGAGCAAGCAAGTAAGGGCAAGGAGAAGCAACAAAGCACTAAGAAGCCAAAGGAGCAATGAACAGCTCAGCGGTCACCTAAGCCGCTCAACAGCCCATTACTTCAAAGTGAAGTAACTTGAGGCTGAAGCAACCTCTGCAAGCCACCCTGCAACCCTGCAGCCGCCCTGACACCGCTTAGCGCTCTGCACGCCGCTCAGCGGCTGGCAGGATAATGTTAGAGCAGAGCCACCTTTTAGAAAAGAGAAGATTTCATGGTGAAGAAAGTTGCGCCGCTCAGCGGTGCCCTGAAGCCGATCAGTGGTCCTCGAGAATTTTCCCTATAAATAGGGCCCTGCATTCAGCCTTGAATACACTTCTCTCCCAGTACATTTCTCACTTATAGAATCTGAAGTTAGTGTAATTTATCAACAAAGAAGAGGTTAGAGAAGGAGCCAAGAGTAGTCAAGGAAGCACGGCGGTCCTTGTCATGACAGCATGAGAACATGTCATGGTGAGTGTACATCACCTTGTCTCTAAGATTTCCTCTTGTAAAATGGGTTTATAATCCTCTTGTTGTTGGGATTTTGATAAATGTTATAACATGATTGTATCCATATGACTTTGGCATGAATGAATCTATCAATTTCTCTGATTTAAATGAATTGGTTTTACGCTTAAAGCTTGCTCTAGTCTAGTCATCTAAATGTTGTTTTGTAACTTAATAATTGTGAGTGAAAAGTACTCTGCTAAGTTGGAATCAAATCAATGTTTAATTTAGTTAACTTGAGCTTGAACCTAAACTGAATTGTTGCGAGTGAAAATTGCATCAATAAGGTTGGAGCTAAATCAACTCATCTAATAAACCTAATTGCTAGAAATAGAATTAGAGTTATTAGTCGTTTTAACATCTGGAATAACGTTGGTTTACTTTGTTAATTTATGCAAGGAATTGACAGAATAATAAAGGAAACCAAATAATCTTTTCATGTTTGAAAGAGATGATTAAGATAAGAACTGGTGGCGAGAAATCAAATGATTGATAATTCATATGCATTGAGTACATAAATACAAGAAACTGTAATATGAGTCAATGCCCAACAAGCTTCCTAATCTACCTCTAACTTGTTATTCTATTTTTTATTTATTCTCTTTTCTTTATCTGAAAATCAATTTACCAATCACTCACTTTATTGTTTAATTAACAAACTCAAGAATGACTTTATTCAACTCCTTGTGGATACGACTATACCTGACTATACTGCAATTGAATCCTTTGAGGATTTGAAAATTGTAATGAATGATATATATAAAATGACGAGAGTGCAAAATTAAGCTTTCAACAGGAATCCATTTTATTTATAAATGAAAAATTATTTAATTGGGAAGTCATGGGAATATGAATTGACAAATGAATTTCATGGAAAGTTAAAATAAGAATTGATTTGATTTTGAAATCATTCCATTTTAGTTGTAAGACATTTGATTGATTTGATTCCTAAATCAAATGGTTCCAAAGTCCGTGAAGATCAAAACTCATAACTATGAGTTTAATTTAGGGTTTGTTTAAAAAGAAAAATTAAAATAATAAAATTATATTAATAAATATGATTGCATAAAATGTTACAAAAAGTGATGTTAGTCTAGTGGTTAAGGCATTGCCTTGGTATGGTGAATGTCTCTAATTTGAGTCCTAATGAAAGTAATATAAGTTTATTTTTTTATTAAACCTATATGAACATATTTATAAAGAGGTCGGTCAGACAGGCCTAACAGGATTTCATAATAGCCTGGGTTTGGCCTCTTTATTGAAACAGGCCTGTAAAAAGGATTGGGGCCAGGCTGCCTATTCCCACCTCTAACGTCACATATTAAATAATATGACATTTTCCAAGTATTTTTTTAGTTAAAGAATTATATACATATATGAGATGATATGAATTGTTATATGTAAAAGTAAGAGGAATAAACCTTAATTATATCTATAAATATATATATACACACACGTAGAGCCTATCAAATGGGAGGAATTTAAATGGAGTTAAGATTGAAAAAAAAAATTAGTCATTTTTAGTTTTATATTTATATAGAAAAATATAGCTATTAAAATTTTAAATTGATGAAATATTCCTAGCCAAAAAAAAAAAAAACACTTTGCTACGTCACAAGTGACAACACCCCTTATCTAACGGACAACATTTAATATTTAGGACTCTCGCTACCAAAAACTCTAAAATAAAAGATCTCATATATCCATATTTAAGTTATGAATTTTTCTAATAAATATCCTTAAAGTAATAGTTAAGTACTTAAAAATAATATTATTTGAAATTTTTTAATGTAAAGTAGACTTAAAAGTTCTAGAGTTAACTCCCTTAACATATTTCTCACAATTTCACCATATTAGTTGAGAAAATTGGCAAACACCTTATAGGATTGCAATTAATCTTATTTATTTTTATCTTTAAAATGTATATCCTTAAAATTATCCTCAAATTTAGTAATATTTGAATTATTGGTGTGACTAATGTGGTAAGATATTAATAAATCTGGTACGATGTAGATAGATTTGATTATGATATAGAAAATTCGTTGAAATTTAAAATAATAAATCTTAGTGATTAAGAACTCTTTATTATAAATAACAGCACTGTCCTATGTGTGTAGTGGAAGTGTGAGAAAATAATATGTGAGGAATACTTTATGCATGAGAGAAGATGTACGAGGGGCTTTGAGTATGAGAACCATGAGATGCTCTTGTATTTTTTTTTATCATAGTGAAGGTATTCATCCTCTAGGGAGATATAAGCATGAGATTCTCCAAACCATGTTAATTTTTGTCTTTTTACTTGTTGTCGTCTTGTTAATTTCTTCTAATTGGCGTTTGTGTTTATATTTGGTATATTATATCTATACGAGACTGCGTAAGGATTCATTCCGCTACGCGTTCCCCCAACAATAAGTTGATCCTTACAAATGACAAATTTATATTGGCCTTTCACAACTAAAAAAATCAGACAAATAAATCTCTCACAATTTGATTTTTTGAATAAATTGACTTCTCGTAATTTGGCGTTAAGAGAAATTGATCCCTTGACTTTGAGACCAATTGGCTTATCGCGAATAGGTGACAAACATCTTGAGGGATTTATTTGTCACATTTTTTCAATTGTAAGAAGTTGATATGAGTTTTTTTTTTAAGAGACTAACTCATCCAATCATAAAATTATGAAGGATCTATTTTAGGTTTACTGAAAATTTTATTTTTTATCAAAACAAAAAACCCTTTTTAAATATTGATTCGAAATACGTCTGCTAACAACAACCATGTTACTCCAATATCCAATCCACCGGATTGCATATGGATGCATCAATTGGGGCTACACCACATAATAATGACTAATACCTTTAACTGTTATTACGGCGACTATTAATATTAATATTAATATGGTTTTTAATGCAAGGTGTCCGAACGAGAACAGGTCATACTATACTTTGTTATATCAATCAATCAAACACAAGCACGACTTCCGTATATCATCATTGGGAAATTTCTTCCTCCCTACTTATAGGAAGGATCATATATTTAAGAATTTGAGTAATGTTATTCTTACAAGTTAAATTTGTAGACACCCAGAGCTACACTCACTCACAAAAATGGATATAACAACATAATAATTTTAAAATTTTATGATATATAATCATGACATATATAGATATAAAATTAAATATTTATCATAATTTTATAATATTTTTATTGATATCAAACTACTCATTTTTAATATGTTCAAACTTCTTTTAAAATATATAGAATATTCAAGATATTTTCATGTGTCAATGTTTGTTAATTTTTTAAAGATTTATATTATTATAAATTATTTAGTATATAAAATATTTTTTATTTGGACATAACACTAACACGGTTCAAAAAGCTTTCAGATATAGCTCTGACACGCTTAAACACGGGCTAGTCATGAATTTTTTTATTTGAACACTTTCGGTCACCTGTTTTAGATGAGTGTCTTCAAGTGTCGGCGTCGACAGTGTGTTGGACATGGAGATATGACAGTTTGATGAAATTTCATGCTTCCTATCATATTTTAATTTTCTTACATTATAGTGGACATCACATTTTTGTGAGTGTAGATATAAGAGAGTTTAGAGAGCACAGATAATATTTTGCTAAGAATTTTTCATCTAACACCCCGACATCGCACAAACTCAAAAAAATTCTTAAACATTCATAGAAAATAGTAACACTATGATGATAATTATTTAAGATAACTTTGAAACAACCACGTTCACAAAAATAATAGACTTCACACATTTATGAGTATAATTGTCCTAAAATTATCCCAAATAATTGTCCTCTTATCATTTCTCTTTAAAAAAGAATAATTTTTTTACTTTATATCATTTATTGTTTAACTACATTAAAAATATGAGGAAAATAACAATAATAATAACACACAAAATTAATTTGTCAAGTGATAAAGAGTAATGATAAGTGTACAACCTAAATGATATTAACCGTGTTGTCAACCCATAGTTTACACAGTGAGACTAAATGCACAAACTTTTTCAACGCACATGCATAATTTTTTTTAAATATGAAACCAAATCAAATCGAATATGTGGTGTATTAAATAGCGAAAAGTAATTATTGCATTCTCTCTCCACCTCCCCACTCACAGTCTAAGCATGTAGACTATTCTCTACTATGCACAAACATTTTAAAGCATATGCATAAACTTTTGAACTAACGTGTACAAACTTTTCAATAACCAGAATGTGGTGACCCATAGCTCCATTAGTTAAAAATAAAAAAAGGAAACTCGTGTACTCTGCAGCAGCACAACGAGACAGGGACATTGTAGCGACGCAAATTTTGAGTCCTACATCAGGAAATGTGATAGAAGGAGGTCTAGAGCTCCCCCTATATATAAAAACCTCTCGTGAGTGTTTAGACTTGCTAATTTACTCAAAAGCTTGAAAGATTCCACTTTTTATGACTATTCATTACAGTTCTTTTTATTCTTTTTCCCTCTTTGTTATCCTGCTTGTGGGGAAGTAATGCCTCCAGGAAGAGTGTTAGGAGTTCCCAACGTCAGTGCTCCTTAGTGATCAGTCATTTTCATGTGAGTGGCTTTTTTCACAGTCTATTTTCAGACCACGTATTTATTTTTATAATTATTTATTTTACACATGTTTTATGAAATCCTAGGAGGTGAAACTTAGTATTTTCTTATACACATTTATGAAGTTGGTTATTTCCTTATTTATGAAAATAGTTATTTGTTTAGAAACTTGTTTATTTATGAAAGTAGATATTTATGAAAATATTTACGAAACTATTTTAGGACTACATGTGACCATTTATTACATTAAGTCTATCATGTTGCATGTGTTTGATATTTATGAATAAAGTCACGTTGAGCTATCAGTTTATCAGGTACGTTATCAAGCTCATGTTATATTATGTTATGTCGTTTAAACTGTTTTCGGGAGTTATATCTAGGACAGAACTGTAAGTTAGCGACAACGTACGCTGACCCTGGTAAACCTTAAATGATCATAATGTAGAATAAGATTCATGTAGATCTAAGGCAAGACTGTAAAGCCCAGACATGGTAGCTCGTGGTGCCCAAGGTCATGTATGATGTCATGTAGATTAAGGTAAGACCGTAAAGCCCTTTGGATTGTCTATCTAGAGAACTCCCAATTTATTTATGTTTTCAAATGCTTTTATGCATTATTATATAAATGTTTTCATGATTTTTATTATATTATATATTGTATTTGCATGTCATGACTATGAACTTTCCCATGTCGCCGTGGGGTTTGTCATTCACTGAGCAATAAATCACCCCTCATCAACCTTTTTTAGATAACGTTGATGAAGATACGCCGCTCGTTCTGCAGATCTCAGCAGATTGGATTTTTGATAAGCTTCACATTGTCGTGGAGTATTTTCATCATTTTATTTCAGTATTAGGATAATTTATCTTTATGTCAGTTAGTAGAGTGCCCCAGTGGACTACAAGTAGAGTGTTACGTATTTTTATTATTTAATTTTGTATCTTATGTAAGAGATTTTACTTTATTTTATTTAAAAAAGGTTTTCTCTTTATTTATTTATAAAAATTGTGTATTTTCATGATTAGCACATTAGGAGGATTTCATAAGGAAACTAGTCCCTTGCGTGCCAATGGCGATTTTTGGGATCGTCACACAGAAACAAAAAAATATGACGGAAACGTAAACAAAAATGAAGGCGAAGAAGAACACTTTCGCATTCACATGCACAAACTTTTGAATAAAAATGCACTAATTTTTCTATACACATACACAAATTTTTCACCAACCAAACATGCATAAACTTTTTTACACACATGTACAAATATTTTGAAACACAAGAAAAAATGAATATGATGGAAACGAGAATGAAAACTCTTAAATTCATAAAGAATAAGATGGAAACGAAAAAAAAAAGTGATCAGAGATTGGAAAATACGAGAAAAAAAATAAAGAATAAAAAAAAGAGAAAAATGCATATTAAAAATAATGAGTTGTACAAAAGTTGACAAATTAAATTGTACACAAAACATTTCTCAATAATTAATTAATGGAGTATAGATATAACACTTTCGTCTCATTAATTAATTCTGGCATGATCTGACAAGAATATAGTTTCTCTTTCACAACCCTACATATGTATCCCTTTCCGATCCTTCCTCTTCATGCCGTGGCAGCTACAAGGCAAGTTTCTATTCTTTTTTTTTTTTGCGTTCGTCAATCCTTTCTACGTATAATACTTAACACTTTTTTTTTTGTTTTAAAAAAATATTAAGTATCAATTATAAGTGTGAGTAAATGGCTTTATAAGTTGATTTCTTAGTTCTGCAAAGCATCGCTCCATGAAATAATAAGAGTGCAAGTACCTTGAATCTCATCTTTAGATTAAAAAAAAA
>QANU01098351.1:14393-36581 GCA_003254905.1 Nissolia schottii
AGAGAGAGAGAGAGAAAAAGAAACAAACACACATATAAGGAAGATGTGGAAGTTGAAGATAGGAGAAGGAGGAGAAGGGTTAGTTTCAGTGAACAACTTCATTGGAAGACAACATTGGGAGTTTGATCCACATGCTGGAACTCATCAAGAACGTGCTGAGGTTGAAAAGCTACGCCATGAGTTTACCAAAAATCGATTCTCTACTAAGCAAAGTGCTGATCTCTTGATGAGAATGCAGGTAAACGGGCTTTTAATTATTTGTATAATGTTTTTTTTATTTTATATATATACATACATATATATATATATACATATATATGAATTTATTTCTAGATGGTGAAGTAGTATTGTATTGGAGGGTAAGAGCATCTCCTCTCCGATGTCTCTGTTTTGGCTCTAACCTTGTAACATTCATGACGCTTTATCGATGCGTCATAAAAAAAATAAAAATGTTTATATAAAAAAGTATAGTCTTTTTTCAATTTAAGAGAAGGGATCAAATTTTGGTCCCAATTATGATTCTATAACTTAACTTTCAACGTGTCTCTCTTTTCAATTAAATAAATTGTGTTATTTTATCATAAAATTAAAAATAGAAGACACGTGTCATGTACTTATTGATTCAAAATAAAGTGAGATGAGTTTTTTCTTAGAGTAAGACCACTTTTTTTTTATGATCTCATCAAATTGAGACTCTCTCAATCTCAATTTCAATGGTGTGAACAAAGTGGCTAAACAATTAGTGAGACTAAAGACTCTTTAAAAACAAGTAATTGGAGATGTTATAGTTGAATTACTAAAGTGTGCACCAAAAAAAATTTGAATTAATGAAGTACGTGATGTTTATATCTCAATAAGTAAGGTAAGATTTATGTTAGATTTAGGATAACATAAGTGGATGAATACACTTCCTATTTAACTGTTTACTTTGAATTATATTTGAGTATTAAATAAATAATTAAAAAAATTGGAGTAATGCTTTATAAAATTATCCCTATTTAATATATCTATTTTCATTTACTATTATATCTATTATTCATTTTCTCTCTTCCACTACTTTCTTACATTTAATATGAGTACATTAAGAAAAGAAATATAATTAATATTGCTTAAATTTAGAAAATGTTTAAGAACGAACGGAGTAATGTTATTAGAAAAAGAGTTTACCTAAGGAGTGGTCTAAAGACAATTAATAAGTAGTCTATAATAAAAAAAGTTTGAATTTTTTTTCTTTATATATACACTATATTCAATATATTGAGGAAGATTTAAAATGTTTACTTTTTTAATAAAAGGTTACTTTTATTGATTTCTTAACCAGTATGTCAGAGATTGATTAACTAAACTTTTAGAAAAAAAAAACTACAAAATAAAAAATAAAAAGAAAGTAAATTTCTCCTTTCTCATTTAATTTGGACAAAATAACTAAATGTTATTTCACAACATCATTATCAATACAAAAATACTACATGTACACCCAATTTCATACACTCATACATACATCATTAATAATGCACAAACTTTATTCTCACGAATGCACAAACATCACAAACTTGAAAATGATACTCTCAACTATACTTAATTAAGTGCACAAACATCACATGAGTTAAAACACAAACTTTATGTATATAAGTACGAGGTGTATGTATAGTATATAATTTTTGGTGTACGTGTAGCAGAACTCTTATCAATAACAAAGAAGATACTACTTACCATATTAAGTACTTTTCTTTAAGTTGTTCTTTTTCATTTTCAGCTGCCAACTCCTACTTAGAAGAAATTTCCACACGTAACATTTTTCTTCTTTGGGTGGAATCGTATTCAAAGTTTTTCTTGGATACATCATATTTAACATTTTAATTTCTTATAAATTTCAGTTAGAGAAAGATAACTCATGAATTTGCGTATTTTAAGAGGATTTGTTTTTGCGTAAGCAAGACTCTGACTCAACTAAAATGTTGTTGGTTGAAATATAACCATTAATTTTAGACTAAAAAAACAGAAAAAAGAAAGAATTGTAGTGTAAGTTTGCATTCTTAGAATTCATAGACGGATATATGCACTAAACTACTAAGTATAGTACTATACATTTACACGCTCTATGACTAGTAATTGTGGTGGTTGAGCATTGATAAATATTGAAATCTACTATTATTGAGTGGCAGCTAAGAAAGGAGAACAATTGTGGGCCCATTCCACCAGCAATCAAAGTGAGAGAGGGAGACAAGGTAACATCATTAGCATTGATTAGAACAATGAGAAGGGCAATCAGCTTCTATTCATCAATTCAAGCCCATGATGGCCATTGGCCTGCTGAGTCTGCTGGCCCTTTGTTTTTCCTTCAACCTTTGGTGAGCCTTAATTTTATAGCCTATAATAGTAGCTAGTTCTCTTGCCATATAATTTTGTAAGGAGTAAACCATTGAAATCGTTCTCCATGATGACAATATCAATCAACTTAGTCTTTAAAATATCAAAATTATCAAATTCATTTCTTAAGTTGTCAAAAGTCGATCAGATTGATTAATGCTGAAAGATTAATTTGATTGATTTTTGACAACTTTAAAGACGAATTTGATGATTTTTATACTTTAGAGACAAACTTGATCAATGATGCCAAAATTAAAGACAATTTTGATCGTTTACTCATATTGTAATTGTGTGTTAAATAAATAATTTTGTAAATATGATTCAATGACATTATCCACATTTGAAAAGTGTAGTTAAATGTAAAAAAGACCAAACCGACTCATTTTAAAAAAAATGATTAAACTTAAATGCTTTTAAAAACATGGACCAAAATAATTGTTTAGATATAATTATGACATAAAAAGAAAGAATTTATCCTATAAGTAAATCTATAAAAATATTACTAGTAATCATATTGGTAATTGTTTTTGGATCTATATATAAATATAAATATAAATATAAATAAATCGATGTTAGTGAGCATGCCCTTATTGATCTTAATTATGACCATATGTGCAGGTAATGGCACTCTATATTACAGGATCCCTCGATGATGTTTTGGGACCAGAGCATAAGAAGGAAATTATTCGGTATTTGTATAATCATCAGGTACATTTATTTATTCACAGAATTAAACTGCCACGTGTTAGCAAAGTGATATTTGTGTACTTCAACTTTTTGATCAATCAATTGAAAATGGAGTTTTAACTTTTACCAAATACTAATTAATAGCCTTAACTCCATTCAAAAATTAAATTTATCATAAATAATATTAAAAATAAATCTAACTCGAGATAAAAGAAGTTATTTAATTACGTGAACAAATCACATACCGTAATAATATAGCCCAAGAATTTTTCACTTGATAAGTATTATTGAAAAATACATTTTCATCAGATAGTTAATTTTCTTAATTAATCATTAGAATAATATTGAAATCCTTAATTAATAAGTTTTAAAGTTGACATTGTTAACCAACTAAACTTGACACACTTCTATACCACTTTTCTTGCAAAAAAAAAACCAAACAAACAAACAAACAAAACCATATTAATTTAGTTATAAGTGAATTGACCAAGTATTTGCTGGCATTTTTCTCGTGATACAGAACGAAGATGGTGGTTGGGGATTCCATATAGAGGGTCACAGCACAATGTTTGGATCAGCATTAAGCTACATTGCCTTGAGGATACTTGGACAGGGACTTGAAGATGGTGAAGACATGGCAATGGGCAGAGGCAGAAAATGGATCCTTGACCATGGTGGTTTGGTGGCTATTCCATCTTGGGGAAAGTTTTGGGTCACGGTAACTAAGCATATTAATCATTATTTATATATATGTTTCTATATATCACATTAATTATTTGAGTCACTTTAGTTGACTTTTAGTGGTCTAATAATGCATCCAAACAAACAAGCATGTATATATAACAATATTAATCTTGAATTGGTGAATTAAGGTGCTTGGAGTTTACGAGTGGTCAGGTTGTAATCCTCTTCCACCTGAGTTTTGGCTTCTACCTAAATTCACCCCTTTTCATCCAGGTTTCTTAATTCCTTAATTTGTGCAATCATTTTCCATGCATGCATGCATGTTGACTCTTTTATATATCTAAGTCCTTAATTTGCCCCCTTTGCCATAATGTTAATTGTTAGGGAAAATGTTGTGCTATTGTCGCTTGGTTTACATGCCTATGTCATATTTATATGGGAAGAGGTTTGTAGGCCCTGTTACTGGCTTAATCAGGTCCTTAAGAGAAGAAATGTACAATGAACCTTATGATCAAATCAATTGGAATGGAGCTCGGAACAATGTTGCTAAGGTCCATCAAATCTCTGTCTAATTTGATTATTTTGTTTTGCGTCATATATATATATATATATATATATATATATATATATGCATGCATATCCTCTTAATTATAACATTCCTTCCTTCCTTTGGATAATTTTAATGACATGTTGAACTTAATACAAGTGTAAATGTTTTGGTGTAAATTAAATATTAAAAATCAAATGGCATGCAATTTTAGGAGGATCTCTATTATCCACATCCCCTTATTCAAGATATGTTATGGGGATTTCTTCATCATGTGGGAGAACGTTTGTTAAATTGTTGGCCGTTTTCCATGCTTCGACGAAAGGCTCTTGAAATCGCCATCAATCATGTACTATATGAGGATGAGAATAGCAGATACCTTTGCATTGGAAGTGTAGAAAAGGTATATAACAAGCATTTACCATTGAATGTGTGATATATACATTGATCTCTAACTAATTAAGCAGACTAGTCATTAATTGGTCAAATGAAATTAATGGTAGGTGTTGTGTTTGATTGCGCGTTGGGTTGAAGACTCGAATTCTACTGCATACAAACTTCACTTAGCTCGAATTCCTGATTACTTTTGGCTAGCTGAAGATGGTTTAAAAATTCAAGTGAGCATTGCCTTTTTAATACTATATTAGTTTTGGGTTTACAAGTAGCTTCAAATTCACTCGTCATTGTCAGTTAATAACATTGTTTTTAATCCTCTGAAAAGCTAATTTGATTGACATGCACTTCATATAATTAATATTTTTATTGTCATTAACTAACAATGAGTTCTATTTTGTTTTAATATATAGAGCCTCTTCAGGACATATAACGGTTTATTTTGAGAGAGTATTTTTTCCCTATATATTTATTATATTAATAAAATGTATCATAATCATAATTCACTAAATAATTTATAGATAAATGCACATTTACTTTCTATTTTTAAGAAACTTTTTTCCCCATAAAATATGGGTGATTTCTTAGCTACCCTATGAGGTAAATATCCTATGATATCTAATTTAACCATTTTAAACAATTTTTACAACTAAATTGATTGATTTTTGTTATTATTTCATGATCTAATATGACATATTGATGAACTATATGATCTAATATGATAAATTAATACTTTTTAATACAATATTTGTAGAGATAGCTCAAATGGTCCGTAAATCTCTAAACGTCTTATAAGTTGACTCTTTCAATGATTTGACTAATGAAAAGTTTATTACAATCAACGCACTTAATCAATATCGATGCAGAGTTTTGGAAGTCAAACGTGGGATGCAGCATTTGCTGTACAAGCAATACTTGCTTGTAATCTGAGTGAAGAGTATGGACCTACACTTAAGAAAGCACACGATTTTGTAAAGGATTCGCAGGTAATCACTTAAAAAATTTCTGTTGGAAAGGTCATTGCAAAGCTCAGGTCCGCCACAAAGTATTTATCCTTATATATGCACTTTATCGACGCCCCTATATATTTTTGTTGCAATAATTACTTTTGAAATAGAATTAATGCTATCTTAAAGGTTCGTGAAAATCCATCTGGTGAATTCACCACAATGCATAGACACATTTGCAAAGGGGCATGGACATTCTCAATGCAAGATCAAGGTTGGCAAGTATCTGATTGCACTGCAGAAGGACTAAAGGTTCATCCGAATTCTATACAAATCATTGCTTCAGTTAATTATATATTACCACCCAATTATATAACATTATATTATAAGCAAGATTTTTGAAGGAGTGGATGTGAGAGTAAAAGTGTCTAACTCTCTTTTGTTTTTGTTGCCACGTCAGCAGAATTATTTGAAGCATATGATTAGATGATAGTGCAAAACTCTTTTACACTAATATATAGTGTGTCAAAATTAATCTCTTCACTAACGTGAAAACACATGATTAAACTATAGTATAAAATACTTTTATACTTACATCAAATAAAACATTTATCTCAATCTATAATTTAATGATAATTTGATATACATGATGGTTTTAATTCCACACATACTAAGCTTCGACATTTGCTACTAAATATATCTATAGGTTGTGCTCCTATTATCAGAAATGCCAACGAATCTAGTTGGGGAAAGAATGGAATCACAAAGATTCTATGATGCTGTTAATGTCATCCTCTCTCTACAAGTATGGCTTTCTAATCAGATCATCAATGCCACTTTCCATTTTTTTTTTGTTATAAACTAACTTTGAGAATGTAATTGGATACTCCCTCATTTCCAAATTATGTGTCGTTTTAGCTAAATACACAAATATCAAAAAACTTAAAATTAAGAGTAGTTTAAGGAGTAACTTCACTAAATTACCTTTAATATTTAATTGTAATATAACATTACTTAACATTCTCAAACAAAATAAATTCGAGCCATAATTGAAAACTTGACAATAAATGTTATCTGAAAAGATGAGAATGACAGATAATTTGGGAAGAAGGGAGTACAACTCTTACATACCTTTTTTTTTATAAAAAAAAAAATGACAGAGTAGTAATGGTGGTTTCCCGGCTTGGGAACCTCAAAGAGCCTATCGTTGGTTAGAGGTAATTAAGAATATATATATATAAAGTCATTATAAACTTTCAAACAAAAGATTAATTATGACATTGTTTTAATTAAGCGGAAACTTGTGTCTATTGCAGAAATTCAATCCAACTGAATTCTTTGAAGATACTCTTATTGAGATGGAGTAAGATTACACTAAAAAAAAACATGTTGATGCATATTATTTTGGTTCATTCTTGATACTACTGAGTGTGTTCAATGTAATGAAATAGGTATGTAGAGTGCACAGGATCAGCAATGGAAGCATTGTCTCTCTTTAGAAAGCAATACCCAAATCACAGAAGAAAGGAAGTAGATCACTCAATTTCCAAAGCAATCTGTTATATTGAAAACACACAAAATTCTGGTGGATCATGGTATTTTATCTCATGCACTACTCACTAATCCACTATATATATACACTAGAAGGTTCCATCTTTAACCGTTCAAATTGATACATATCTTAATGACAATATAAGTTTCGAAGACACTCTAAATGACTTATAATTGCTATAGCAATGTTATGTTGTAATGTATTAGCGTACACAATTCATTTATTTTTTTATAGGTAGTGTTGGTTAACTTGCCTTTAGCCATGTTTGGTTGAATTATAAAAAAGGTTTATCTGTACCCATTCGTCCCCTAGAAAAATTATAAGAGAATGAAAAATATGGTTTTTGGCCCCTTAATTATATTTATTTACCCATTTATTTATTTTAGTTTGGTCCATTATGTTTAATTGTGTTCAATTGGATTTCTTACTGTTTTAAATTGGTATNTTTCGAAGACACTCTAAATGACTTATAATTGCTATAGCAATGTTATGTTGTAATGTATTAGTGTTACACGATTCATTTATTTTTTTATAGGTAGTGTTGGTTAACTTGCCTTTAGCCATGTTTGGTTGAATTGTAAACCAATTCGTCCCCTAGAAAAATTATAAGAGAATGTAAAATATGGTTTTTGGCCCCTTAATTATATTTATTTACCCATTTATTTATTTTAGTTTGGTCCATTATGTTTAATTGTGTTCAATTGGATTTCTTACTGTTTTAAATTGGTATCAATATATATGATCTACTTGTCAATAAACTAACATAAAATGTTGGCATGGCGTAAATGATAATGACGTGTACATTCATGAATTTAACGTGAATTGCACTACATTAATATCTTTTGTTAATTTGTTGACTGATACACCAAATTAATACCGATGAGAAATGTAAGGGACAAAATTAAATAAAATTAAAGATAAACATAAAGGATAAAAAAAAACCTATTTAGCCCAAAACATTCATGATTCACTCACTACTAATAAGAACATAATTGTACAGGTATGGTTGTTGGGGGATTTGCTATACCTATGGTACGTGGTTTGCTGTAAAGGGGCTAACAGCTTGTGGAAAAAACTACAATAATAGCCCTTCTTTACGCAAAGCTTGTGAATTTTTGTTGTCAAAGCAGCTTCCTAATGGTGGTTGGGGAGAAAGTTACTTGTCAAGCCAAAACAAGGTGTGTGTGTGTATATATATATATTACGTTTCATTTTGCTTTGAATAGTGCTTTAGTGATTGTACTTTGAAGGTAAAGGAGTTCATTAAGAATTCATATACACGAGGACTACACTCATATAACATGTTTTCCTTTCCAAATAGGTGTATACAAATCTAGAAGGCAATCGTGCAAATTTAGTTCAAACTTCATGGGCTTTGTTATCCCTAATTGACGCAGGGCAGGTTTGTAATTAAGTTATTCTTCAAGTCTCTAACTAGTAATTTTATTTTTGGGTAATATAAATTTTGGTGGATTCTTAGGTGTCCCTACGGCGCCATGCCCTCTTCCTCTAAGAAAAAAAATGCAATGTAGCATTGTGTTAACTTACAAATTGTCAAATAATCATATATAAGAATGTTTACAATAATACCTCAATTTATCTTCAATTTTTATTTTCAAAAATAAAATTCCCAAATTACATGGTTATTGAGGGGTTTTTTCAATATTTTTACTTCAAATTTGGGGATTTAATTTTTCGAAATAAAAATTAGAAAATTTATGTAACCAAACATAAATTAAGGTTTTTATTATGAACATTCTTATGATTGTTTAATAATGTCTAAAATGATACAATGTTAAATTGTATTTTTCAAAGAAAGAGGACATGACATCCCTAGGTACACCAAAGAATCCACAACAAATTTTAACGTCTTTTTAACCGGATTTTTGGTCAATAGGACGATAGAAATTGTAATTTCGCTTCTCGATCTCGACTCAGGGAATGGAAGCAATACTCCTTATGAATTCTCAAGATTTTATCAATAGTGAAAAAGAGAGAATTAAAATGAATAGCTTTAATAATATTGCGAAGTGCAAGTACATACATAAGCTGAAAATTACATAAACATAAACTAAAAGTAAATGAAGAACTAAAAGTAAAAGAAGAATTAAAAGAGATTGGGTGAGGAAAGAAATTGAGAATTTACATATGGGGAAGAAGAAGAAGAAGAAGTGGGAATGAGAATGCTTGACGTTCTCTAGTGTATCCGTTGGTGTCGTGGTGACGAGAAAACGTGGGAGTACTTGCTAAGTGAATCCAATCCCCCTAATTCTGATCTCCCTTTTCCTATTGGTAGAAAATCCTAAGATATAATAGCCTTGTACGGTTATTGGCTGAGTCTTGGGCGGTTGATCTTCGTGTAACCTCTTGTAACTTCTCCACTTTGAATTTGAAATTGAATCAAGTTACTTCATTGGGACGTATTGCTTCAGCAAGATCCACGTGCACTTTGAATCCCATGCTTGGCTTCACAACTTACAAGTTGAATAAAAAAAAGTGCAAGTAACCATATATATTCTACACGGTTCTTTTAATGCATAACCACCCCTACACACTTTGTAACTACTGTTCCAATTGAATCATACATGTTTGACCTATAAAGAACCTTCATGTGAAAATCTCTTCAATTCCTTTGCTCATGTATAGGCGACCATCACTGGTTCTTAGTCGACTGCTTTTTATCCTAAGCCAACCCTTAATAACATATACACATGTAGTCGATCCTAATGGGTACATATATTATGCTCAAGGCATTGACATATGTGCATTAACACATATGATCTCCCCTTTTAATGACATATATATATTCGACCCATGTATATGTAATGAGGTGAAATGTGTAAAAGAGCACTTATAGAGATAATGGATGTATTTTGGATATTTTCTGCATTCTTTTGTGTGTCAACTACAATAGAATAGGACAGTGATGGAAAATCCTTCCTAAGGAAGGAGATGACTAAGAGAAAGAAATCCTAAGAGAGAGAGGTAAGATAAGCCAAGACAATTTTTCGTACCTCTTTACAATTCATAACTCCTATTTATACTAGTCTAGACTCCCCTAATTGGACTAATTGTTTATTGGGCCTATGGCCCATTGTAACATCCTGATTTTTCCTTAGAGAAATAATCATAAACATAATTATTAAATTAATTTTCTAATCATGATTAGGGAATTAAGATGGGAAATTATTAAGTAGAATATCCCTAGGAAATAAGACGGGTCGCGATAGGAAGTTTGGCAGATAACCGAACAGTTGTTGTTCGCCGATGAAATTTTCTGGCGCGCAAAAAGGTGTCCGTGAAAATAATCTCCAGGAGAAAAATTCACAAACACCTTTAAATATTAATACCCTTAGGTAGAGAGGAATTAGAGGATCGCGACGGTATAAACGGAATATTTTTCGGACGACCGTGCGCGACGCACCGAGACTGCGAGCGATAAAACACGAGCGAACCGGGACCGGGAAAAAATGAAGTCTCAGCAGCTAAGAAGAGGGCTGCACGGTTTTGAAGGAGAATTTTTGACCAAAAACATAATTCCCCAAAATGTGCTTCCAAATTCCCATCACCATACTTTTCTTACTTACTTCACTAAATCACATCACTCACCCATACCCATGCCCATACCTCCCACTATTCACCACATTTTCTTTATTCTAAAAATCAACCAAATTCCCTCACAATCAGCCCTCCAAAAATCGAGCCCCTCCCCCAAGTTTACAAGAGAAATTCATCTTCTACATCCTCCCAAAACACACACCAAGCTAAACCTTAAGAACACCACCAAACCTTCAAAGAGACTAAGCACTTTTCCCATCTTCTTCCACCTTCCACAAACCGAAGCACAGCCCTCAAGTCTCCTCATTTTGGTTTCATTTTCTTCCTTCCAAAATCAATAGGAACAACCTCTTCCCCCTCTACCTTGTTCGAAGTTCCTCACCTTGGAGAAAGGAGAAGCTCAAGCTTTGGAACAACAAGGCTTGTGGGACTTCACTCTAAGCTTCCCTCACCACCACCAGGTTCCTTTACAAATGGGTAATCTTGGCTTGGTCAACCCTTGGTGGCTTATGTTTGCTTGTATATGTTTATGTGTTTGTATGCCTTATGACAAATGATATTAGAAATGCTATGCTAGGACTTAGGAGATGATTCTGAAGGGTCCTGTGACCTGGACTAGATAGGAATATGAATGCTGGAATATGTGGGGCTTGAACTTGGGATGAATGTGAGAAAATGAGAGAAAACAAGTAATGAAGGAAGCGCTGAGTATTCCGCAGAGAGTGACCGAGAGGAGTCTAGGGAGTTGTTGAGCGGCGTCTGGACGGGCGCCGAATGGGTACGCGTAGAGTGACTGAGAGGAGTCTCTAGAGAGTGGTTGAGCGGCACCAGGAGTGCTGCTGCGTGGGTTCCGCGGAGGATCCCTGGAGGGTGAATGCGAGGAAATGAGAGAAAATAAGCAAAGAAGTAAGCGCTGAGGGGTTCCACGGAGAGGAATTGAGAGGAGGAGTCTAGAAAGTTGGTGAGCGGGCACCTGGGATGGTGCTGAGTGATTCTGCGGAGAGGAACTGAGAAGAGTCTAGAAAGTTGATGAGCAGGTACTTGGAAAGGTGCTGAACGGGTTCCGCGGAGGATCCCTGGAGTGATGAGAGGGTTACGGGAAGAGTGATGAGTGAGCACTGGGAGTGGTTCTGATTGGGTTCCACGGAGGATCCTTGGCAAGGCTGAGAAGGTTACGTAAAAGGTGCTGAGTGAGTACCAGTAGTAGTGTTGAATAGGGCTCCGCGGAGGATCCCTGGAGTGCTGGGAAGGTTACGTGAAGAATGCTGAGTGAGCACCAGTAGTGGTGTTGAGTAGGGTTCCGCGGAGGATCCCTGGAGCGCGAGTGCTAGGTGGGTTCCGCAGAGGGACCCCGAAGTTGATGAGTGATTACAAGTATGTGTGTATGATGAATGAATGAGTTATGTTTATGATGATGTATGATGATCTATGTGGAACATTGCATGTAAAATATGTATATTAGGAATGATTATGCTATCATGCATCATGAGAATAGAGGTTAATCACGTAAAGTTTAAAGAACATAATTGAACCTTAAGAAACAAGTATGTAGCTATATGATCGGAAGCATCTCTCTTGGCGGACACGCCCCTTACCAGTTCCCCCCAAGGGGGTGGATTGGTTAATGATGATGAAAGAAAAGAAAGGAAGAATGAGAAAGGGTGACGTCACACCTAAAGTTATGAGATGATGATGTATGAGTCCAATGCTTGGTTGCGTCACAAGGGCCAGCCCCGCCTCCTACCTAGTGGAGCTTAGCCCACTTGATTGGCGGCGATGGACACTAGGCCCAATCGGTGGCTAGCAACCACTCTGGTGTGAGCGCAGCTGGGTCGTCGTCAAGTTGGGAACAGAAGTGGATGTAGTCATTTGGCCACGACTACATGAGCGAAGGACTAGAGGAAAAGCGCTAACCCGCGTAAGCCGGTATGCGTAAGAAAAGAAAAGAAGGACGCTAACCCGGGCAAGCCGGTATGCGTAAGAGAACCCCATGCATAGATGATAAGTGCCAAATTGTGATAAAATGCTAGAAGTTAATTGGCACTTATCTGTTCTTAATCAGGATAAAACAGTTAAAATAATTCTAAATCAATACAAGTTTTTATTCAATGGATCAAAAGGAAGTAAGGGCTTGAATCTGTGTGATTATTGCAGGAAAACAACAGGAAATGAAAGGAAAGGAAGCCATGCAATTGTTACAATGAACAAGGCAAGAAGACAACGTACATCAAAAGAGAAATCGCTCAGCGCAANTATGCATGTTCACTTAGAAACACCTGAGCGGCCGGGTTGATAAGCGAGAAAAAGAGATTCCCCATGCCAAGATTAACCACTGAGGACGACTGTTCTCACCCCCACTCGCTTATGCTTCCAGGAGTAGGCGAAGAGTATGAGGGGTACGGGAGCCCTATGAGGAGCCGCACATGGAGCAGTAGAGGATCGAGGACGAGCCAGTCTAGCTCGGCATCAAATGGACGTTTTGCCATATTTTGATATATTTTGAGATGTATTTTGATGCACTTGGCTTATATATGTAAACTATTATGATACTCCGTTGGTTGTATTATGTGATGGACCAGATACTTGTTATGTAATTATTTATGCTAGTAATGATTATCATTTTTAAGCTTCCGCTCTATCGTTTGCATTATATGTTTGATTCACGCGTGGCTCATATTTTGCAAATAAAGTAACAAGTGGAAAAGTTTTAAAATGGTCCATATTTTCCTTAACCTCTTATTTTCAAAAGATAATAAAGGACTATAAGTAATCCCACCAAATGATTAACAACCTAGTGAGCACTGCGTACTACTCGAGGGTATGCAGTTAGCTAGGATGTTACACCCATTCCTACTCGTTACACTACTCCCCCCTTCAAAATGAACCTTGTCCTCAAGGTCCGAGAATTATCTCCACCCCGGTCCCATTGCATAAATTGTAACTTGCTATAATGGTCTTCAACAATTGGGCCAACTTTTGGAAATTGCAGGACAAAAATATCCTTGTTAGTGGCCCAAATTAAGTATCTCCTTTTTGGGAAGAAATTTCCAACCATCCAAGTCCAAAAAAATTGCTTATGCACAAGTGGACCAGATTGGATTGGGCCCAAATGCATCAAGCTTCTTTGTAACTGACCCATGAGACTACATGACTTTCTTTCCTCATCTTCCCCCACTGAAACCCTAGCCTTCTTCGTCAGTTGAGCAGCAGCTCTCCCCATTACCACTAACGATTTGACCGCTGCCAGCACCACCGGGAATAGCTTTCAAACGGCTGCCCTTCCCACCAGCATTATGCTGACGTTTTTGTTCTTCTTGGCGACAACACCCCACCAACTAGAGAGAGTTCCAGCTGCCTCTTTCGCCGGAATGGACACGCCGTTGCCTTTCTCCCCTTTCCTTGCTCCTGTTTCCGGCGGCCATAGCCCACCGCGAATAGCTTTGCGCGACTGCTATCAAAAGAAACTCGGTGGTCGGTCCTTTCCTCCCTTCCCGCGACGTAGCTGCTACATTTTTTTATGCCTCCAGAAGTCGCAACGCCGTTTGGGCCACCCTCCAGAGTCTGTCATCCTTGCTTGTCGCCGTGCTTCTTGCCAGCCACTGCGCTACCTTAAACTCCCTCAGATCGTCGCCGGACTCGTAGTTGCTGCTCCGATCTGTTCTCATCTCAGTCCTCAAACTGTGTTCGCCGCCATACCCGTGAATGCCACCTCGTCGGCGTCCTCTGTATCCGGCTCCGTCACCACCACGGCGGCTTCCCTGGACTTTGTTGTTATTAAGATTTTTCGCGTCAATCGTCGTGGTGCATCCGTCAGAGTCCAAATCGATGGCGAACTCGAAGGATTTGTTCTCTGTGAGGCTCCAGAAGCCATCAGATCGAATCGAGGGCTGGTGAACGAAGAGCTCCTTGCCATCCTCGTCGGGGGTTATGAACCCGTAACACTCCTGATCGTTGAGCACTTCACCTTCCCAGTAACCCTCTCACCCATTCTTCCAAATCTTCACAAACTCAACACACATACACAGAGGTCTCGTCGTTTGGGAGAGAATAAGGGTTTCCCCGTCATCCACGGTGATGTTGGCGCACCTTTCACTACAGTGGCTCCACCAATGTCCACCACGGTTAGATCTGGAGCTGGTGGTTTCAACCAACGTCTCTTCTCCGTCATGCTCAAAGCTAGTGGTTTCGGTGGTGGCTTCCACTGTTCTAACTCAAAAAATTCTGAGGATGGATCTATATTATGCATACTCAATTTCGGTTCAAGTAAGTGGAATTTTACCTCCCTTGCAGCTTGAATTTCAGCATTTTCATCTGCTTCTGCTTGAATTGATGGATTTATGAGCTTTAATTCTGGATCTGTTACTGGTGAATTGATCTATGTATCTAGATGTGTCTTCGTTTCTGCTTCTACCTTGGTTGATTTTTTATTCTGGTTTTGAATTTCTGGTTCTGAATTTTCTACTTCTTGAGCTGTTGTTGTTGCACTGCTTTCTGCTGCTGAATCGTGTTGATTTGTTGTCCTTGCATTTTCTGTAATTTTCTCTGTTGAAATTGTTTGCTGTAACACTACTGCTTCCCACTCCACTTCCCAATCTAAAACATCATTGTGCACGAATTCTGGCAGAACCGGAGCAAACTCACTAAAACGCTGCAAGAACGCGAGCTCGAATATGAACATCATAGCGTCCGGATTACATCTTCGCCATACTCAGAACCACGCCAAAGCCTTGGCAGTCAGTCCCTCTGCTACCTCCACCAATCGCAACGGATCTGGTGTCCAGCTTGCATCCCAAAACCTTCAAGCACAAAGTATCCACCAATAGGCATCTCTTCCATTGAACAGTGGAATTTTCTCTTGTGTATTTTATGCATTTTCTGAATTTTCTGGTGTGGAGGATGAGTTGATGTCTCCACCATGGATGGTAGGCATGGTGGGCAATGAAAGCACCATTTGTAATGAGGTGAAATGTGTAAAAGAGGAATTATAGAGATAATGGATGTATTTTGGATATTTTCTACATTCTTTTGTGTGTCAACTACAATAGAATAGGGTAGTGGTGGAAAATCCTTCCTAAGGAAGGAGATGACTAAGAGAAAGAAATTCTAAGAGAGATAGGTAGGATAAGCCAAGACAATTTTCCATACCTCTTTACAACTTATAACTCCTATTTATACTAGCCTAGACTCCCCTAATTGGACTAATTGTTTATTGGGCCTATGGCCCATTCCTACTCGTTACAGTATATCAATGTATTATCACTATAGGTTACTTTTAACGTAAACTTCCTTTAGGTCGCCTATCACAATTGGTCACCCTCAAGGTCATCAATAGGTCATTCTTAACCACAACTTGAAACCCGAGGACAATTTTCTTAACTTAGCAAATTTTTAGTATAACAAGGTCCTAAGCCCTATATAGCAAAATTCCTTCATATTATAACAGTCTTGATCTAACTAATGGAAGGCTTATGGTCAAGGTGGAATAATGATGAATGTTTCCCTTGTTAGACAAATGAAAATTAATGTGTTTTAACTGTGAATGTAATAGTCTTACATTGATAAATTTAGATTAAGTGAAGAGTATATATTCAGAAAGACTTATAAACTCATTGTCTTAAAGTTTTTGGTTAAGATATAGCATCTAACATAGTTTGTATCTCACTTGACCTATTCATTAAAATTTCCTTCGATTCTGGTCCCCTCAAAAACTATTAATTAATAAGTTAAATATTCTAGATGGTTCTTCTTGAAAAAATAAGAAAATTAATAAAATATATGTTAGAATATATATNTATATTAATTATTGTGCTAATTATTAATGTTTTGTTGAAAAAAAGGCTGCGATAGATCCTACACCCATACACCGTGGAATAAAGTTATTAATCAACTCACAAATGGAAGATGGAGACTTCCCACAACAGGTAATAATAATTCATGTGAAGAAATTTTGATGCTAATTATTAATGTTTCTTCGTCAACACATTTTGCAATTTTGATTCATTATATATATATATATAACAGGAAATCACAGGAGTATTTATGAGGAATTGTGTTCTAAACTACTCATCTTATAGAAACATTTTTCCCATATGGGCTTTGGGAGAATATCGTCGCCAAGTTTTGTATGCATGAACACCAAATGCATCTACTCAACCTCTTATCCTTCAGCTTATTTAAGTGCTCAATTGGTTGTACCTTTTTATCACCTAACTATTATGTGCAATGTATTTTTTCAATGATTATATATTTGCTTGTCTTACAACATGTAAAATATGTATGTTTCACATTTTTTTTAATGTTATTGAAGTAGTTTTTCCTCGGGCATTTCATTTGTATTGTAAGCCAACTATATTAGAATATTTAAATAATTTCTTACAACTTCTTATTTTAAGTGGANAAATATGTATGTTTCAGATTTTTTTTTAATGTTATTGAAGTAGTTTTTCCTCGGGCATTTCATTTGTATTGTAAGCCAACTATATTAGAATATTTAAATAATTTCTTACAACTTCTTATTTTAAGTGGACAAATGGTATGCATCTCTCATTTCGATCAATATATATATTGTAAGATAAACGTGGATTTAATTTAATTCCTAGTCATTCACTTTAGTTATCTCACTTCAAATCTTGATTAAGAGTACTTGGTGTCATTTTATTTAGAAAAAAAAAGTCAATTTTTTAATTAAAAAAAGAACTTCTCATACAATTGAATCTGGTTAGATCAAATATTTAAATTAGAATCCAAAAGAATTTACTTTTCAGAAGAGTAGTTTATATATATATATTCAATTTTTTTTAGGTCTATAAAATATAAATCAAATTTTACGATCAAATTTTTTAGATAGTTGAAACAAATGTCCTATTTAATAATAATAACAACAATGACAATAACAACAATGATGATAATTATAATGACATATCACTCTCATCTACTTCTTTAAAATAATATTAATATTCCTAACATCCTTTCCTTTCACAAAATGAATGAAATTTGGAAGAATAGCGATGAGGTAGGATAGGAAATGGGATCAAATTTTACGATCAAATTTTTTAGATAGTTGAAACAAACGTCCTATTTAATAATAATAACAATAATGACAATAACAACAATGATGATAATTATAATGACATATCACTCTCGTCTACTTCTTTAAAATAATTAATACGTGATGAAGAAGAGGAAGAATAATGGCGCCAAGTTTACAGCTGTTGTTTGTTTTGCTGTTAGTTATTTTTGTTATTCTCTTTCATTTCTGTTATGAGAACTGTTAGCATGTGACTACATGAGTAGGCTACACGGTAGTCCTTTCTCTCCCACTATATATGTATTCACTCCAGTAACAGTGTAATAGATGAAATCATATTCGCTTTTCACTCTTCAATTCTTCCTTCACTTTCTCTTGCATTCTCTGGTGATGGTATCAGAGCTCTGCTGCGCACTCAACTATGGCTCGGCAACAAGGAAACAGAGGGAACACAGTTGCAGGAAGCTCGTCGAATGAAGCTTCGAACGGCAACAATGGTGATCCAGCTCTGAATCCGGTGAGCCCGTACTACTTGCATCCTAGTGAGAATCCTTCTCTCATTATAGTTCCAGCACTCCTTACCAGCTCGAATTATCATCGATGGAGCCGATCTATGAAACGAGCTATGATAGCTAAAAATAAGTTCAAATTCTTGAGCGGAGAAATATTGAAACCGGATGAATTTCATCCGCTGTATGAAGCATGGGAAAGATGTAACATGATGATCCACTCTTGGATCATGAACTCTGTGTCTCCGACGATTGCTCGGAGCATAGATGGAATTGATGAAGCTGCTGCGGTTTGGCGAGATCTGAGGGAAAGGTTTGCACAGAGTGATTTCCTGAGGATTGCCAAGCTTCAACAAGAACTATACACGCTGCAGCAAGGCAGCATGACTGTAAGTGAATTCTTCACCGAATTGAAAACTCTTTTGGGAGGAATTGGAAAATTATAGGCCGTGTTTAGAGTGCACCTGTGCGATTAAGTGCTCGTGTGCTGCTACTAGAAATAATCGTGCTCACAGGGAGCAGGATTATGTCCTGAGGTTTTTGACTGGCTTGGATGACAGATTTGGAACTGTGAGATCACAGATCCTTATGCAAGATGTGCTTCCTAATCTGAATAGAGTGTTCACTCTTGTGGCTCAACAAGAATGTGAACTGGATGGAGACTTGGATGATGAGGGAAAGGTGCAGATCAATGCTGCAGCCAGCAATAAACCTGTTGCTAAAGGGAAAACCAATGGAAAATCTTGTACAAACTGTGGAAAATAAGGCCACACCTATGAAGAATGTTATAGAATCATAGGCTACCCCGCGCATTGGAAGTTTAAGAACTCCTCAGCCAATTCAGTGGCAACAGGTGACTCAGATCAAAAGGATGAGACTGATGATGCACAGAAGCAAAATCCTGGACTTGGATTCACACAGGAACAGTATCAGAGTATACTAACACTGATTCAACAGAAAGATGTAGCATAGATAAGCAAAATTGCTCATGTATCTCGAGTGAGCATTAACCACCTGCCTGAGAACTTGGAAATGACAGGTATACAACATATTTCTTCAGTAGCAGCTTTGTTTAATTCATCAAATGCTTGGATATTTGACACAGGAGCAACAGATCATATTTGCTCTGTGCTGTCATGGTTCAATAGCTATCAGAAAATTAAGCCAATAGAGATAAGGCTTCCTAATGGTTCCAGTATTGTGGCTGAGTACTCTAGTGATGTTGTTTTTAACTCAAGACTGAGCCTTAACAATGTGTTGTTTGTAGCTGATTTTAAAGTAAACTTGATTTCTATTTCAAAGCTTGCTGCTGCTAAGGATTATTCACTCACATTTTTGCATGATAAATGTGTAATCCAGGATGTGAACAACATGAGGATGATTGGTTCTGGTAGGCAGATTGGTGGCTTGTATTACTTGGTTACAAGGGGCTCGAGGTCAGCTTCAACACCAAGCTCTGCAGCTTCTGCTCCAGCACCTGTGATAGGTTCATCTGCAGTTTTCACTGCTGATAGCACATTTGTAATACCTACAGAAAGTCTGTGGCACTATAGATTAGGGCATCCCTCCCCTGCTAGGATGGCCCTTATGAATATACAATTTCCATTTGTAAATAAAGGTGATTGTTCACCATGTGACATATGTCACTTTGCTAGACAAAAATGTTTGCCTTATACTATTAGTAATTCAAAAGCAGAATCCAAGTTTGAGTTGATCCATATGGATATATGGGGGCCATTTTCAATACATGGTTGTCATGGACATAGATATTTCCTCACTGCAGTTGATGATTTTAGTAGATTCACCTGGACCATTATGTTAAAGAGTAAAGCAGAAGTGATGAACAGCATTAGAAAATTTGTAACATTCATCCTAACATAATTCAACACTAAGGTTAAAACCATTCCAAGTGACAATGGGGTTGAGTTTAATATGCCTAATTTCTATGATTCCTTGGGAATTATGCACCAAACTTCTTGTAGAGAGACACCTCAACAAAATGCAAGGGTTGAGAGGAAGCACCAACATGTGCTCAATGTAGCAAGGGCTTTGCTATTCCAATCAAAGTTACCTAAGAAGTTCTGGTCATATGCAGTCCTGCATGCTACCTTTCTTATTAACAGGGTTAACACACCCTTGTTAGCAAATAAGTCCCCTTACCAGGTTCTCTATGGCACAGAACCAAACCTCAACATGGTCAGGACATTTGGGGGGCTGTGTTATGCCTCCACACTTGCTGCAGGGAGAAGCAAGTTTGATCCTAGGGCAGACAAATATGTGTTCATAAGATTTAAACCAGGGGTAAAAGGTTTTTTCCTCCTCAATATTAGATCAAAAGCCATTCAAGTGTCTAGGAATGTAAGGTTTTATGACCATATATTCCCTTACAGTTGTTCCAGCTCTCATGACTCACCCATCACCTGTCCCATAGCCCCTATGCAGACAGTAGAAGCCTATGAGCCTGATTACTTGCACAACATACATTCCCCTACAACCACAACCCCACAGCCTCACCCTGACCAACCTGGTTCATCACACACAAACCATACTCCCCAGCTCACAGACCAGCCACCATTATCAGCACCAGACTACACTCCCCAGCTCACAGACCAGCCACTAGTATCAGCACCAGCAACATCTGAAGTGAGGATCTCTACCAGAAGGAAGAAGCAGCCACTGTACTTACAAGATTATGAATGTAACCAAGTATATGCAACTCCATCACCTGACCTGCCAGCACTAACTTCACCATGCTGTAAGTATCCACTCTCAAACTACATCTCTTATGCCAATTTGGCTCCCTCCTTTCTAAAATTCTTGGCTGCAATTGATACTAATGATGAGCCGAGAAATTTTGCTGAGGCAAATAAGCATGAGTGTTGGAGGCAAGCAATGAGAGCAGAACTGGATGCTCTTGAGCAAAACAAGACCTGGCTTATTACTGATCTGCCACCTAATTTCATCCCCATTGGCAACAAATGGGTCTTCAAGATCAAAAGGAAGGTAGATGGCACAATTGAAAGGTACAAAGCCAGACTAGTGGCAAAGGGTTACAACCAAGTGGAAGGGATTGACTATTTTGACACCTTCACACCTGTGGCCAAGATAACCACAACCCGGGTTCTATTAGCTGTGGCAGCAATCAAAGGTTGGCATCTTCACCAGCTAGATATGAACAATGCTTTCCTGCATGGGGATTTAAATGAAGAGGTCTACATGACATTGCCCCTTGGTTTGCCTAAATCACTACCAGGGAAAGTGTACAGGTTACTCAAACAAGCTAGCAGGCAGTGGTTTGAAAAGTTATCACACGTGCTGCTATCCCATGGTTACTGTCGAGCAAATGCAGACCACACTCTCTTTATTAAGAGTTCCCCTGATGCCTTTACAGCTCTCCTTGTCTATGTGGATGATATCATCCTGGCTGTCACCTCCCTTGAAGAGTTTCAGACCATAAAAGGGATTCTAGATAACAAATTCCGCATCAAAGATCTTGGCCAATTGAGATACTTCCTTGGCCTTGAAGTGTTCCACTCAACTGCAGGTGTTACTTTGAGCCAAAGAAAATACTGCCTGGACTTGTTGCAAGATTCGGGGACCATGGGAGCTAAACTTGCATCCACTCCTCTTGACATTGTTGTCAGGTTGCATTAAAAGGATGGGGAACCATTTGCAGATGTTGCTGGCTACAGGAGACTGATAGGCAGGCTGCTAATGAAAGCCTTTTTAACCACCTTCTAAAATCTTGACACAGCTTAGGTTTTGTCGCAACTATGCCAAGCTCGTAGAAAGCTTATCTGCGCTTTTGTTGTTCAAATTTAATTTATATATATCCTACTTTACGGCTTTTAAATTCCAAAGGAATCCGATTGCAGTATAGTCGGGTATAGTCGAATCCACAGAGAGTTGTAAAA
>QANU01098381.1:0-10071 GCA_003254905.1 Nissolia schottii
GCGGATATTGTACCCCCACCTAGGCTTGCCCCCGTACGACAATGCAAAGGCGTGGTAACCGCCCACCTCCAGGTATGCCATATCGACACCACCTGTGGCGGGCTTCCACATTCAGGATGCCCCTCGGACCTCCTGAAGTGGGATCATAATTGGCTCACGTGATCACGGCCTTTTCAGCATGTGGCACTTAGCCTCTTTTAGCATTTTTCATTCATTCAACATTTTCAGCAGCATTTCAGAATTTATTTCTTCTCAGTACCTACAGCATGATATGACTTGTTTCCTATTGTTCATTTCATAACCTTTACTTATCTCATAATTACTTCTAATTCTTTGACTTCTCTTATAAAATGCATGGAATGCACATACTGCACATACATCATGAAAAACATGCTTCATGAAATGTTCCACACATAATAATCCTATCTAGACCAGGTCACAGGACCCTTCAGAATCATCTTCCTAACCTAACCAAAATTCTAAACAATTCAAGCATACATAATCATACACACACACACAAAGACATACACACACATAAAGACATACACACACATAAACTCTTACAATCACCAAAGAGAGGAGAACTAGAGTTACCCACTCCCTAACTAGCTTCTTGATGATTGAGGAAGGATGAAAGTAAGCTTGGATTGCTTGATTGAGTTCTCTTGGCCAAGAAGTGAAAACCCTAGGTTATGGAGATTTTAGGGTTTTGGAACTTGAGCTTTCCTTTCTACAAGTGAAGAGAAACTCCTTGCCTTGACACTTGCTTGTCTTCTTTAGGAGTTTGAGAAGGAATTAAGATGATGGAAGCAGGAGATTATGGTGGTGGAAAGCTTTGGAATAGCTTTAGGTTATGAAAGCTTAGGAGAAAAGGAGTTTGGAAGAGCTTTGATGTGTTTGGTGTGTGTGTTTCGTGGGGGATAGGGCTACTGTGGGTTATTAGTGGCCTTTGGCCTTAGTGTTTTTATTTTTCTTTGTATGGTCTTGGTCGTGTTCGTTCATTAACTATTTATATCTGAACGTCCTAAAAATATTTCGGACATACCGTTGTGACCTATAAATTTTCCTTGTTCATATTTAAATCTTTGTTGAAATATTCTCACATTATTTTCATATTAGTGTATTTTACAGACTCCTTTGAGTCACACTTAAGTTCTAAAAATAGCCTAATACTAACCCGAACGTCACCAAACGTCCCGAGATCGCATAATTATTATTTTTAACTAATACGATAGAGATTAAATAAATTCTTTGAATTTTATTTCATTTTTATCTCAGCTTTTCCTTATTAACATGTTCTTAATTATTTATTAGGCGGAATTTTAGCGAAGAGAAAAACTTGGGTTGTTACATTTTGTCTACTTAATTTTGATTTCCGAAAATTAATTTCAGCAATTTAAATTGATTCAGCCCATGATGAACTCCAAAGGCAAACACATGGCAAACACATGCCTAAGATAAAGCAAATGAAGACATGCACAATGACACCTAACAAGCCATGCACAATGACACCTAAGATATGGTCATGCACTCATGTTTTCTCTCATCATTTCACTCAACTGAAGCCAAAGTAATCAGCCACGGATTGCTTGCTAGGCACTTAGCAATTAGAAGCCATGACACCTAATAAACCATGCACAATGACACCTAACAAGCCATGCACAATGACACCTAAGACATGGTCATGCACTCACGTTTCTTTCATCATTTCACTCAGCTGAAGCCAAAGTAATCAGCCTTTGTTCAATTCAAAATTCATTTCAATCCATAAACCAAGGCAAACCGTAGCAATGCCTGGATATGCAACTCGGTTTCAATTCATTTCTTTCCTTGCAAATTCTCTTTAATGTCCTTGTTTTCTTTTTTCTCTTTCAGCCACTAAAAATACGGCTCCTTCAACTTAATTTTCTTTCCTTGAGAAATTCAAAGCAAAGCAAAACAAAGGAATGCAAACCGTGTAAATCATTTCTTGTGTTCTTCCAAGTTCATCAAACTCTCCATCATATTCCTTGCTAAAAACCGTGGCCTCTTGGTCATCATCCTCTCTTGATTTTCTCAAGTTTTATTGAGAGAAAACTATGGCAAGGCCTTGCCAAGAATCCATCATCAACAACCCAAAACTACGAACGACCAAAGCTAGGCCATAGGAGGAGCAAGGCCAAGCAAATTCAGTGCCAAAAGAATCACCAAAAATCGCCACCACCATCATCCTTGGAGGACCTTGCATGCAAGCCTTGGTGCCTCATCAAGTTGGAATGATGTTATGTGGTTGTTGAAAATTTTGTTATGGAAGTCCAAGGTTGGTACATGGGTTTGATTTTGAAAGAATGTGACATAAGGGAAAAAAAACTACATTTTGGGCACATAAGGGAAAAATTGTCAAAACTGTAATTTCGGGCATCAAGACTAAAAATCTGGGTTTTTTTTTCATAAAAAATGGATTTAGAACTATCGAAAACCTTAGGAACAAGTCTTGAGCACATCGGATTGGTGAGAACCAAAATTCTAAAGAAAATCGGTGTTTATGGGTAAAAATGACATTTTGGACAAACAAGGGCAAAACTGTGAATTCGGGCATCAAGAGTAAAAATCTGGGTTTGTTTTCATAAAAAAATGGATTTAGAGCTATCAAAAACCTTAGAACCAAGTCTTGAGTACATCGGATTTGTGAGAACCAAAATTCTAAAGAAAATCGGAGTTTATGGGTAAAAATGACATTTTGGACAAATGAGGGCAAAACTGTAAATTCGGTCATCAAGACTAAAAATCTGGGTTTGTTTTCATAAAAAAATGGATTTAGAGCTATCAAAAACCTTGGGGTAAGGTCTTGGAACTCTCTGGTTTCTGATCGCTATTTTCTGACAGAAACCAGACGTTTGTTTTCCTAGTGACTAGTTTGATGTCTGTTTATGTCCAAGAAGGGTTATGTTCTTTATATATGTTGAAATTGATGATTTATGTTAAGGATATGTTTAAACATGAAATGTTGAGTTATGTATGTTCTATGTGTTATGTGTTACATGAATATATAAATATGTGCCAGATGTGCTATGTACTTCATGAGGTAATGGATAAGAAAATATGAGATTTATGATGGAATTGATTTTTAGAGCATGGAAGTATGTCAATTGTTATGAATTGAGGAATTATGTTTAAGGCATATGGACTATTGACTGGAAAGGGATTGTATTGATGTGCATCTTATGTGATTATGTGTCATGGAATGGATTAAGGAAAGGAAGGGAAAAAGGAATAGGGCATGACGTCACTAAGCCCCTAAAAAGGAAAGGAAGGATAATGATATTAAAGGATTCTTTTCCTAGCTATGCCATTAGCCGGTAGGAAAGGCAAGCTAAACCCTGGGTATGCCTCATCCCTAGCATAAGGACGGGGTAGGATCCCCTTGCCATCCCTAGCATAAGGATGGACTCTCCTATCGTGAGCTACTGAGGTTAAGCGCTGCCTAGTCCTCACAGTACTAAGACAGAAAGGAAGCCTGTCGCGGTAGGCCACCGTTACGGGGGGGTTGAGCTTGAAGTATGTGCTCTAAGTGATATAACTGTACATAAGTGGAGGTGCGAAGAAGCTTATAATTAAAATGGGCACGGTTATAAGTGGACGCTCACTGAAGCTTATTATGTGATTAGGTGAAATATGCGATTATGTATAACTTAGGAAGTAAGGTAGAGAACAGATGACTTAGTTAATGAAGAATAGGTTACCCCGTCACATAGTTAATTTAGATAAAGCTGCTCAGGCTTAGTATGGATCTTAATAACCAGTAGGGCTATAGTATAACTGTAACACCTAGAAATCCCTGAGCGGCCTGGAGCCTGTATGAGGAAAAAGAAGTCCCCTAATCCCTAAGGTTTTCCATTGAGAACGCTGTGTTCTCACCCCACTCATCCATGACTCCAAGTTATGACGAAGGACAAGGAGCGGAACAGTATGAAGAGGAGGTGTCCCAAGACCGAGCAGCAGAAGATTAGACTAATAGCTAGTAGATTGTATATATGTACGTGCACTATTATGTGACATTTGGTACTTGCTACTTAAGATAACTTATGTATTTATGTATGAACGTGTGATGGACCAATGTTTGTTGTTTGCCATGTGTTACCTATCTCCATATTCTATTAGTTAAGCATGCTATGTTTCCGCCCGCGATGTATGCTCTAACACGACAAGGCTCCTAATTTACTCTATGTAACGTACAAAGAAAGTTTTAATCTGGTCCATATTTTGGGTAACAATATGTTCAATGTACAAACGGGACTAAGTATTATCCCCACCAGAGCAGATAACAACTTAGCTAGCAAGCTTGCGACTTAAGTGTAGGCTAACTAGCTAGGGTGTTACATCATGTGCCCTTGACAAGGATGAAGAAGGTAAATCAGTAGAGATCACAAAGTATAGAGGTATGATTGGATCTCTACCATATCTCACAGCTAGTAGGCCCGATATAATGTTTAGTGTATGCATGTATGCTAGATATCAAGCTTGTCCCAAGGAATCCCACTTAAGTGCTGTAAAAAGAATAATGAAATATCTAGTTGGCACTATTAATGTTGGATTGTGGTACCCAGAGGGTGACACATGCCACTTAGTGGGATATTCAGATTCGGACTTTGTCGGATGCAAAATTGATAGAAAAAGCACAAGCGGGACTTGCCATTTACTTGGATGTTCACTAGTTTCATGGCATAGCAAGAAATAAGTAAGTGTAATGGTATTTATTTTTGTTAACTCCTAGCACGTACTGGTTCTGTTGCTCTAGCGACTCTGCTGAGCCGTACTATGCTTTCGAGCATGAATCTGGTGCACACTTGACGAGTTGAGATGTGCTGAACTAGTGAGCATCGGATCCTTGAGGCCGATCACCTCAGGTTTCGCAGATGTTAGTGGACAGCCATGTCACTCGGAAGAGATGAGGCACGGCATTGCTTATGATTGAGGGTTTTGTAGGTCTTTCGAAGGGTCGCGAGAGGCGGTGGGCTGCTGAAACCCTGGAAACGTGACGAGTGCGACGCTAATTGAGCCACGATGTAGCCTGAGGTGAGCCGGAGGGTTGCCAGGGTAAGGAAAGCAAGGGAGAGATATATATGAGTCTCTGAGGGAAGCAGGAAGCCGAGAGTCAGGAAGAAAGAGTGTTAAAAACACTTAGGGGAACATGTTTCAGGACTCATTCGAATGCATCATTCGAATGCTTATCAAATTTGGTTCATTCGAATGCAGACCTGAGATTTATTCGAATGACAACAGCAGAATTATCCAATTTGCAAGGCATTTTGCATTTTGTGTTTTGTTTCCCCCCAAGGCCTTCCCGTTTCAGTTCCACATCCTATTTGGGATTGAAAGCCGAAGGGCGCAGAGATAAATTCCTCCGAATTCCTGATTTTACTCCTCCATGGGAAAAGCTTGTATGTTATTAGTTTTTCCCCGTTCAAAGTCGGTTTTTGTCAAATTCTTGGATCCAACTTCGTCACTCACACTGTTTTGGTGTAGGTAGGGTCCTAGACCTGGCCACGAGCCGTTACGGCCACTACGTATGACAGCGAAATGTCACCTACGCGCATCATCGTTGCGAATTAGGACAAATCCATCCGCGTGGCCCTCCTTCCACTTCCAATAGGCGTATTGGCACCAGTTGAGGGTTAGCCGGGAGGCGTTGCCCCCAAAATTGTCGTTTTGCCCTTGAACCCTAATTCGTCCCAAACACCTCCATAATTCCAGATTTCTTCTCCTTTCCACGAATTGAGACCTAATTCCTCGTAATTCCTCCCTAGATGTTATCAGTGGGTGCTAACGGGAGGTACCCCGTTGCCTGAAACCCTAATTTGCTGCGTATGGACAGAAATGCCCTCAAGGAGAGTAATTAAACTATTAAGTGTATTTTAAATTGCATTCATAATAGATTGAAGTCAAAAAAGGGAAACATAAACGTTATATTAATAATTAGCCGTAATTACATAGGTTAGAAGTTCGCCAGACCCATTACAAGTCGAATCCCCAAAATACCTCTAGCCTATGATATTTACAAAATGTCGTTTAGGCTACTATACATAATCCTAAATGCCATATGTCCTAAGAAACCCTAGTGGTCCTACTCTGCCTCCTCTGGAGCTAAAGCCGAATCCTCTTCCATGGCCGCTGTAGCCTGACTCGAGGTCGAAGCACCCCCAGCTGGATCCGACCTAGACCACCCCAGATGTCTGCAAAGTGCGTCTAGATCCCGATTCTCCTGGAGCACGTTGCGGTCTATCTGTACCACCATGTGCTCGAGCAGCTCCAGATGCAACATGTCCATGCTCAAGGCATCGAAGCAACGCATGAGCAGGTCCATCTGCTGAGAGGAGAGGCCAGGGGCCGTAGCTGGCTCGGAAGGGCCAAGAGCAGCAGCTGTTGGGCCAGCAGAGGTGGAGGGAGCAGAAGAAGACGAGGGAGCCGCTCTCTTCCTTGCACGACCACCCTAAGGCGCGTCATACGCTAGCTAGTTGTCGTCCATAAGGGAAATGTGCATCTTCGCCAGGCAACCAAAGTCAATTTTCCACGTGACCTTAAGCGACCATTTCTGCTCCCCTGAAAAACGAGAGCACCAACAAGAACTCCAATTAGTAAACCGTAAAGCCATATAATTCTCTAGAAAGTAAAAACTATGTAAAAGAACATGAAAAAGCGAAGTCGGGTACTACAGGAACCTGGAAGTAGTTCAAGAGTTCAGTAATTTGCACGGCGTAAGGAAGCGCATTGCCGCACATGCATGCTTGGCCCATGCGGTGCATCATGAGTATGGCCCAGTTGAGCTTGCGGTCCTCAGCCAATGCCCACAGCACGAGGCAATCATCCCTCGACATTACGGAGTGATTCCCGCTCCTCGGGATGAGGGTGTGCGTCAACAGGTAATGGTAGATGCGCAGATCTACCGGGAGGCCGCTAACTTGTGGCCGGTTCTTCGAACTCTTAATGCCCGAGTGACCAATGGTGTCCAGGGCCAAGTCTTCCCCGAACGGGACCCCAGCAGAAGTAACCGCCTATTCGGATACGCTGGAGGCCAACTCATGCCCAGCGAACGGTATCTCGAGCACGGTCCTGAGCTGCTCCAAGGTTAGCTCGATGGGCATGCGCAGACTTCGGTAGTCAATATGTTGTCAGTGATCCGCATGTTACTGTAGAAAGCGTGAATCAACTGCGGGTACATTGGATGGCTGAAGCAAACAAACTCCAGCAAGTCAGCGGATCGAGTATAGGAAAGTGAGGATCTCTGCCGAGGCCTCCTCGAACCTGTCCCGGTCCAGGATTTTTGGTTCCATAATATCTCGCTCCTTGTAGTTAGCCTCAAAATTGTGTCATTGCGCTTCGGATGAGAACCAATGTGGGAAGTCTTGTGTAGATGATGGTCCTGAGTTTTTGGACCTGGAAGAGCGGCCGCTGTGGTGGCTCATAGTGCAGGAGGTGAGGGTACGATTTTGGGGGAGAGAGGGTGAAGAGAGTCGCGGATTGAGGGCGGAAAAGAGAAGATTCGGAGGGGAAATGCAGGGAGAGCTAGGGCACACGGTGGGGGAAGGGAGGAGGCAAGGAATTGAAGTGGTGCGAGTTGGAGAAAAACCTAAGCTCTGCTAGGGTTTTGGTCCTGTATGAGAGGAGAGGAGGAAAATGAGGGAGAAAGAAAGAAAGGCGTTTAAAGTGGCTTCAGATCGCAGTTCATTCGAATGAAACCCGTTGTTCATTCGAATGAATTAGTAAAAAGTGAAGGCATTCGAATACTTCAATCGAATGAGCCAAGAACTCTGCAAATCATTCGAGTGAATGATCATAAGGGATTTGAATGAGGTATCCCAGGGATGGTTTTTAGGGTTCTTTTGAATCCCAAAGAGCCCAGGGAAGTTAGGGCATCTCAGGGAAACGTGCCCGGACCCCTAAGCAGCCCAGAATAGGGTTAGGAGCGTAACGACGCTCAAATTTTGGGGACGAAATTTTAGTAAGGGAAGTGGAATGTAACATCCCGAGTTCCCGTGCGCGGAAAACTTGTTAATTTCGCCGCCGAGAATGGCTGGGAAACGCCGAGAAATCAAGGGTGGAAGAATTACGCCTCCGAAACCCCAAGGATGCAGGGAAACGGTTAGGTTTAGTTTCCCGTAATTTTCCAAAGTCACCGGGCGAGTTTTGACTCGAACAGAGATTGTTTTGGACACCGAAAAATGCCCGTGGAATTTCTCACCTTGGTAAGAAAGTCCAAGATCCCTGGAAAAACAATCCTGGAATGAAGGGAAAAATAAACGGATCACGACGATATGTCCGGAATATTTTTAGAGCAACCGGGTGTGAGACATTTCGAACAAAACGCGATCAAACGAAAACGGAGCCAGATAGGGTAAGGTTAACTTTTGAAGGAAGTAAATAATAAATAATAATATAATAATAATAATAATAACTGAAGCTTTGCTTCAGAAAACAAAGAAAAGGAAAGAAAAGAAAAAGGAAAAAAGAAAAGAAAAGAGTTACTGTGCGTGGTTATAAATAACCACGTACGTTTCAAAAAATATAACATTAATTTCAACCTCTTTCCCAAACATCGGTCCCGTTCCGACACATCTAGGTTTCGTGCCGGAGTCTCGAAAAAATCGCCGTAGCACGCCATCAGGAAGAGGAAATTCTTCACTTCCAGCCTACCGAATCAGAATCTCCATCGGAAGTGGGTAACTCTAAGCCCACTATCTATGTGATTAAATTTTTAACTGTATATGTGTTATTCTGTATATCTAACTGTGAAAATGTTAAGTAGTATTTTGGGGAAATATAGGGTGAAAAGGGTTTTGGGAAATTTTGAGGAATGAAATGCATAACTGTACTAATTGGAACCCTAGGAACAATAGGTTTCTGTGGAAATTTGAGAACTAGAGTCTCGGGGAAGCGATTTTATAACTTTCATTCGAATGGAGGAGGATTTCAGTCGAATGAAAGCCATTTCGAGCTTTCAATTGATTGAATTCTCATTTTGTCGAATGAAAGAAATTTCAGGATTTCATTCGCTTGAATTCTCAAAGTATTCGAATGAAAGCTTGCTGATGGATTTCAATCGAATGAAACTCCATTTTAGTCGAATGAAAGCACCAGTAGGGACTTTATTCGAATGAAACTTGAAAGACTTGAGACTTTAGTGGTTCCAAGGGATCCAATGAACAAAGATTTGTCCATTATTGTGTAGCAAAGCATGCATCATGAGGAACGGGTTGTGTATAGGTGTTAGGGCAACCCTAGAGAATTAGTGGTCAAACACCTAATGTTAAAGATCATAATGGAACGTAGGGAACAAGTATGTAGTTATATGCTAGGAAGCCTTGTAACCCCCTAGCTAGCTAGCCTACGCTTAAGTCGCAAGCTTGCTGGCTAAGTTGTTATCTGCTCTGGTGGGGATAGTACTTAGTCCCATTTGTACATTGAACATATTGTTACCCAAAATATGGACCAGATTAAAATTTTCTTTTGTACGTCACATATAATAAAATTAGGAGCCTGGTTGCGTTTAGAGCATACATCGCGAGCGGAAACATAGCATGCTTAATTGATAAAAGATGGAAATAATTAACATATGTCATAATTACAAATGTGGTCCGTCATACATACATAAACAAGTGCATATGTTACATCATAAGTTATAATTTACATAATAGGTACAAAGATCACAAAACAGTGCATATACATATATATACTATCCACTAGCTAACTATCTACTCATCCGCCGTCCGGTCCTGGAATGCCTCCTCCTCATACGGCTCAGCTCCCTGTTCTCCATCAAAACCTGAAGTCATGGATGAGTGGGGTGAGAACATGGCGCTCTCAGTGGGAAACCTTAGGGATTAGGGGACTTCTTTTTACTCATACATACCTCAGGCCACTCAGGGAATTCTAGGTGTTACAGTTATACTATCACCCTACTGATTTTAAGATCCATACTAAGCCTGAGCAGCTTTATCTAAATTAACTAGGTGACTGGGGAACCTATTCTTCGTTACTAAGTTATCTGTCCTCTACCATACTTCCTAAGTTGCACATAATCACATAGTCACATAA
>QANU01098381.1:11783-32719 GCA_003254905.1 Nissolia schottii
TTTTTAGAAGGTGTTTGTGAATTTTTCTCCGGAGGAGTATTTTTCACAGATACCTTTAATACATCGTTAAGCTCCCTCGTCTGCAGACAACCGTTCCGCTTGCGATTTCGCTGTCTCCCAAACTTCCCAATAAGGTTGTAGGGCTAATCTAAGGTATTTGGGACTTTCTCCCGGCGTAGGTTGGATTCCCAGAGACTTGAGACTCTCTGCTGGCTTAACGGGACCAAACGAGACTGTTCGGGTGTCTGCGAAATCGTCCGAAACCGAACTGATTTCCGTTTTTTCGCCAGTCTAAGTTTTTCATCCATCTCTAGGGGTCGAGAGGAATCATTTGAGTGTCAGCAAAATTTATCAAATCCCTACCGAGAAATTTCTACTGACCTCTACAAGTTAATTCACACAATCAACTCAACAAACAGTCTACTAACAGTTATTTAGGGAAATTTTCACTAAGAATGGAGTGGGATGTTACAAGCCCTCTCTTGGCAAAGTCTTACAGACACGCCCCTCACCAGTCCAAAAAGGTTGGATTGGTCGATGTGTTACCTTGCTAGTCCCCAAAAGGGGTGGATTGGTTAACGATTTAGTCCCCAAAAGGGTGGATTGGTTCGAAGAGGTTAATGACACAAGGAAGGTAAAGGATGGACAGAAAAAGGAGGAAGTAAAAGCAAGAACGCTAACCCGAGCAAGCCGGTATGCGTGAGGAGACAAAGTGCTAACCCGGGCAAGCTGGTATGCGTAAGAAAAGATGTACTAACCCGGGCAAGCCGGTATGCGTAAGAGGTTCCCAATGTCCCCCATGCACTATGTAATTATGTAGCTATGAATGAATGTCTGTATGTATGTGAATAGATATGCATTTATAACTATTCATGAAATGTATATATCGTCAAGGGAATGACTCGAGACGACTAGTATGGTTTTAACAGTAGCTTAAAGTAGATGAGCACGAAGCCTAAGTAATAACAAGACTAGCAGCCTGATCACCTAGTAACTTAGATAAAGCTGGTCAGGACCTAGGCTAAAGATAATAACCAGTAGGGGTATAGAATGCATGAAACTTAGAAGTTTTACCTGAGTGGCCTGGAGAATACTCGAGTAATTGAACTATAGAAGCCACACCGAGTTCCCACTAAGGACGAAGTCCTTCTTATCCCCGCTCGTGTATGACTCTAGTCTGCAGACATGACGTCGCCACCTACCAAAGATGTGTGGCTGTTTACTCGCACGTGCCAGCGGAACTTTCGCACAGATACTCTTCTAGAGACGTGCACCTTCGCACCGGCCCGCATGCCAGACGAGCCGGATAGACCCCCCAAACGGAGACTCAGAGGCCTAGGGTCCTCTCCGATGCCCCCGATCTAGATTGACGAGCATCCAGGGAGCAGCAGTCGAGATCCTATCCACCTTAACAGAGACAAGGAGGTGCCTCCGTCCGAGCCGGAGCCGGAGATGGAGCCAGTCCTCGACCCTGCCGCGTCCACCCTGCCAGTACGAGGTCGAGGCTGACGGACAACCGCTAGAAAGAGGGTGCTTCCCGTCCTACGCGCCGTTTGTTCCAAGAGACTTCACGGCGGTTACGGAGTTGTCCAGCGAAGAGGAGGAAGACCCAGCAGAGCAGGAGGAGGACAGTGAGTACATGGCAGGACCCCCAGGACCCCAATGGTAGCTGTAGACGTAGGGTTGTACCGTACACGAAGTGAGTAGTACCACTCGTGTGCGTAGACTTTTCTTTAGACGTCGTATATGTATTTCATCTGGATTTTATGTATGTATAATATAAAAACTCAGGTATGTATAATATATCAGTGTGGTGTACATTCGGGCCCCTATGTGTACATTTCGCCGACAGATCTCCCTATTACAGCTATGTATTCTCACTTCTTTTACCTTTTGATTATGCCGTTTCACGATTTACTATCCGCATGGCTCTTTACTTTCCATACACGCGTACTTGCAAAAAAAAAAAGAAATTTCAAATTGGCCCGTATTTTCCGTAACCCTAATTTCAGTAATTAACCTAGAGCAGTAGTAGTTCGCAGCACTAGAGTTCAACCACCTAGCCAGGGAAGCCTATGACTTAAGCATAGGCCAACTAGCTAGGGTGTTGCACATCGAACACTACGGTGATAATCAGAATTACACTGAACACTACGGTGTTTACTGCCACAATTAATTCACAATTGTTGAAGAAGTAATACAATGGCTTTGCCAATCCTAAATTCAGGGTTGGAAGTTTTCTTGAATAGAAAGCAGTTCAGATATGACAATTAGGGCTCAAAGGCTTTCTTAAGTTTTGGATTGAAACACCATTGAAATTTCCTATTGAAATTGTGTCAGAACTTTGTGAATATGAAAGTAAGAATTGAGTTCTGGAGTGGGTGTATAGGTTTGCACGAGTTTGGCACTTATATAGGCATAGGTGCCTTTTCATGAACCATTGTCATGGCTTCCAAATACCAAACAACGCATTGTTTCATGAAAAAACGCACCAGTTTGTGCAGGTAATTGATTAACCAAGTGTGGTAATCGATTACACCCATAATCGTTGCCAATTTTCAAATTCTGTGTGGTGGTAATCGATTACACACACAACAAATGCCAATTTTGAAAACTTATGAGGTGATAATCGATTACATCGAATTGGTAATCGATTACTCACATAGAAAATAACATATTTTCAAATTTGTGATGATGGTAATCGATTACATCAAGTGGATAATCGATTACACTTGCAGAAAATGTTTTCCAAGTGTTGCAAACCCTAGAAAAATGTTGCTAATTGATTTTAGGGTTTTAGGAAAAGTGTTAGACTTGTTAGAATGAAAACCTTATGAGCCATTAACCATACTATCATAAACAAGTGCTAACTATTAGATTCTAAGGTAAAAACACTTGAACCTTCAACATGTCGACTGGTTGAGCTTTGTAGTTCTTCGGTTGTGTCTTTGCTTTTTTCGTGGTTTTTGTTGATGTTCTTGTCTTCATCAAAACCTAGCCATCAAGGTCAGAGAGGATCTTCTTCACATACTTAACTATTACTTAATGTGTAATTGTAAATATTTAACTAATACTTAATTTCAATAAAGTAATGTGCATTTTGAATGTGACCTTGTGTATGTGTATGATGTTTTGGGCCGCCTATGTATACTACTTGGGATGTGTATTATTCGACATGTATGTGCATGAAATTCCATTATCTATTGTTAGGCCGATTAAATGATTAATTATGTGCATGGCTCTAAGTTTTGTAATATTATTAGTTGTGAAAAGAGTTTGAAAATGTCCCGTATTTCGGTAAACCCTAATTTGGAAAGGTAATAAGGAACGGTAATAGTTCGCACCACCAGAAGATAACCACCTAGTCTGGAAGGCTTATGACTTCAGCATTGTCTAGCTAGCTAGGGTGTTTCATTTGGTATCAGAGCAGTTTGGTCCAACAGAGCCTGAGGACTGAGCTGCACTATGCTTTCGAGCATGATTATGGTACATGCTCGATGAGTTGAGATGTGTTAGCCCGATGTACACCGGATTCTTTCTAGGCTGATCACCTCAGAGTTTTGCAGGAGTCATCGGGTGGCTATGTCGCCTGGAAGAGATAACGCACAACGCTACTTACAGTTGAAGGATTTTGTAGGGATTGGACGCGGTTGCAGGTAGCTTAGGTCAATGGTGCCGATCGAGCCGTAAAACTTCCCAGTGAGCCACGAGTCAAAGGGATCAAGGGAATTGCCAGCATGGACCTCCGGTGGTGGAGAAACAAGTGGACGGGGAGGGGATTGCATTTAAGCTTGGAAGGGGGAGAGTTTCCAAGGATTCATTCGAATGCCCCTTTGGTCATTCGAATGCCTCGCCCAATTGGCCATTCATTCGAATGAATGCAGATAGTTATTTGAATGACTATAGCAGCGGTGCACAAATTGCAATGTGCTTTCCATTTCCTCATTCCGTTGCACCTCAGCGCTTCCTCACCTTAGTCTAACTTCCCACCCTGAGTTGGTAACTCCTATGGCGGAATCCTTCGAATGCTAAATTTCACCCCTCTCCGCGCTAATTGGGATTGTCGATCTGTTCAACCTCATTTTGGTCAAATTCTCAACTTCCACCTCACGAACCCAAGTGCCTTGGTGAACTTGTGGTGCTGAACCTGACTGCGAGCTTGTATGCTCGAAACATCAGTACAAGCACCATGAAACCCCATAACGGGGTGAAAAGCCAACAAATGAATCTAGGAGCTATAGACTAAACCGAATTTAACTAGACGATCTCCATTCACATTCCAATAAGTAACTTATGGTAAAACGGAGGCTAGTCGGAAGCCGTCGCCCCCAAGATTACCGTTTTGCCCCTGAACCCCAAAATGGGGAAAAAGCCTATACAACCTAAGACTTTCCCATTATCTAGTGAGCCGAGGTCCAGTCTCCCCCATTCTCTCCACGGTCCACGTACGTTTGTACTAGGGGTGTGTAAGAACTGGTCAGAAACCTTAATATGCATTGTACACATAAAAATGCCATAAAAATGAACCATTAACCACAAAATGCACACTTAACGCACATAAACCAACACATGAAATAAAGTAAATAAAATGATTCTTCATTAATAATTTAGCCATATATGTACAATGGAGTTAGGACCGTTTAGACCCTATACAACACCTAGTAGTGGTCGGACCCCCAAAATCCCCAACCCGGGCCCATTACAAAATTGTCCCCCAAGCCAAAACAGATAAACCCTAAGTCCTAAAGACCCTGCTCTGCATCTCCCGCCCCAGGTGCTGGATCTTCTTCCATGGCCTTCGGAGCCTGACCGAATAAAGAGGGACCCCCGAAGCCTGTGGGGGCAGCTCCTGATGGATCCTCGGGTCGTGGAAGCCCGATATGAGCGTACACGGCACTCATGTCCCAGAACATTCGGAACATGAGTCGCTCCATTCGCTCTATCAGAGACATGTCCATGCTAATGGCGTCCAAACTCCTCATCACCAGCTCCATATGTGCCTGAGCCTAGTCTGGCACTGCTTCGGGCTCAACAGTGGCAGCAGGAGCAGCAGAAATAGAGGGGGTTGAAGGAGAGGAAGGAGCCACTCTTTTCCTGGCTCATCCGCCCTAAGGGACGTCATACGGCAACTGGTTGTCCTCAATGAAGGAGATGTGCATTTTAGCCAGGCACCCCGAGTCAATTTTCCAAGTGACTTTAGGGGACCATTTCTGCTCACCTGCAAAACACGACAACAAACCAAAACACAAGTTAGTAAACCATTTAAGCAAATCAAGTAATAAGATAAAAAAAAGGGAAAGGAGAACGGGAACGAGATACATACCGGCTAGGGGAACCCTGAAATGGCGAATCAACACGGAGACATGCACTCTGTAAGGCAGAGCGCTATCACGCACACAGGCCTGACCCATGTACTGCAAGATATAAAGTGCCCAATTCAGCTCATGCCCCTAGTTAAGGCCCAAAGAATGAGGCAATCATCCTTCATCATAACGGAGTGATTGTCGTTACGAGGGACTAGGGTGTGGGTGAGAAAGTAATGATAGATCCTTTGATCTACAGGCAGGCCACTCACCTGCGGCCTGTTCTTAGAGTTTTTCACCCTCGAGTGGCCAGGGCCAAATCTTCCCCGAAAGGGATCCCCGAGGAGGTGAAGGCCCAATCGGATAAGCTGGACCCCAGATCGTTCCCTACAGCTGGAAGGTGTAGGACCGACACGAATTGCTCTAGGGTCAGCTCCATAGGGATTCAACAAACCTCTGACACGGATACATTATCATTTATTTTAAGATTGCTATAAAGGTAGGTCCAGGTAATTTACGGGTACCTTGGAGCTATTATATACAGGTGGATGATACGTATGGAATACGTTTGGTTGCGTACTATGAACAGTTCATGCCTAAAATGGTACCGTACCAGGTTGTGTTCCAAAAGATGGCTGATGATGATGGACGCTCCGCAGCTTGAATAAGTACTGTCCATCCTAGCCAGGGGCAGTGGGGTTGCATGATAACATGCTATGTAATAATTTGTTACCTGAATATGTCTATCTCTTATGTGATGTATGCATAGAGAGAGATCTTGTAACAATTAATGCAACCCTTGAATAATGTACTTCCTCTTGTTATTTCTCTTCCAGTTGTACGTGTGTTTTGCTGAGAGAACATGTCAGTCATTGTAAGAATGTTTGTTTAAAATTAAGAAAAAAGAATAAGTTACATATTTATTTAATTCTTTCATACACTTATTTGATCATTTAGGGAGGTGAGATTTATTAGAATTAATTTTTTTTTCCTCTTTACTTAATCTTAAACGGACACTACTATAACAACTAACATTTTAAATAGTTGTAAGTGAATATTATACAAGAAGGTGACCAAATACCATTACTCTCACTTAAAAATTATAAATGACTAAACGTATATATATAGTAAGATATCATAAACAAGAATTGTGTGTGAGCATGCTATGGAAAATCACAGGACTCATAGCATGAATTGCAATATGCTATAAACGACGTTCATGCCTATCGGGGGATGACACATTGCAGGACAGAGCTGAGTCATCAGTGGAGTCTGAGTTTCCAACCCTAAGGTACACTTCTATCTCTTTCTTTCTTTTTTTTTTTTCTTGTTCTAAGAAGTTGACTTAATTGTCAATGCTGTTTTTTAGTCATCTCCTACTTTCTTTCTCTCCATGCTATCTTCTGAATCTTTCTTTGATGGAATGTGTTAAATAAGTCCATATAATTCTAGGGTAATTAAGTATCATAACCATATCTATTATCTGTAACAGATTTTCTTAGGTCAGATGTCACATTTCCCCACCCCACAACCAAATTGGCCTGACCTTGTAACTATTAAGATGGTTGGTAGATCTTAGTTTTCCTAATGAATCATGCTAAGTTAAATGATGTATGGGGCACTGATGGTAGGTAAATGAAAATATGCAAAGTTTGGTTTGAAGAAGGAGTCCAGTTTGTAGCCGAGATTTTGTCCCCCCCTCCTTTTTTTTCCCGAGCGTGATAGATATTTTGATTTTTAAAGCGTTCTCTTCTTTCTTGCTTCGTATAATAGTATACGAAAATTCTAGCCTGGATGCATTCATTAGTCTATTTTAAACTCGTAAGACATTCCCCGCCCCCCAGTCTAAGAACCTGAGCTGTATGAATTTCAATGGATTGAAATCACATTCACGCTTTTCCTTGAACTGTGTTATGAGCATAATGTACCTTTTGTATGGACTATTGTTGCTATTAGGATCAGGCTTTCAGCAATAACAATTACGATGATGATGAAAACTATGATATGCTGTACATATTACCATATATAATTATGAATTAATTTGTTTTCATTGTAACTTTCTATGGCCAGTTTGAGTGAAATTCAGAATGCACGTGGTATCATGGATGTTCTTTCAGAAATGCTCAATGCTTTAGACCCTGGAAACAAAGAAGTAAGTTGTTTGTTCACTTAAAACATTCAAATTATAGTGTTAAAGAAAGGCCTTGGAGGGTAGATATATGCAGCTTTATCCCACAAGCGAAAAAGACTATTTTCAGGATTTGTAGTCATGACCTTTAGGACACAAAGCAGCAACAACCTTATAGTTGCACCAAGGCTCACCCTCAAATATTTTGAAGTTATTTTGATGTGCCCATCCCTTGTATTTTGAGCTTTAACTACTGATTTATGTGTGGAACAGTTATTCATAGGGTTTAGAAAATTGTTTCTCGGGGACAAGACTGGTACAGGTTTCCATTTGTGATACCGACTCTTAAGGAGAAAAGTATTTAAAATATTGGAAGTAGAGGTGAAAATTGACCGAGTTCAAAGTTTGGGGGTAAAACTTAAAACTGTGTAAAAGCTATGGAGAAGAACATTGTAACTTGGTGAATGATATTTGGTATGTGATATGAATACGATTAATGGCTTGTTTGCTCTGTATACATTATCAGCTTGAAAATACATAGTTGTGTGCTGTCATTGTTGGGCAATCACCGCACAAGATGCATTTGGAATTTAGTTTGGCACATATATGTATATGTTATATGTAGTTAGTTTGGCATTTCCATATAATTTTTTAACTCAAAAACTTAAGTGTTGCTAATGAAACCACATATTTATATTTGACTAATGAAATCGCAAAATTAAATCAGGTTTTCATGAGTTCCTAACAATCATATGATCATTTCTTTTGATCCTGTAATATTGCATTATGAACCCACTAGCAAACAGGATCTAAATATGTTGTCCTTCGAACATTTAAATTCAAGTGACTATTGATTATTGTGTTTTAACTTAAAAATTCCGTTGTTATGTGCCACACGTAACCTTTGTTTCTATTTTCAGGGGCTTAGGCAGGAGGTTATAGTTGATTTGGTGGAGCAGTGTAGAACTTACAAGCAGAGGGTGGTACACTTTGTTAACTCAACTTCGTAAGGCCTGATGTCCCTTTTCGTGATATTATGATTTAAAATTTGCTATATCCTATTCTTCACGTGTTTGATTCCTATTAATTGTGTTCCTAATAAATTTTTTTCAAATTCAAAGTTAACACCAAGTAATTAATTAGTCTTTTTCTGTTTTTTTCTCTTTCAGTGACGATTCACTGCTATGCCAAGGTCTAGCTCCGAATGATGATCGGCAGCATGTACTGTCCAAGCATGAATCCATTGTGAAGAAGACTCTTCCTCTGACCATTGATGGCGTGGTTTTGATGACGACAACAACACCAACAAAAAGCAGAAAAAGGGAAGACTCAATCAAGATTAAAGAACCTCAAGGCTCAAGCTGCACATCACTAAAGGTTCAAGATTTTACCCTAGTGTCAATAGTTAGCACATGTTAAGATGTTAAGGTTAATGGCTCAAAGTTTTTCAACATAAACATGTCTAACATATTTCTAAACCCTAAAAGCATTTGGCAACATTTTTCAAAGGGTTTCAGACACTTAAACTCGGTTTCTGCATGAGTAATCGATTACCATGCTTGAGTAATCGATTACCAGCACTTTGAATTCAAAATTATTCAAATTTTGAAGTGTGTAATCGATTACCAACCCGCAGTAATCGATTACCACCTTTTGAAATTTGAAAATATGGTCGTTTGTTGTGTGTAATCGATTACCACTATATAGTAATCGATTACATGCTCGAATTGGTGTGTTTTTTCATGAAACAATGCGTTGTTTTGCATCATATGCTTTGGCATTGGTTCATGAATAGGCATCTCTGCCTATATATTGCAGAATTCGTGCAGAACAAAGGACACACCATCAGAACTCCATTCTTTCATTAATTCTTGCAAGTTCTACTTGTTCTGATCAAAGTTTTGATCAGAATTTTCAAAGTCCTTTTCAATCCAAAACTCAGAAAAGCATTGAGCCATAACTTTCATATCTTTGAGTGCTTTCTATTCAGGATTATCCTTCCCTGAGTTTAGGATTGTTACAAAGCCATTGTATAAAATCTTCTTCAAAAACAATTGGTTGTTGTAAACACCGTGGTTTTCGGTGTGTATTCTGATCATCACCGTAGTGTTCGGTGAAGGCATTGTGTAACCAGGAGAACGGTTGTGTTCTCTTGTAGTTGTCGGTGTAAGTGCCTCAGGTGTGAGGTTGTACACAACACAAGATTACATAGTGGAAAAACCCTGCCTCAGAACAGGGGACTGGACGTAGCCTTCGGTTGTGAAGGTGAACCAGGATAAATTCTCCGGTGTGCTTCTTCTTATCCCTACACTTTTACATTCAGCAATTTACAATTTCCACTGCAGTTAACATTATCAATTATTTGGTTAATTGCTGGGTCTTGTTCTTAATTTAGGGATTAGGGTTCCACATTTTCAAAGAAACAAAAATCCGAGAAAATAAGAGAAACCTAATTCACCCCCTTCTTAGGTTGCTATCTATAGTTACAATTGGCATCAGAGCGCAATTTTAGGAAAATTACTCCTAAAAGATCCATAGATGGCATCCTCAAGACCTATGTTGAGTGAAGGGTTGAATGTAAATAGGCCTCCTTGTTTTAATGGAGATCATTACGATTTCTGGAAAATCAAGATGATGATCTTCATTAAAGCACAGGATCTTGAAGTATGGAAAGCCATAGAAGAAGGTCCATTCGTGCCTATGATCACAAATGAAAATGAGAGTACACCAAAACCCATGAGTGCTTGGAATGATGAAGAGAAAAAGAAGGTCCAATATGATCTTAAAGCCATGAATTACCTAACCTCTGCCCTAGGTATGGATGAATTCTTTAGAGTCTCTTCATGCAAATCAGCCAAAGAGATTTGGGATACCCTAGAAGCCACTCATGAGGGTACCGATGAAGTTAAGAGATCAAAACTAAACACTTTATCTCAAGAATATGAGATGTTTAGAATGCTTCCTGGAGAAAAGATCCTTGACATGCAAAAAAGGTTTACTCATCTAATAAATCATTTATCTGCTCTTGGCAAAGTTTATTCTAGTGCAGATTTGAATCTAAAGGTGCTATGATCATTGACGTGGATATGGCAACCAAAAGTGACGGCAATTTCAGAAAAGAAAAGCCTATCCAAGATGACTCTAGCAACATTGTTTGGAAAACTACAAGAGCATGAATTGGAGTTGAGTCGCCTTGATCAACATGAGCAACATGAGAAGAAACACAGGTCAATTTCATTAAAAGCAAAAATTGATTCTGATAGAGAAGATTCTGAAAATGATGATTCTGAAAACATGAATCTCTTGGTCAAGAATCTTGGAAAATTCTTCAAAAAGAAGGGATGCGTTTTGGCCAAAACAAAAGATTCATAAAGAAGAACGATTTAGCCTCTTCTCAAATATTCACATGCTTTGAGTGTGGAAAGCCCGGACATATCAAGTTCGATTGTCCAAACATCCAAAGGAAAAAGAATGGTTTCAGAGACAAAGTGGACAACAAACACAAGAAGGGCAAGAAAGCATATATGGCATGGGAAGACAATCAAATCAGTTCTTCATCAGAATCTGAGGATGAAGAAGCTCAAATTGCATTGATGGCAACTCATGATTCCGACAATGAAAATGATGAGGTTAGTTCGGATAAACTCTCTTATGAAGATTTACAAGTAGCCTTTGAATGCATACAAGAAATATGTTTAAATTTTTCCAAAATCTATGCTAAGAAGGAAGAAGTATACTTGATTAAATCTATGATAGAAAATCAAGATGCCTGTAAGAAATGCATATGTTTAGAAACTAAAATTGATAATCTACAAAAAATTGTATGCAAATTTGAAAAAGGCAAACATGGATTAAATGATATATTAAGCATGTAACGACATACTAAAGATAGAAGTGGATTAGGATATACTCCACAAAAAGGTAAAAATGAAGTAAAGAAAACCTTGTTTGTGAAAGCTAGTAATCCACAACCTAATCTGCATGCAAAGAAAAATGTTTTACAATCAAAACCTAAATCTAATGGTGATAGTAAAATAAGAAATAACAACTATCAAGTGCCTATTTCAAAGCCTATTTCTAAACCTAATAACTACCATGCCTCAAATAACTATTTGATAAAGAAAGTTCATTCGATTCCAAAAAAAAGGTATATATGTAGTTATTGTTGTTTAGAAGGACACACCAACAATGCATGTTATATTAAAAAGTATGGTTCCAAATGGTCTAAACAAGTGGGTTAAGAAAGGTTCTAACAAGCAAGGACCCAAAGCACATTGGGTACCTTATACTTATTTCTAAATTGTTTTGCAGATATGTATGAGGACGGCAAGTGACTTATGGTATCTTGATAGTGGCTGTTCCTCACACATGACGGGAGACAAAACAAAATTCTCATTTCTTATGCCAAGAAACAAAGGTTTCGTAACCTATGGCAACAACGAACGAGGAAGAATAATTGGCATTGGAAGAATAGGTACGCCTCCTCAAACTACCATTGAAAATGTGCTATATGTTGAAGGCCTGGGACACAATCTGCTTAGCATTAGCCAATTATGTGACAAAGGTCTCATAGTTGGATTTGAAGATGATATATGTGTAGTGAAAGACAAGAAAACCCAAGAAGTGAAATTTTCTGGATACAAAGTTAACAAGGTTTTCATGATTTCACTAGAAGATATATCATCTAAAAATACATGCCTAATGGTAAAAAGCAATGATGATTGTTGGCTATGGCATAAACGTTTAGCACATATGTTTAGCACATATTCACATGGATCACTTAAATAAACTTGTCAAGCATGATCTAGTTATTGGTTTACCAAAGATCAAATTTGTTAAAGATAGATTGTGTGATGTGTAACAACCCGACTTTTTCCTTCAATTAAAATGCTATTTAAGGAAGAATTAAAAATATAAAAATAAGGAAAAGGTGAGATAAAAATAAAATAAAATTTAAATATTAATTTTATTTCTGTAATATTAGTTAAAAATAATCCTTTGACGATCTCGTGACGTCTGGTGACGTTTGGATCGAAATTAGGGTTTTGTTGTAATTTCTTTACGACTCATAGGAGTCTGTAAAATATATGAATGTGAAATTAAATGCAAGAATATGTCAACTAAGATTTAAATATTAACCGAGATAATTAATAGGTCACAACGGTATGCCCGAAATATTTTTAGGACGTCCGGACATAAATAATTAATGAACACACATAACCTAAAACACACTAAGGGCAAAATAGGAAATATACATGGCCCATGGACTAAGAAAAGCCACGGCAGCCCTTCCTTCCCCATACAAACCGAAAACACACACATATTCTCTAAGTTCTTCATTTTCATTTTCTCCTAAATTCCTAAACCTAAACCTCACCTAAGCTCCATCAAAGTTCAACCATCATCTCTTGTTCTCATCCTCAATCACTCTTAAATCTATCAAGAAGGAAAGCTAACATTAAGGTTAGGAAGTTCTCTTCAAGTGGAATCCAAGAATCCAAGGTTCCAAACCCCAAATCTCCATAACCTAGGTTTTGTGCTTTCTTGACCCAGGAGCTTCAAGCAAGCTTCAAGTTCATCTTTCCATCACCATAATTCATTCCTAATCATCTAAGGAAGGCTAGGAAGAGTTTTCGGTGAGTTTTCATCATGTGGTAAGAAGTTGAGCTTCCATAACTCATGTTTGTTCTAATTAGGTTAAGTTATTGTTTTAGGTCAAGAAACCTTCAAGTAAGCAAGCAAGGCTTGGTTTCCTTTTCTCCTAGCATCAACAAGTCCTTGAGGAAGTGGGTAACACTACTTCCTCACCTCTTTGATGGTGGCTAAGTATTGTGTGTTTGTATGTGTATGTATGTGAATTATGAGCTTTTGGACATAATTGTTAGAAATGAGGTTAGGACTTAGGGAGACAATTCTGAAGGGTCTTGTGACCTGGATTAGATGTGGTTATTGTGCTTGAATTATGTGTGAGACTCATGTAGGGTTCCATGGAAGCAAAGGGGAAAAAATGGAAGAGATGAGCAATTTGGTTTTCATGTCTCGCACAGGGGTCGCTGAGCGGCGTCTCAGGCACCGCTGAGCGAGACAAGACTTACGTGGAAAGTGAAAAAGATATTTTTAAAGTAAGGCGGTGGAAGAAAATTCGGGAAAGTTTCAGCCGCTGGGCGATAAGGTCAGTACCGCTGAGCGATACAACCTTTATCGCCGAGCGCTAAGGTTCAAACAGCTGAGCGAACCTCAATTTTCGCTGAGCGGCTTGAGACTAAGGAAAGCTGATGGTACCCTCTTGAGGCTCATAGTATGGTACTGATGCTGTATTGATGATTAATAGTTGAATTGGATGCACGTGTATGCTGTATGCCATGAAATAGTATTGACCATGTATGTTATGTGTACTTTATGATGAAATCTGTGATATGTCATGCATTCATGAAACACTTAGTTAAAGACCTAATAATAAACTCTGAGATAAGTAAAGATGCTGAAATGAACCATAGGGAAGCCAGTATGCCATGCTGCAGGTACCATTAATGCTGCTGAACCAAGGCCAATGCCCAATGCTGCTGAATAAGGGCCAATGCCCAATGCTGCTGAAACATGGCTATATGCCACATGCTGAAAAGGGCTAAATGCCCCAATATTGAAAAGGCTATAAGTCGTATGCTGAAAAGGCCGTGATTACATGAGCCATTATGATCCCACTTCAGGAGGTCAAGGCATCCTGAATGTGGAAGCCCGCCACAAGTGGTGTCGAGATGGCATACCTGGAGGTGTGCGGTTACCACGCCTATGCATTGTCGAAAGGGGGCAAGCTTAGGTGGGGGTACAATATCCGCCCACTGTCGAGGGGTCCCGAGGGGGCACACGGCAGGTGGAAGCCCACCGCAGTAAGGTCTGGACAGTGTCGGCCTATACTGAGGGTGTGAGGTTATTCCGTCATACTAGTGTCAACAGAGGACATTACTATGGTGGGAATAACACCTATTCTGTTATGCTGCTGTATTCTGTTACGCTGTTATATGCTGCTATGCTGTTATATTCTGTCATGCTGTTTTATTCTGTTATTCTGCTACATTCTGTTAGACATGTTATGCTGATGATTCTGCTGCATGTATTCTGCTGAACTCTGTTATGTCTGTATTGGATGATTCTGTGATGCATATTTGAGTGATTCTGTTATGCTGAGTGTACTCTGATTATATGCTATTATTCAGTTTGATTAGAATATATATTCTGTTGTTATGCCGTACCGTCAAGAGCACGCTCGAGACAGTTTACACGAGATATTAAATCAGCACGAGAATGTAGCAAGCAAGAGTAGTTCCCATGTCACATGTTAATGCAACTAAAGCCGTTCAGATAGGCCAGATAATAAATGGTAGGGACTTTAGTATGTATGTTCACTAGAGATCTCTGAGCGGCCTGAAGTCCAACATAATCTGATGTACGACTCAGGAACTAAGGTTATTCCCACTGAGAACCTACCGTTCTCATCCCCCATTGTTTTATGACTTCAGGTACAGAAGATGATGAATCTTATTTTGAGGATGCAGAAGAGCCGCCAGCTGAGCCATGAGCGGCTAGGAGATAGATAGATGTTTATATTTTGCCAAGGACTTACTGAGTAGCATTCCAGTAGTCCTTGTATTTTGGATGTGATGTACTCTGACGTATGTATTCAGTATTACAGTTTATGTGTATGTGATGTATATTGTACTTATTATGTATACAATGATGTGACTTTGTATGGTGGACCCACTGGATGTATATCACTGAGGCTAATTATGATAATGTTTAATTCCAGCGCATGGCTCTATTTTAGTATTGATGTAATACAAGCAAAAGTTCAAAACGGGTCCTTATTTCATAAGCAATGACTATTTTCAAAAGATAACTATGGACTAAGGTATTCCGACCAAGTAGACGACAACCTAGTGAGCTTTGTTTACTACGTACGGGTAAACTGTTAGCTAGGGTGTTTCATGATGCATGTCAAAAAGGAAAGCAAACCAAAGTCTCCTTTAAACCTAAGAATGTTGCCTCAACTACTAGACCTCTATAGTTACTCCATATGGACTTATTTGGTCCATCAAGGACAAAGAGTTTTGGAGGAAACTATTATGGTCTGGTAATTGTTGATGACTACTCTAGGTTTACATGGTCTTTATTTCTATCACACAAGAATCATGCTTTTGATGCATTCAAAAGATTAGCTAAAACTGTTGAAAATGAAAAATCTTTGAAAATTGCATCAATTAGAAGTGATCATGGTGGTGAGTTTGAAAATGCATCTCTTGAAGAGTTTTGTGGTGAACATGGAATCTCTCATAACTTTTCCGCTCCTAGAACACCTCAACAAAATGGGGTTGTGGAAAGGAAAAATAGATCTCTTGAGGAACTAGCGAGAACCATGCTTAATGAAACAAATTTGCCTAAGTACTTTTGGGCAGATGCAGTTAGCACGGCTTGCTACGTTTCTAATAAAGTTCTAATTAGACTTTTCCTAAAGAAAACTCCATGTGAGTTGTTCAAGGGTAGAAAGCCAAATATTGCACATTTTCATATCTTTGGCACAAAGTGTTTTGTTCTGAATAATGGCAAAGAAAACCTTGGAAAATTTGATGCAAAAGCAGATGAAGGTATATTTCTTGGTTACTCACTTTCTAGCAAAGCCTTTCGCATCTTCAATAAAAGAACCCATACCATTGAAGAATCTATTCATGTTTCTTTTGATGAAACTAACCCCTCCAAGGAGGAAAAAGTTGTTTCTTTTGATGATGATGAAAGTGAAGATCCTATACCAAGAAACTCTGATCAAATTCAAGGAGAAAACAATCTTGAAAATGATCAAGTAGAAGAGCCAGTTCAGGATGATCTAATCAAGAGGGGTTACAACACGATTAAAACTCAACGATGCTTGCTTGCACATGGCATTTGTGTCACAAATCGAGCCATCGAAAGTACATGATGCACTAAAAGATGAACACTAGATACTTTCCATGCAAGATGAACTTAATCAGTTCACTCAAAATGAAGTATGGGAACTTGTACCTGCCCCCAAAGAAAAACAAATCATCTGTACAAAGTGGGTGTTCAGAAACAAATTAGATGAAAATGGCATCATTGTGCAAAACAAGGCAAGATTGGTGGCACAAGGATACAATCAAGAGGAAGGAATTGATTGTGACGAAACCTATGCTCCAGTGGCCAGGTTAGAAGCAATACGTTTACTCTTGGCATATGCTTGTTCATTAAATTTTCAATTATATCAAATGGATGTCAAAAGTGCATTCTTAAATGGTTATATACAAGAGGAAGTTTATGTTCGTCAACCCCCTGGGTTTGAAGATGTCAAAAAACCTTCTCATGTATATAAACTTAAGAAGGCACTTTATGGCCTCAAGCAGGCTCCTAGAGCATGGTATGATCGACTAAGCACATTCTTGTGTGAAAAAGGATTTGAAAAAGGTAAAGTTGACACAACTCTTTTTATAAAAAGATCTGAAAGTCATACTTTACTAGTTCAAATCTATGTTGATGATATAATATTTGGTTCAACTAACGAGATTTTATGCAAGGAGTTTTCAAATCTCATGAAAGGAGAATTTGAAATGTCCATGATGGGTAAATTGAATTTCTTTCTTGGTTTGCAAATTAAGCAAACTAAGAATGGAACATTCATCAACCAATCAAAATTTTGCAAAGAACTACTGCAAAAATATAAGATAGATGATTGCAAAGCAATAGCAACACCAATGGGATCAAGTACATATTTAGATCAAGATGAATCTGGAAAGCCCATTGATGAAACAAAATATCGAGGTATGATCGGATCCTTACTATATTTAACTGCCAGTAGACCCGATATTATGTTTAGTGTTTGCCTGTGTGCTCGTTTTCAATCATCTCCAAAGGAATCCCACTTAAGTGCTGTGAAAAGAATTCTAAAATATTTGAAAGGCACTGTCAATGTCGGATTGTGGTTTCCTAGAGGTAGCACATGCAGGTTAATTGGTTATTCTGATTCTGATTTTGCGGGTTGTAAAACCGAACGCAAAAGCACTAGTGGTACGTGTCACATTTTAGGGAATGCTCTTGTCTCTTGGTCTTGCAAGAAACAAGCTTGTGTTGCCTTAAGCACTGCTGAGGCTGAGTACATTGCGGCCGGCAGTTGCTGTGCACAAGTCTTGTGGCTTAAGCAACAATTAAAAGACTTTGGTCTAGACCTGGGCTGCATTCCTATAAACTGTGATAACACGAGTGCTATCAACTTAACCAAGAATCCTGTAATGCATTCTAGAACAAAACACATCGACATAAGACATCACTTTCTAAGAGATCATGTGTTGAAAAAGGAAGTAGAACTAAATTTTGTGGCAACACATGATCAACTTGCTGACATATTATCAAAATCGTTGGTAAAAGATTCTTTTTACAAAATCAGACGAGAGTTAGGGATTCTGGATGAGATTGATGTATCTTAAACTTGTCTATTATTGAATGTATGGTCATATTGTATATGATTGAGTGTTAACATTGTTGTTTTTAGTGTAAATGTTATGACAAATGATCATATACGTTTCGAGGCATCAAAATTTCAATTTCTTTGATTTTTTGTGGGTTTGTAATCGATTACACACCCGTGGTAATCGATTACAGGCAGTTCCATTTATTTAAAATGTCAAAACTGCTTGCTGTAATCGATTACTCATGCAAGTAATCGATTACTCATGCAAGTAATCGATTACAAGGGTTGTTAATCGATTAACAAATCGATGTAATCGATTACTCCCTCACAATTGTCTCTTGTGTAATCGATTACAGAGGCTAGTAATCGATTACAAGGCTAAAATTTCAAGATGTGTAATCGATTATGGGAGTTTGGTAATCGATTACTGGCTGGCTATATTAGTTTTTATTCATTCTTTGGACACTTTAGTAATCGATTAGCCATTTTCTCGCTTCTCCTCTCCGAAGAACACTCCTCTTCTTCTCCATTGTTCTCTTTTTTCTTCAACAAAACCTCACCAAAACCGTGTGGTTTGGCTTCTTGGCTTCCAAATCCTTCCTAGTTCTTGCTTCCATCTCCCTCAAGAACATTTTTAGCATCATTCTTTTCTCATTCCTCACCAAAACCGAAGCACATTCTCCTCCCATACTCAAAACCGAACTCTTCACTTTGTACATCAATGGCTGCCTCAGGCTCTGCATCTGGTTCCAAAAGAGCGCGAACCAAGAACGTTGGCCATGGACTAGACCCTCTAAACATCTCAAAGCTTTTGACTTCAAAGGAACAGAAGCAGAGGTTTTTGTCTCACTTCCTGGAGCGCCCAATTTTAAATCCCAAATACGGTATCCTCAATTCTTTCTCCTCTGCTGGTTTAGAGTTCCCTGAGATGTTTGAATATCAAGGAATGTCAGACTTCATTGCTTTACATGGCTCATATTACCCTGAATTGGTTAAAGTTTTCTACTGCAATTTGAAATTCCTGAATAATAAATTGGTCACTCAAGTAAAAGGAATAGATATTGCTATGTCTCTAGAAGACTTGGGAAATTGTCCGGGACTTCCTTATGAAGGAAGAAAACTGAGTTCTGAAATTCTGTGCCCATGGCAAGGCTTCAACAGGAAAACGTTCTATCAGAGTTTGTGTCGCTTTTCAGAGGCACAACTCCAAGAAAAACGTCAAAGGTTAGAATCTGCACGATCAAGGGACATCCTGCCAGTTGGTCCCTTAATTGTTGGTGACAGATTGCTGCACTATTTCTTGAGTTACATTCTTCTGCCTCAGGTTTCAAACCATGCCCAAATCAGTGATCTTGAATTACAGATTATGTATGGCTTGAAGACTAAGGAAAAGATTAACTGGGCTTATTTGGTTCAGCAACATATGCTCCTGCAGTGTGACTGAAACACCCTAGCTAGTAGGCCTATGCTTAAGTCATAGACTTTCCGGCTAGGTGGTTCTCCTCTGGTGCTGCGAACCATTATGATTCTATATCCTGGTTTGAAATTAGGGTTTTTATAAAATAACGGGGCCAATTTAAAACTTCTTTTCATTGTACTATGAAAATATCGAGCCATACGCATCATACATCGCATAAGTATATCATAAAAGAAAGTAAATGAAGCACGAGTACATACCTGGCATACGGCGAATACCCGAAGAAAATACATGTACGGTCCACACATAACACACACATAATTATACATTTATATAACAAGGAGCACAATTGTCCTATCACGGACATACATGTTCTACATCAGTTTATATACAATGATACATATACACAATACTACTGGTAAACTAAACCTNATACATATACACAATACTACTGGTAAACTAAACCTACGCGCACTGCTGAGTACTACTCATTGTGTGTGCGATACAAACCTAACATCCGTCTCTCGGTCGGCAGTGAAAGGGCTCTCCTGCAGCTACTCATCGGAATCCTCCTCTAGTTCGGTGGGATCTATCTCGTCCTCGCTGGAAATGTCAGTTACGTCGGTGAACTCACGGGGTGCACACCTGCGTGGTCGCACTGGGAGAACACTCTTGCGGGCGGTAGTGCGTATACCTCGTCCTCAGACTGGTGGTGTGGCTGGCTCTGGGTTTGTCTCTAGCTCAGGCCTCCGGGGTGGCTCTGGTCTCGGTGGCGGAGGTGCATCCTCTCCGTCAACGTGAATCGGGTCGCGAGAGCTGCTACCTGGGCACTCATCTATCCAGATATGACCCTGGCCCGCAAAGTCTACGGCGTGCCTGCTCTGAACTCTCTCCTGGGAAGTTCCCAGGGGCGAACGTGCTGGTCTCCAATAAGGTATAGGTCCGATAGTTGCGCTGTCGAGAGCGCGTAAACAGAGACATCTTTGGGCGGCAGTGAAGACATGCTAGTCAGCTGGAGCCATACACGAGTGGGGATAAGAACGGCTGCGTTCTTAGTGGAAACTCTACGTAGCTACTATAGTTCAATTACTCGGGCATTCTCCAGCCACTCAGGGAAACCTCTACATTTCATGCAATACTAAATCCTACCAGTTATTATCTTGTACCTACAACCTGAGCAGCTTTATCTATTTTACTAGGTGACTGGGTTTCTAATCTTGTCATTACTTAGGCTCCGTGCTCATTAACATGTCGTTACTGCTAAGGACATAATAGTCGTCTTGGGTCGCTCCCTTGACGATACATAATGCATAAACATATATCCATACATACATATATACTTGCATATATACTGGCATACATACATACATTCATTCATTTTCTCATACATTCAATCTCTTAATCATACGTATGACTATATAGTGCATGAGGGAGTCTGGGAAATCTCTTACGCATACCGGCTTACCCGGGTTAGCGTCCTTCTTCCTTTTTAGTCCTTCCACCCATGTAACCGTGGCCTTCGGTTACAACCTCCTTCTATTCCCTATCATGATGACCAGGCAGCGCTTGAACCAGAATGGTAGCTAACCACGTTAAGCTCATAGGAGGTAATTCATCATC
>QANU01098389.1:15885-98902 GCA_003254905.1 Nissolia schottii
ATATATATATATATATATATATATATATATATATATATATTTGTTTGTTTAATTTTTGGCATTTAATGTTTCTCACAGGTAGTTGTTAAATGTTAAAACCTTAAAATTAGAAACGGGAAAGAGGGGGAAGAATAGTAAATGAATTGTTTCTAGAGCGAGAATAAAAAATAAATAAAAGGAAAAGAAAAGAGAATAACAACAAGTTATGTTTTCGGTGTTCTCTCGTAGTAAACGAATTTTGAGTGTGTACCGTAAGTTATAATTTGAATTATTGAATTTGGTATCTTTTTTATCTAACGGCTATAAAAGAAGTGGATGCATTATAATGGAACAAGTGGAAGTCATCCGACAAATACATATTTTTTATTTAAAAAATAAAAAATGAGAAAGCTGGTGTATATACCATAAAGGATAGTAGTAGTATTTTTTTTTTGTTTATGTTGGAGACATGCAACTATCTAATACAGAAACGAATCTGATTAAGGAAAACTATTTTGCATCAAGTTATGTATTATTTTACAATAGTAATAATTTCTTTTTTTTCTTATGTAGTAATAATTTCTACGATTTTTCTTTTATTTTATTTATTGTAAACGTTAAATTATTTAATGTTAATTGTCTTTAACTATTATAAAGGCCTTGAGCAAAAATAATCACCCTTGTCACATTTTTATTTTTAAAATTACCCATTTAGTTTTTTTTTTTGGTGTGTGCATACCACTTATTTAATTTAAAGAGTATATTATGTGAGTAATTTTTATTTTAGTATGATATTTTCTACTTATTTATTATTAAATTAATTTTAGATCATATTAAATTGATACAATAAAAAAGTGACTTAACAGACACGTGAATTCTTGCAAATTACTCATAAATATAGCATAAATTGATTATTATTTTGATAGCATTTAATTATATTGTTTATAACATTTGTATTTTGTACGTATTTAAATTGATAGGGGGATTTTATGTCCCATTTTATTCCTCCATAATTGAACATTGTAGCATAAAAATGTGTAGCTTAACACTTAAAATACCTTGTTTTTGCACATTGTCCTCTTTATGCTCAATTGTGAGAATTATTGCTTAATTTTACCTTTTTACGTTATTTATGTATTTGGGTCATAACATGAGCTATAGAGATGAAATTCTTTCAAATCTTATATTGTATTAAAGATAAGAGGAAGCTCTACAACTCTCATGAAGAGTCAGAAAGCTTAATCGATTTTCTACTTGGTCATTTTTAGCCTGAAATTCAGAATAGTGATGTTAAAATTTCATATTAGAGCTGCAAAAAAAAAATTGAGGCATCATTTCTTTACTCGATGTCCAAACAAGGAAAAATTTGAGTTTATTTCATGTACGATTGAAAGTTCTACAACTTTTGTAAAGACAACAGAGGCAAATTCGATCTATAGGACCACTACAACTGTGTTTTACCTCTATAACACTTGAAGTGAAGCATACCGTTGCAACGCTCATACAAGGCTGTAGCGCATGATTGTTCCGTGCCGCTACAATGCTGAATTGAGCACTGCAGTAGTGATAAGAAGGTGACTTCATGTTGATGCAGTTTGCAACCATTATTTGAGCACTCTGTGGTTATAAATAAGCTTAGGGTGAAGAAGGGAGACACCACCTTCTTATCACTTGCCTCCACTACTATTTTCTGCACCTTTTCCATTTATTTTCTGCACTTGAGGTTATTGCTAGTAGTGTTTTAGCTTTTTCGTTCAATAGATTCAAGGTTTTTGAAACATTTGCATAGACACGTAGGGTCCTTTCTCTTGTACTCAAATTGACGCATAGCTTTTTATCCAATTTTATTAAGGTTCTTTTCCTTTTTATTTTCTTCGATAGTTTCTATTCTCTTCTATTTAATTTATGAGTTTGCATCCTCCATCCATGGAGGAGTAGTTATCTAATACCTTGCATGCAGTAATTCTATGATTAGGATTAATTGAGGTTCTTGTGCTTAATGTATGTTGGTAATTCTCCCTCCTTCTTTTCTGATTAATAACATAGTGATCACATGTTATTAGTTGAGATTAATTGTAAATTAATGAATCTTGACGATCATAGGATTTATTAAATTAGGATTTGTTAAGATTGGTAATTCGAATTGATCAATTAGGATTATCCAAGTTGCTAAAAGGGAATTAGGGATTAATCTAATTAGATTAAGTTGTGCAATTGGTTATATAATTAGAATATGTAGTTAAGACCGAGATCTTGGTTGTTAATGCTTATACTAGTTAATTCATAGGAGAATGTGATTGTGATCTCTTTAGGCAAATTGCATGTTAGTTGGAGATCTTTAGCTAATAAACAACAACCATTTATGAACATTAATTTTAGAACTAATGATAATTAATCCTTAATCTATGAAGAGTTGTGTGTATGGTATTGCTTTTTATTATTGAATTTAATCTTTGCAATTGGACAACCCCCAATTTATTTTAATTAGTTAATTTGTTTCCTTATGAGACGACCTAGGTTAGTCCTTTTACTACATTTTTTGGAGTTACTTAGTTTTATAAATTATTATTTGATTACACACTAAAATTGTGATACTTTGGTGTGTGTCAAGACCACATTCTGTTCATTAAATCCTCTACTGATGATTTTATCACGCTTATTGTTTATGTTGATGACATTGTCTTCACTAAAAATTCTACTATTGCAATGGATCGTATCAACCACATATATGATTCCAATTTCAAAATAAAAAATCTTGGCCCTCTGAAATACTTTTTAGGAATTATTAGAGTAATGAGTTATTTCATTAGCTATTTAACTAGCCTAGCTTAGTCTAGAAGTTAGTTGTTAGTTATTTTCAGTTTACCTTCCATAACAGAATTCTGTTATGTTGTTTGTAGTTTGTGTTGCTATGTACAGCATGTATATAATGGATGGCTTGCAGATCAAGCAAACCAACTCATTCATTCCAATTCTCTCATTCTCTCCAATCCTGTCTACCTTTCTCAAGCTTAATATGGTATCACGTTCTTCAAATTCATTCTTCAGTGCTGTGAATTTTCCATGAAATTCTGTTCTTGATCTGTCATTGCTCATGGTGAATTTTCTGAGAATTTCACAAAGCATTTGAAGCAATCACCTGAGTTCTCGGTTCTTGATTGTTTTTTCATCAAGTTCTTTTTGACGAACTCGCTAGTGATTTTTGCAGTTTCTTGGTTCAGGTTTGCAAATTCTGCATTTCTGAATTCCTACCTTTTTCTCTATCCGTTCTTTTCTCCAATTTTCATCCATGGCAACTCAGAGTTTAGAGGATTTTACCAATCCCTATTCCATCTTGTCCTCCGATGGCCCTAATTTGTTGTTGGTGTCACAACAACTGAATGGTGAAAATTTCCATTTCTGGTTTCGAGCCATGAAAATGGCCCTCATTGCCAAGAATAAATTGGCCTTTGTTGATGGATCGTTGCCCAGGCCTAGAAATGATCCTATGCTCATGGCTTCTTGGGATAGGATCAACAGCATTGTCTGCTCTTGGCTCCTTAACTCGGTCACAAAAGAAATCTCAGCCAGCATCATTGCTTACTCCACTGCAGCTGCAATATGGCAAGACATCAAAGAGAGGTTCCAGCAAGGGAATGGCCCACGGATCTTCGAACTCAAGAAGGAATTAGCAAATACTCAGCAAGGGGTGTTATCTGTAACTCGGTATTATACCAAATTAAAGTCCTTATGGACTGAATTGGGAGAGTATAGGCCTTTGCTGTCCTGTAATTGTGAAGGAACTACACAATTCTTGAAGTATCTGGAGACTGAATGTGTGATTAGTTTCTTAATGGGCTTAGAGGATTCTTATTCTGCTATAAGGGGCCAAATCCTTTTGATGGACCCTATTCCTCCCATTAATAAGGTGTTCTCCTTGGTAATTAAAGAAGAAAGACAGAGTTCTGTTGGTGCTGCTGTTTCACAAGCTTCTTTTGCTGTAAGGGGTAATCAAGACAGCAAGAAAGCCGTTTCCAATGACAGACCTAAGTGTGCAAATTGTGGGGTCCTTGGCCACACTAAAGAGCAGTGTTACAAGATCATTGGATATCCTCCCCACTACAAGAAAGGCAAGCATAGGTCCAACAACTCAGCTCATCAAGTGTCTGAATTTCCAGCTCCTACATCAGGTTCTGAGGTTCCTCAGCAGCTCAACAATTCCCAGCTTCAGCAACTGATGGCTCTCCTGTCTACTCAAATGGCTGCAGCTTTTGTTCCTAAGGTGGACAACTCGCAGGAAAATACCTTAGGTACTATTCTATCCACAATTGATCATACCTATCTTGGCCAAGTTTTGTCTGCATGTTATAATTCCATTGAATCCCCTGCATCCAAGTGGATCTTGGATTCAGGCGCCACTAGCCATATTACCTGTTCTGTTACAAATTTCACTCCAACCTTACCTGTCTCAAATTCATTTGTTTCTTTACCAAACAATCATAAAGTAAGGGTTCAAGCAATTGACAATGTTACATTGTCCCATGGTCTGAAATTACAAAATGTCCTCTACATCCCTGAGTTTCATGTCAATCTCATTTCAATATCTGCTTTATTAAAACAAGGCCCATACACAGTAATTTTCAATTCAAATGACTGTTTTATACAGGACATCAATAGCCAGAAGGTGATTGGAAGGGCTAATCTCCTTGGAGGTCTTTACTTCTTCAAGGCAGATGCAGCTCACAACAACAGTTTAGTTTCTGTTTTTTCAGCTTCCAATAATGAACTGAATAGGGTTAATTCAGTTTCTAGTTCAGTTTGGCATTCTAGGTTAGGACATTTGTCTAATAAAGTGTTGCATACACTTCCTTTTTCTGTTTTGAAGTCTGGTTCAGAACATAACATTTATACTATTTGTCTTCTTGCCAAAATGAAAAAATTGCCTTATATCTCACATAATCATTTAGCTGCTAATGCTTTTGATCTGATTCACTGTGATGTTTGGGGTCCCTTTCATTCTCCCACTTATCATGGCCATAGGTATTTCCTTACAATTGTGGATGATAGCACTAGATTCACTTGGACTTATTTGTTAAAAACAAAATCAGAATCCTCTCAGAAGCTAATCAATTTCATTGTGATGATTGAGACCTAATTTCATAAAATGGTAAAACAGGTTAGAAGTGACAATGCCAAAGAATTGGCCTTAACCTCTTTCTTACAATCCAAAGGGATTCTGCATCAGTTTTCTTGGGTCCAAGCTCCTCAACAAAACTCAGTGGTTGAGAGGAAGCACCAACATCTATTAAACACTGCAAGGGCCCTCTATTTTCAGTCCAAGGTTCCACTTGCTTTTTGGGGAGATTGCATCACCACAGCCACTCAGTTGATTAATTGGACTCCTGCCAAGATATTGCATTTTCAATCCCCTTATCAAAGACTCTATGCCAAGGTGGCTCCATATGATTCATTGAGCGTTTTTGGCTGTTTGTGTTTTGCCTCCACTCTTGCTGCTCAAAGGACCAAGTTTCAGCCAAGGGCTACTGCAGCTGTCTTTGTTGGTTATCCAAGTGGCTATAAAGGCTATAAGTTGTATCACCTTGTCTCTAGGGAGTTCTTTATCTCAAGAGATGTGGTTTTCCATGAATCTGTCTTCCCTTTTCATTTGAACAATGCCACAAAAGACATTAATATTTTCCCTGCACTTGTTTTACCTATGCCACAACAAGACATTAACCTACAGCCTGAACCACTACTGCCACCTCAACCACCACAGCAGCCTGAACCAGCCCAATGTTCTGAACCAGCACACCATCCTCCATCTCCTGTACATTTGAGGAGATCCTCTCGACCCTCCAGATTACCTCAGTACCTATCCCAATACCAGTGTAATTCTATCACCTCTCATCCCATTTCTGAACATTTCACCTATGATAGACTACAGCCCTCCTACCAACAATTTGTTCTCCATGTTGATGCTATACCTGAACCAGCCTTCTACCATCAAGCTGTTGTTTACCCTGAATGGAGGCAAGCTATGCAAGAGGAGATTAATGCAATGGAATCAAATGAAACATGGGATCTAGTCCCTTTACCAGAGGGAAAACACAAGATTGGCTGCAGATGGGTCTACAAGATGAAACATAAATCTGATGGAAGCATTGACAGGTTTAAGGCTCTGTTAGTGGCAAAGGGATACACTCAACAAGCTGGTATTGATTTTCAAGATACCTTTTCTCCAGTTGCCAAGCTTACTTCAGTCAGGATTTTGTTAACCATTGCAGCAATTAAAGGCTGGCATTTCCTATAGCTAGACATCAACAATGCCTTCTTGAATGGTGATCTTGTAGAAGAAGTGTACATGGAGAAGCCTCTAGGTTATCACAAGGAGAGGGAGCACCTTGTGTGCAAACTTAAGAAATCAATTTATGGCTTAAGGCAGGCATCCAGGCAGTGGTTCCACAAATTCTCTTCTTCCCTCATCAGCATTGGTTTTGTTCAGTCAAAGAGTGATTACTCTTTGTTCACCCAAGGTTCAGCAGACTCCTTGGTCATTTTACTAGTGTATGTTGATGACATTATTGTGGCTGGTGCATCCAGGGACAGAATAATACATGTTCAGCAGCACTTGAATCCCTTTTCAAATTGAAAGTTCTTGGTGACCTCAAGTATTTTCTAGGCTTGGAGATTGCCAAGTCTCCAGCAGGAATTATGCTCTCACAGCACAAATACACACTGAACTTGTTGGAAGACACTGGTTTTTTGGAGGCCAAACCAGAAGCATTGCCTATGGAACCCAAGCTCACATTGTCCATTGATGATGGTGATCCCTTGGAAGATCCTTCTCAATATCGAAGGATGATTGGCAGGTTGATGTACCTGACCATCTCTAGGCCGGATATATGCTATGCTGTAAATAAGCTGAGTCAATACATGTCCAATCCAAAGATCCCTCATTTACAGGCTCTACATCACTTGCTCAAATACTTTAAGAAAGCTCCGGGGCAGGGCATTCTATTTTCTGCAAAGTTTGAGTTCAGATTACAAGCTTATGTGGATGCCGATTGGGGTGGATGCAAGGATATTAGGCGTAGCACCACGGGTTTCTGTGTGTTCATTGGGGATTCATTGGTCTCATAGCGATCAAAGAAGCAGCCCACAGTGTCCAGGTCTTCAGCTGAGGCCGAGTACAGGGCACTAGCAAGTGTTACTAATGAGCTTGTTTGGCTCCAAAGTTTCCTTCAAGATTTTGAGATTAAGATTGGTCGTGCTTGCGTTTATTGTGATAGCCAAGCAGCCATTGCCATTGCTTCCAATCCAGCCTTCCATGAGCGCTCGAAGCATATAGAAATTGATTGCCATTTCACAAGGGAAAAGGTGAATGAAGGTATCATCACACTCATCCATGTTAATTCAAAGGATCAAGTTGCAGACCTCTTAACTATTTTCGAGTAGCCACTAGAATCCTCAAATATCTCAAGGGGTGCCCAGGCAAATGATTATTTTTCTCTAGAGATTCTCTGCTTCAACTCCTTGCTTCAGTGACGCTAATTGGGAAGGTTGCATTGATACTCACCACTCCATCATTTGTTACTATTTTTTTCTTGGTTGTTCCCTTATTTCTTGGAAGATGAAGAAGCAAAGCACAATATCTCCATCATCCTTTGAAGCTAAATATCGGGCACTTGTCTTCACAACCTAGGAACTCCAATGGATCACCTATCTTTTGGTTGATATGAATGTCTCTTGCTCCAAACCACGTGCACTCTATTGCGACAGCTAGAGTGCTTTGCACATCACCGCCAATCTAGTCTTCCATGAATGAACCAAGCATATGAACATCAATTGCCATCTTGTGTGTGAAAAGTTACAAGCTAGATTGATGTGATTACTACTTGTTTCCTCATAACACCAATTCACTGAGACTCAATCCGCAGAAATTGGTTACCTGTGCTGCAAGTCGTGTTCTCACTAGATCCAAAGGATGCCTGGCAGAAGCAGCTGTTATGCCAGACAAACCACCAACTACAAAGTGCACAAAGAGGTCTGCACTTGTATTTCCTCTTCGTTTCTTCCCCAGAAGTGAATGTAATAGCTGCAACAAAGCAAAGAGAAAAGGAAATTGATCAGATTTAAGAAATATATGCAGCAACTTTCTAAACAACATACAGATTTGGTAGAGAGCAATAGATGTTACATTCTTGTAGTGTTCATAGGCATAGAAGCTGACGGCAGAATAAGGAAGACGATGGGCTACAGTTACCAAATTGCCTTTCCAAAATGCTCTGAATCCTTCTTCATTAACAATGCGCGAAGCCTCACACCATAAGCTAGGCTTACTCAATGTTGCCACATCAAAATGCATACCTTGCACCTGATAAAGTTCAGGAATGTAATATAGTCAGGAAAACAATAGCTGAAACAACTGCAATTGAATCAACAAAAGAATGATGGGTTGTTACTCCAACAATTTTAATCGCATCAATTAACTTGCATTTTGATATTATAAAATGTCACTAAAGAAAGGAACAAATGTTATAACCATGCAGTCATAAATTACCATTAGAACAATAATCATTTATCACTCAGCTATTACAATTTGACTACAAACATGCATGTTTATGTAGGGGCAAACAATGAAAAGAACATTAACTGATTGACAGGACACAGTCCATGAGAATTTGAGCTAAGATAAGCCAACAAAAATGCACAAATCCTGAACAATGCACATTTGTCTTTAAGCTTTCAAAACTTTCCCAGCATACCCCTGAGAAAGCTTTAGAAACAACCAAAAAAGGGCGCCTAGTGCAAAAGGCTCCCACCTGTAGGATTCAGAGAGGGTACATGAATGCAGCCTTATATCTGCAGGCGGCGACTCTGCTTCCAAGATTTGAGCATGTGACCTTCAGGTCACTGGACAACAACCTTATTGTTGCATTGAGGCTCACTGTCCTTTAGACTAAAAAAGTTATCAATAAAAGGAAACCCCACTCGCAAGGCTTGAAAGAACAATTTGAAATGTTGAAGAGGTAAATACTATTTGATGACCCTAAACATATAACCTTGAAAATGACATAACAGATACCACAGACTATAACGTAGGACCACAACATGGGACTATGAAGGAAAAATATAACTTGTTTAAATATTTAAAAATTATAGTGATAACGGAAAAAACATAAATTTAGTTAAAAAAGCTTAAAATGAATAGCTTCAGCTGCTTGGAATTTTCTCACTCATATTCACCTTTGTGTCAAACTAATTCATGTTAAAATTTTTAGGGCACAAGTTTGGGTACAAAAAGAACTAGCCGACAAAGGAAATTCGAATTGAATTTGAGCACCTTCAGTCCTCCCTCCGCTACTGGAATCATTAAAAAAAAAAAAAAAACCAGAAATCAAATTAAAAGCCATGACTCCGCTAAACTAAAAGTCTCGAAAAAAAACATTCACCCCCCATACCAGGGAAACAAAATTTCACACTCTTCAATTAAGAATCAAGTGTTGGGAGACATTTACTACCATGGTGGACCGACCCTAGTCGAACCAAATTAATTAACACTTCGAATTTCCAAATTACCAACAACAATAACAAACAAACTAAGCCCTTCTCCCACCAAGTGGAATTGATTACATAGATCAACCAACACCATTTATCATAAAACGTACAATAAGTCCTTTTAAAAAAGTTTCGCCTATAGTCTTTTGCTATTCTTCCTCTAATTTATATGCACCGACACTCTTGCATGCCAAATGGTTGCAGGTAGTTATCACGACGGCACTTTTCATCTATGTAGTCAACCATAGAAATGAAACTCAATAAAATAAGAGAAACTATCATTAAGACCACCAATAGTACAAAAAAGCAAAAACACAAACCTGAAAAAGGATAGTGAGGCGCGAGAGCGGGGCGGTGCAGGTTTTTCCCAAGGCACCTGCTATGCCGCCAGTGAGAAGCTGAGACACAGTTCCCATCTGCGACGGCTGATTCTTCTTAAACAACTTCCTGCTGCCGTCGTTCACGGCTCTCTGCCCGCCTTCCACCACCACCCCCACCCGTGCTTCCATTTCCAAACCCGAAAACAAAACAAAACAAAACAAAAAAAACTCGAAGGGAAGGAAAGGGGATGAGGTCGGTGATATTTGTTACATGGGCCTTGTTAAGAAGGAACAGGGCGGTTTGAACACTCTTGATATTTTCTTCGAAACTCAAGGTCGGGGATTCTAATCTTGTTTTACTTACTCCTAGATTCTCGCGCTTTCTAGTCATGACCGTACCATAGATACCGACACATGCATGCACACGTACTCAACCATTCATCACGCATACGTTGGGTGAGATCATTCATCATGCACACCAGGCATGGTATCAATGCAGGGGACTGCTCATCATGCCGACTAGGCATGAGATCAATGCATGGGACCGTTCATCATGCACACCAGGCATGGTATCATTCATCATACACACCAGGCATGGTATCATCACCGACTCATGTCACACCTCCTCGTTACACCTCAGGACCGTCGTCCCCATGGCGATGCACGACCTACCTTCACTGTCTGTTCCTCAAGGCAACAAAACTCCACCCCCTACCCGAGTGGCGAGGGGCCGCCCTGTGGCTAAGCCGGAAGCGGACCGTATACCCTTTACCCTGTCTGTCACCACTTCTCATACCAACAACCAAGCTCATAATTATCTTTTTCTTTAGAATCTACCCTTGTTTCCTATGTTCAATTATGATCTTTGTCGTCATTAGATGATAACCTCTAGTGATCTACAGTCGTCCTAAACCGTACGACGACCGAGTCGTCATGATGCATGCTTTATCATAAAACAGGATCAAGGTTACACATAAGTCATATCATACGAATAAGTTTTTGTTGGAATAGTGGGATAAAGAGAGGGAAGTGCATATGTTTTTCCTTAATTGGAAACCTCAACCAGAGTTCTAAGGACATTGGTCAGAAAAGCCTACCTTTTTAGTAGGTTGAGAAGAGAGAAAATAGGCTGAGAAAGTCAGTTTGCTCCAGCTTTGTTAATTGGTAGTTTTCATATAAAAAGAAGTTTTGAAATTAGTATGTGTTATTCTGATGTCTCAATATTTTATTAATAAAACATATCTTGATAAACAATGTTCTGTGATAAGGAGAGGTAATTTTTTTGGCATTATGTATAGGAAAAAATCCCAGAAGCACACCAACAGAATGTATAAATTTACTTGAGGTCCTTTACATTCTTGTTATCTAGTTCTGAAACTAAGAATGTGATAGTCCTTTACACTCTAACAGAACAAAGGAATATTACATATTTTATTTTGGCTCTATGTATAAAAAAGCCCAGTAATTGGTATGCGATAGTCATTTATACTCTTGCTATATAGTTCTCAAATTAAGTTATGGCACGATGATAGTTTAACCCAGCAGCACATTTTAACATAGTTTTAGTGCTTGTGACATAGCTTTTGAGAATTGGACTGGATGCTCTAGTGTTATATGGCATGAGTAATGACTGGTCAGCTAGAAATTTTTTGTTGTTTCAATGCAGATGTTATATGGCACATTTATTGAGTAATGTTGTTCCATGGGTATTATTCTTTGATGGAAACTGATGCGTTTGTGACAATTGACAAGCAGTCAAGCATAACTTTAAGTGATTCTTTGACGTTTCCTCAAATTTTGAGAATTGAGAGTTATAATAGTGGTAAGAAAACAGCTTGTGTGGCAAACTCAAGGTCTTAGTTGCTTCGGTATCAGTTGCTCTGGCTTCTAAAGAAACTTTTGATTATTGGTTGCTGCTGCCTGCTAGATCAACTTCTCTTAATATTGCTTATTTTACGTAAATCATGTCATTTTAAACCTGTCTATTTATGGGTTATGCAGCATCTAAAAGACTATCAGACATTTGTTAACACTTAGCTTATGAAATAATCAACATTTTATAATCAATATATAATCTATGAAATAATTATGAAATATTATGATGTCTATATTTAATGACCTGTATTATTAGTCAACTGGTTTTGGTACTAAAAGAAATTGCGAACCTAGTTTTGTTAGTGTTTTATAGGTTCTATTGAAAACAAAATGAAGTTTCAGTGACTAAGTCTATTTCTTTCAGCTTAGTTCTTTGCTCTTGTTAAGAGAAATTCTCATGCAAATATGAACCATCATGCTAGATATTCTTCAAATTATACATAGACATTTCAGCCTGTAATTTGGAAGGACCTATTTTTTAAAGCTGAAATGTCATAGTATATCCAACATAACGTTGCATGATTATACAATAATTTCTCCTTTGTGAATGCATGTATTTCAATCTCACACGCACCCAGATATGTGCGCTCTTGCATATATTTTCTCATTGTCAAGCAAGTGATGAAGATGTGTAAATTTTTTTTGGTACATTATGAAACAGTATAAATATTTGTTATGTTCAAATTTTAAAATTGAATATACTAACAGTAAAGATTTCAATTTGTACAGATAAGGTACCTAGCTTATTGAGTTTATGTTATCGGAATGTGGATGCACATTATTGAAGATGTTTTAATTGGTCTTGTCAACATATAACATTTCTTTCACACAAATTTATGCTATTTGTCATCCAAACATATTAATGACATTGCGATTAATATAACTTTTAAAATAAAAAGATTCATTTTTTATTTATTTGTTATTTAAATATATATGCTTGTGAAAAGAATGCCTTGCATTTTTTTTTCCTCATAATCTAATCTTATTTAGGGAACTACGGACAAGTAATTGTCAGTTTATTTTGATATTGTGCTATGATATGTCAGAAAACTAGAGTTGGATATTAGGCATTGTGTGATTTTGTTCTTATATGATGTTCTGCATAATACAGATCCAATATTTTACCATTATTTTTATGACATATCAACCTGTCAGAAAACTAGAGTTGGATATTAGGCATTAATATAGTGAAATACAAATTAATTTTTTTCTCAATTTATGGTTACTCTCAACCATGATTTCAAGTCTAATCAGGTCATTTTGTACATGTGCAATGTCTATTCTTTGAAAATTATTTTGTAAATTTCTTTGTTTTGTTTGATAATGTTACAGAATATGGACATGCATCAATCTCGCAATTGGATGTAAAATAGGCTTATGCCAGGTCGAAAGGGATATCATGCTAAATTTCTAACTGGGGTAGAGGAATTTGTCAATTTTGCCTGCCAGCAAGCACATTTGGCAAATGGAAAAATTAGATGTCCTTGTTCTAACTGTAGAAATATGAATTACATTACCCCTGATGATGTTAGAATTCATCTTTATACAAAAAGATTTGTGCCTAATTATTGGTATTGGACATGCCATGGAGAAATTCGCTCAGCTTTGCCTAGAGTATTTAATACTCAATCAAGTACTTCCAACTCGGGTGGAACTAGAAACCATGAACACTTAAGTAGATTTGAGGAAATGGTTTATAATGTTGTTGGTCTAGAAGTCAGAATGCAGTATAACCAAGAGGTAGAGGAGTCTCCAAATGCAGAAGCTAAAAAAATTTATGATTTATTGCATGCAGCAGAAAAACCCTTGTGGCCAAGATGTGTTGATCACACTGAATTATCTGCTGCCGTTAGATTGTTGCAAATCAAGTCAAAGGGAAACACGTCTCAACGATCTTTTAATCAAATGTTGGCTCTCATGAGAGAGACACATCCTCTACATAATCTAATCCCTCAAGACTTTTATAGGACTATAAAAATAGTTTCAAAACTTGGTCTTATTGAATTAAAGGTCAATTTTTGTGTTAATGGTTGCGTGTTTTTCTACACTTAAGAGTACAACGCATTAAAAGGATGTAACTTTTGTGGTACATCACAATATAACTTGAAGAAAGTTGGTAAAAGGAAATACAAAGAAGCACTTGTGAAAAGAATGCGCACAATCTAAGGCTTTCACTTTGAAATATGGTGGTAAATGTTCTTGGTTTGATTTGCATTGGAAATTTTTGGATTTGGATCATCCATATCGAAGAAATAAGGATGCATTTTTAAAAAATTGTTGAGAACTCTCAGCCTCCAATCCGCTTTTCTAGGGATGATGTATGGGAAGAAGTTTCTAATCTTCCAAAAGTTGTTGAGGTTGGGTCATGTACATGTCAAGGGTTTAGTGTTGATCATAATTGGACAAAACAAAGCATATTTTGAGAGTTGCCTTATTGGAAAACAAATATGATTAGACATAATCTTGATGTGATGCATATTGAAAAGAATGTATTTGATAATGTCTTCAATACAGTTATGGACATCAAAGATAAAACCAAAGATAATGTTAAAACAAGAACGGATTTGAAAGAATGTTGCTCACGAAGGGAACTAGAACTGCAACAATTACCCAATGGAAAGCTTCTGAAACCCAAAGCAAAATTTGCCTTGTCTATGGAGAAAAAAAAAGGCTGCATTAAGATGGGTTAGTGAGTTAAAAATGCCTGATGGATATGCGTCTAATTTGTGCAGATGTGTGAATTTGAGAGAAGGGAAGCTAATGGAAATGAAAAGTCATGATTGTCATGTGTTTACGGAGCGTTTGCTACCAATTGCTTTTGCTGCCCTATCGGATCAAGTATGGAAGACTCTTGCTGAGTTGAGTAAATTTTTCAAGGATTTGTGCCCATCGATGTTATGTGTGGATGATATGTTGTTAATGGAGCAGAACATTGTCATCACAACATGTAAACTAGAGCATATTTTTCCACTTGGATTTTTTTAACTCAATGGAGCATTTACCTATTCATATTCCGTATGAAGCAAGAGTGGGAGGTCCTGTTCAATATCGATGGATGTATCCATTTGAGAGGTAAAAGTCCAATATCAAAAAAATTTCAAATGTTTAATGTAAATATTGTTATTTATGCAACTATTTGTGAATGATATCATTTCCTTTTAGGTACTTGAATAAATTGAAACAAATGGCTAAAAACAAATCAAGTGTGGAAGCTTCTTTTTTTGAGGCATATTTATGCCAAGAGACCTCTCATTTTTGCTTATATTATTTCGAGTCTCATGTGCAATCAATGAGAAATTAAGTTGGTCAGAATGATAATAGAGGTGAAGATGAGACCATCCAACCAACTTTGAGTGTGTTCAATCATTCTGGTCACCCAAGTGGAACTTGTAAGAGTCGATATTTGAGTGATAGGAAATTAGCTGCTGCACATTTACATGTCATACTCAATTGTGAAGAGGTTCAACCATATATTAGGTACGTAAAGTAATTTTGGTTTAATTTGTTCTTACACGTTAATTGGCATGTCTATAATATTGGGAATTTTGCTTGTCATAAGGTAAGTTTGATATTGTCCCTGGATGAAAACTTGGCTCGGCGTAATTTTGAATTTCGTGGGGCTGTTATACTAAAAAAATTCTTCATAAAATCCGTGCTAACATGCGAAGACCAAGATTTATGGGTGGTGATCATGTATGGGATGGATTTTGTGCGCATGGGTAGTGAACCATACAAGAACAAAAGGAGACAAGCCAAGAAAAATAGAGCTTCTAATTGTGAAAGATTAAGAGGTTCACTTTACACTTGTGGCTCTATTATCTCATCCCAACATAGAGCTAATTTGGTTAAGTTTTCAAACACCCTATTTTTATTTATTTACTTCTACAAGTTAATTTACTAATATGATGCTTTCATAGTAAGATTATAATTGAATATTCTCATTACACTCCCTTTTATAATTTATTAGATAAGAAATTGTGTGCTATTATATGAACAAGATGATGCTTATCCGTATTGTGGTAGTTTAAGTAAAAGGTGAAACATTTAACATTTATATTATTCTTGTTGCATTTACAGACAAAACTGAGTGGTAGACCTCCCACTGCATTAGAGCTATTTTGCCACACTCACAAACACAAAGATGAGGCATGGGTGGATAGTATATCAAAGCATGTACATGTATGTAACCAGTGGTTTGTTTCATATCTAGTGCATGTTCTATTAATTTGTTAAATGCATGCTTAACTCTACGTTTTAGTATTGATTGACTTCATTTTGGAATTGATAGGACGAATTTACCAATGCCATGATGGAGGAAACTCAAAAGGCATTTGAACAAGGAGCTCCTCCACCAAATGAGATAGTTTTGTGGACTAAATTTGCCGGTGTCAAAAAGGAAAAATTATATGGCCTTGGTTTAGATTATGCTGTGGTTAGTAACAGAACCCGTTATCGTGGTTCTAGTTCGCAATCAACAGGGTGGGTACAAAGGACCGAGCACGAAGAACTATTGAAGAAAACGTAGGACGAGAAGAGTGCTCAATTGTTGCTAGGTTGGAAGCAAATGAGACAACTTCAAATTAACAACCGACTACTTCAAGAGATGATGAGAAGGATGAATTTCAATGCTAGTGATTTGATGCCACCTACCTCAACAAACACAAGTCACCATGAGGATGAGAATGAGGATGATGATAATGAAGAGGATGAGCGATGAACTTATTTAGTGTTTTGAACTATTACTTAGTATTTTGGTGTTTCAAACTACCACTTATTAATTATTTGTTCTAAACTTAATTTAGATGGAATATTACTTAGTTATTAGAACTCAACATCTGGTAGTTATATGATCGTTTGAATTAATTAATGCATATAAGATTGTGTTTGAATGTAATATTTAAAAAAAAAAAATTAAATTATAGTATTAGTTTAATGTATATATCATGTGTTTAAGAATGAGATATAGAAATTGTGAAACAGGAATCAGGAAGTAATCTCATAACAAAACTTGTGATTGCGTTACACTACAAGAAAATAGCTCATTACCGTCGACATTACCGTCGGTTTTACCGTCGGATTTTTATGCTACCGTCGGCATTACCGTCGGACGCGAACACACGGTAAAGTGGTCGATGGTAATCATTTTACCGTCGGAAAATGAAACCGACGGTAATTACCGTCGGTATAAACCGACGTAAACCGGTTCATATTTGAGTTCATTTGAACCGGTTTACCGTCGGTTCTAGGTGACGGTAATATAATAATATTTTATTCGTGTTCATTACCGTGGGATATATCCGACGGTAATAATTAAATATTTTTAAAAAATAAAATTGTTTATAATTTTGTATTATTTGTTTTAATAAATGACTATAATCATATCAATCAAAAATTTCATTTAATTTTTGTAATTTATAAATATATTAAAATTTATATTTAATGACTAATTAAATATTTATATGTTATGTGGTGGACAACATATATTCTGTTTTTGATAGAATTTAAAGATGGATGGTGCACATGTGAAAAATATAGTTTCTTAGGTAAAAGACAAATAAGTAATAGGGGACAGATATCTCACTAGTGACTCAAATTCGGGCTTCTGCAACAATAGTTTCTCAAATAAACCTACACACTCCTCCTATATTGCAACACTCTAGCTAGCTAGCTTACGCTTAAGTCATAAACCATGCTTCACTAGGTTGTTATCTACTTGGTTGGAATGTTTATAGTCCTTTGCCCCTTCAACCCAGCACATGCTATATTAATACAAACAGCATTTTAACCTACTATGCTTACATACCCGAATTAGCTAGGTGAATGTTTCACATGCACACAATTCCAGCGAGATAATTTATACTCAAGTTATCTTCATCAATTTCTCCTTCGAATCAGCCATACACACACATCACCAACACAAACCTATTGTTGTCGCGATTATAAAATTAAAACACCCTAAACGGTGCTAAGGTCCAGATTACATTCTATCCGAACATTCTCTTTTTCAGGACATCACATACATTTTATCCGAACAGCACTCCTATATGTACTAGCACACACAACACCTTAACAAGCTATATTTCCATATACCAATTTATTTAAATGAGCAAAATAGCATATTAGAATCCCATACTCCAAATTAATTAGGCAATTTACATAACGCATACAATTATCCTAACAGCTTTCTATCATGTTGCATTTTCACATATCACTCTAGCTAGATAATTAAAGAACACCTGCAACAGCTCCAAATACCATTATAACATATTTTAGCCATACTTAATTTAGCTAGATGATTAAAGAACACATGCAGCAGCTCCAATTAGCATTATAACATAATTTAGTCACGTTTCATTTGGCTAGAACTTTATCTACTCATGCAACAGCCACAAATACCAATTTAGTTTGAATTATGCGAAATCTTCTCATGAGCACAAAATTCCATTTAATAGCAAACAACACTTAAATCATTCTAACATTTTCTTACTTCAAAAACAGCAGAAGCACTAAAATTCTCTAAATTTTCTCATGAGCACAAAATTCCAATTAATAGTAAACAACACTTTACTATAATTTATTTGAATCACATAATCATAATTCATTTTGAATAACATTTTCTCATAATTTAATTTAAATGATCATAACAACACTTTACTATAATTTATTTTGAATCACATAATCATAATTCATTTTCTTAGCTTGACAATTTTATAGTTGCACCTACAGCCCACCCAACAACCTTAGAAGGTAGTTATATTACATTTTGCATAATTCAGATCCTTTCTAAATTTTTCCACTCTCAGCCGAACACACTAACACTGGACTCATACCACCTGTTTCCAATTTACAAGATCTTATGAAACATATTTAACATACAACATATAGGATATGGATTTGGTAACAAGTTCCCTTATCTGAAATTTTTCAAGCATACATTTGAACGGTCAATCCATACTAAGCCCTTATCACATCACCTAAATTATAAAATTTTCTTGTTATGCATTTATCAATTAATAGCACTTAGAACCCGATTCTATTTACCCTCCTTATAGCTAGAAATGGAAAAATAATATAAAAATCAATCACACTTCATCTAGACCAACACATATTTATTACAATTCATAGTTTGTCAGTTACTCAAGATGCCTAAAATGTATAGGGGAAGTAGCACCAGTATGATTTAGTTGCAATATAGCTTAGGTTCACACAAATTTAAAAGTTGTTAAAACTTAAAAGTCTGGTGTTTGTTAACATTTAACTATATTCTGTTCTGTTAATAAAACTAGCATCAACATCTTTACTTTTAGAACAAAGGAAGATTTAGATCAAATTAAGTAAATACAACACAATGAGTGACCCTCTAAGTTCAAGTACAATTCCAATTACAACGGTAAAGTGGTCGACGCCCTCAAAATATTCTGGCTTTATCACTCCTCGGTTCTCATAATATCTATCGTACATCCAAAATATTACCGCGGGAATCATTTTTTTCCAGAAATCCTATGTGCATGTTACACAAATTATGGACATGAACTTAATAATTTTAATAACTTAACTGAATGCATTACGAATTAATTCCACACAAATATTTGTCAAACCGTTCTACAACATAGGCCCTCCAATCTCCGCAAACAACACATAATCACCGTTGCCAGCACATCAATTCAAACAATGTCGGAAAGTAACGCTAAGCGTTCCTTCCCCCAGTCCAGCCATACAACTCCAATCCTACAAATCTATCCTAATAAAATAAGTCTCTATCCTAGTACCAATAAAGTTTAAGACATACCTAATTGCCGTTGATAATTGTTTGATCAATCCTTGACACAATCCTTAACTCCTTAGATCCTCAGCTCATTACAAATTAAGTGGTGGTGACACATCCTTAGCATAAGTCATGGCAACCAAAAGAAATGAAATGTTAAATAAACATAGACAATGTTATGAAATTAACATATATTTTGTGGGGTGCAAAGGAAAGAACAGAAGCAAGGAATATGTGGCTTTAGTGGTGGCGGCGCGGTGGTGTGAAAAAAAGAAAACAATAGCTACCCACAATGCAAGACAACATACCTGTAGCACGGTGGTGGAGCGGTGGTGGCACGGTGGTGGCGCGGTGGTGGCATGGTGGTGTTATGGTGGTGAGTGGGGAAGGAGAGAAGGGAAGAGAAAGGAGAAAGAAGGAGAAAGAAGTTGCAGTAATGAGAAGAAGAGAAAGGAAATTCGCTTAAGTATTTTTCTGAAAGATTACCGTCGGATTTATCCGACGGTAACCAGTGAATTCTAACGGTAATAAAATAAAATAAAACGCATCGTTTTATTAAACACATTACCGTCGGTACTTACCGACGGTAATGCAACACCAACGGTAACCCAATTACATGGCGCCAACATTTTGGAGCCAAAATGAAAAATTTTAAATAAAATTTTTACCGTCGGAAATATCCGACGGTAAAGGCGGCTATTACCCACGGTAATGGACATATTGCTTGTTTTTTTTCCGCGAACCGATTACCGTCGGTAAAGTAGTAAATGCCGACGGTAATACCGTCGGAAAATAACCGACAGTAATGTTGGGACGGTAATAGTCATATTTCTAGTAGTGTTAGTAACTGGCTTAAAGGCAGCATTAGTAATTAAAATTCAGTCACAAAATAGCGATTGGAATAGAGACCAATGCATAAAAGATTTCATCACTACAGTAGTGACTGATTATCGGTCACAACAAGTAGCAACTGTATTTTCAGTCACTAAAAGTCATCAAATTGCAAATGGAAACTAGTCTCAAGGTCAGTCGAAAATCGACCGCTAAAATTAACGACCACATTTTTAGTCACAAAAAGTTAACAAATTGCAAACGAAAATTGGTCTCAAGGTCAATCACAAAATCGATGGCTAATTTTAGCGACTGCATTTTCAGTCGCTAATTAATTAGCAATCATCAAATAAGTGACTCACAATTTCAGCCACAAAATCGGTCGCTATTGTATTTAGTGACCGATTGTGGGCTACTAATGACCAATTTGGCCGTCTCTATTTGACTATTTTCTAGTAGTAAACTAACATGTACAAATTTTTTATTATGATGCACAAACATTTTTAATTATCAAGCATAAACATTTTAATTAACATATTACACAAGCATTTTTAACTAACATGCACAGACTTTTTATTATGGTACACAAACATTTTTAATTATCATGCACAAACATTCACAAATATGTGCACAAATATTTTTAACATATTACCCAATTATTTTTAATTAATATGCACAAACTTTTTATTATGGTGCGCAAACATTTTTAATTATCGTATACAAACATTCTAATTAACATATTACACAAACATTTTTAACTAACATGCACAAACATTTTTAATTATCGTGTACAAACATTTTTTTATTACTGTGCACAAACATTGTAAACTGTTATGCACAAATATTTTAACCTGTTGTACACAAATATTTTTTATTATTGTGCACATACATTTACAAGTATATGCACAAATATTTTTAAGATATTATACAAATATTTTTAATTAACATGTGCAAACTTTTTGTTATGATGCATAAATATAAATATTTTAAATAATTAAAATATTTATTCACAATAATTTAAAATATTTATTCAGAATGATAAAGTAGACAGAGAGTGTGAAATGCGGGACGGGCTCCCTTAATAGAAAGATGCTAACACTGTCGCATGAAACATTGCTGACATGAAATATGTATCCACCGAAAACAAAAAAATTGCTAAGGACAATTGAAAAGGTAAATGTAAGCGGCCCCATTCCTAAAAGAGTGCATGTCAAAAAGAGATGTGGAAGCGACATACACTCGTAAAAAGTGCACATGCCAATTATATTTTAATAAAGATATTTGAATGTAAAACGGCTAAGGATAATGTATAATGGACATGATGGTTAATAAGGAATGATTTTGTATTTTATAATATAATAATTAAATTTCTCATAAACACAAGTTGGTTTAATGGTAAGTAAATTGGTCGTCTTATAAAGGGTTTAGAATTACAACGCACTGCAAGATCATAAAAAAGAAATAAAACCGCAAATGAAAATTCTCACATGAAAACCAGTTCAACAAATAATTTGTAGATAATTTTGTAAACGAATAAAAATAACTAATATAAAAACATGTCCAAATTATTTGAGATAACCAATGACAAAATAACTTAAAATTTTTGGTTATAAAAAAAACATTTAGTTTAGGTGGCAGAAGGAAAAAATGAGAGGAGAAGACAACGGAACAGCTGGGTCCTAATTGCCCGCAAAAGAAGGGCATAAACGATGGGTTTGTGTTTTCTCTCTTTCTCTCAAAATTCGAATTTGTTGATTCAACTCTTTCAGTGGGCGCCGCATGCCAATTCCATGCCAGTCAGTCAGTCAACATTTCCAGTTGGACCTTATCCAAACTCCTTCGGATCCCTTCACTCTCCACGCGCTTTTTTCTATTGCCTTCTCCTTTTTCCATTTATTTATTTTTAATATTTTACAGAATATAAATATTTCATGTCCAATCACAATTCGTGCTACGGGGGGAAGATAATTGGATGAAAACAAATAATGTTGTAGTTTTTTTTTTGTATTTATTTATGTATTAGATTAATCAGTTAAATAAACTTTCAATGGTGGTTTTTTTTATTTTTTTATTTTTTGCGGATTTTTGTATTAAATTTTAAACATAATGCAACTTTTTTAAATAAAAATATAAGACTATAACATGTTAATTTAAATATTTTGATTGGAATAATCTAACTTTTATTGTCACGCCATTAGATTTGAATTTTGAGCTTGGTCTTGAAAGGTAAATTGTTCTAAGAAAGCAATATTTGTGCACTAAATATGGGAGGTGAGAATTCATCTAGAAAGAAAAATTAAAAAAATGGAAAGTGATAATAGTAGTTCACGCGCATAGAAACGTGTTGAGTCTTGAGTCCACAATAAATATTGTGTTATATAAAGTGCCACATTTAGCTACTAGGTAGAAGGGGTTGGTGTGTATGTAGACAGGAAAAATCAAATTCGGATGGGCTCGAATCTTTTCACTACTATTTCTTTCCAAAAGGAAGAATATTTAAACAACAACAATAAAGACTAAGATAATGTTCAAGGAGGTTAAAGAAATGCAATTAATCTTATCCACCTTTAAAAAGCATGGCTTATATAAGTCAAGTATATCTTCCAAAATGGGCAAAGGAGAATATGTGCACAAAGTCGTGAAGTGCAAAAGACACATATAAATCGCTGCTTGTGGCTTAATTGGTTGTGTGATTTGAAGAACAATTTCAAAACTTAAAGAGATTAAGGCACCATGGTTGAGGCACATGAGAAATTAGGACCAGTGCATGAGTATGATGATATTGTTGGTTCATTCTCTCCTTCTGATTCATCTTCTTCATCCTCAAGTGGGTCATCATCGGAATCCGATTCTTTCGAAGAAGTAACATCTCCTTCCTCTGCTTCTTCCTCATCATCCTCATCAGCTGATCAGCCTGTAGATGATGATGATGATGCTTTGAGTGACATGTCTTCTCTCATTCAACATCTTCCCATCAAGTAAGTTTCTTTCTCCATGTCCTCTTAAAAAAGTTCTACTTTTTATTTGTTTCATCTTTTATTATTTATGTAGAGAAATTGATACATCTAAACAATTATGTGCTAATTATAATTTGAATAAGAGAAAATGTTAAATGTTAAGGATATTAAGATCTTTTAATACGAAAATAAGATGACTTTACATGATGTTCTTCAAAGAATGAGTTTATATTAAGATTTTGATTTTGCTAATGAAATTGCTAAAGTTTGTGTCATTTTTAATGATTGTGTTACATAGGAGGGGACTCTCAAGGCACTACCAGGGGAAGTCACAATCTTTCACATCATTAGCAAATGTGAGGAGCTTGGAGGATCTAGCAAAGCCAGAGAACCCTTACAACAAGAAGTTAAAGTATTGTAGTAGAAGCTATGGATCAGGTTTGGGTGTGGGTGAGGGCGAGGAGGAATCAAAGTGCGCCAATCCTAGCATTGTGCCAGCAACAAGGCATGCTCCTAACAAGAGAGGGATGCATTCAAGGGCTTCATGTTCTTCCCTTAGTGCAAGAAGGGGAAGTGGTAACAATAGCTTCATCATAGGGGGTAATAGGCCTCCAATCCCACCTCATAGGTCCACTAGCACAAGTACCATCCCTAATCAAACCGCGTTGTTTGCTTGAAAGGGATTATTATTATTATTATTATTATTATTAATTTATGTGATTTTGTCTTCTTTTTTTTAATTTTTTGGGGCGAGTTGTTTGTTGTTGCGGAGGATCCATGTGATGTAGATTGGTTTCCACTAGTTTTCGTATTCGAGGAAAAGTGATGGAGAGAAAATTGGGGTGTACCACGGAATATGGATACATTTGAATCTGATGTGATCTCTTTTTTCCCCCCCCATAAATTTAATTTTATAATTGCATTCACATGGGCGATTTTGATTTGCAATTTTAACGCAATTGATTCTTAGCGGTGGACATGGGGTCGAGTTTTTTTTGTTTTGTTTTTTTTTTTTTTTTGTTTCTGTTAGCACCGGTCAAACCTATGACCTATCTCCGGTGGGTCAGGTTAGAAGGGCCAGTAGGTGATTTATTGTTTTTTTAAAAATATTTTTTATTTAACTATTTTTTTATAATAAAAATGTTTTTTTAATTAAAAAATATACATTATTTTTTAATGCATAAAATGTTTTTAGGCCAAAAATAAATAAATCTAATAATATAAAGAAAGTATGTGTGTGTGTATATATATATATATTTATATATATATATATATAAAATAATAAAAATAATAATAATTAAATAATAAAAGGTGGGTTGAGTTGGGTCTCATCATTCAAACCTAACACTCGACCCAGCACAAGTGACGAGTCTGCGGGTCGCTTCGACCTATTGTACACTCCTAATTTATGTTTGTACTTTGAATTTTGCCCCCAAACGTATGTTTTGGATGTTGGCCATGAGGGCCAACTTGTGATGGGAAATCCTAGTGCGTTGCCCAGTTATGTCTCCTTCCCTTGTGCCCTTGGGATCCCCTTTACTGACGAGCGCACTACCCATATTGCTAGTATAGGAATTTCATTTGAATCTGCAAGGTTGTATCCTAGAAACTGTCTCCTTTCTCAACCTAAGATAGCAAATACAAGGGCATTGTAGGTGGATCACTGCATTTTCTAAAACTCGCATTGCAAGTCGCAGTTTGCTAGCCCAAACCTACTCTACAAGTGCATTTGTCATGCTAGCCATAATTCGTTCTAAATATCTCAGTCGAACCCTATTGCTCGAATGTTAAGGTGACGACGGATGAACCTAGAAACCATCTAATTGAAAGAGAATAGGATTAGGGCAGAAATTAGAAAAAGAATTTTTCTACTAATTTTAGAAATGACTGACTCCTCCTAAAGGTCTCAGGTAGCGTCGCGTCCCATGGGAATAGGTGCGCTTACCAGGAAAACTTATGGTTTTGATACCAACTTTGTCACGGTCCAAAAAGCCATGACCAACGCACAAAAGATAATATCCCCATGCAAGCCTTTGATCTTAATTTGTGTGAAAACGTGGTTATTTAATAAAATAATTAAATAACTTAATTAAAACTCTTTCATAAAAAAAATCCCTTACAAATATAAAAGGCAAAACTAGAACAGAATATACGCATAATAATACATGAAAATAACGTTTTCCTGCATGTGTGACTTTGGAGCACTCTAGACATAAATGAAATAGCAAATAGTTCCACTACAAAATGGAGCTCACTACTGATAGTTGAACTGAACTATGGAGCCTTATTTCAAATCAACTGAACTATATGAAAAACATGAGAGATGAGCCATTACACTCAGTGAAAGACAAAACCCCACAGTTCACGTGGGACATAAACAAGCATAAAATTCACGGTGCAATAAATGTTGATGCTAATGTTGATGGTTGATGCTCAAGCCTCACGATATTCTATGTGCTCGAGCCTCACGGTGTGCTATCTGCCTGGACGTCACGATATGCCTACAAGGTACGAGGGTCAACATAGGTTTTTTCCAATGTACAATTATAATCTAGATATTCCTAGTCAAAGCTTATGCATTTGTTTTATCATCATGATAATAATCTCCAAAAAGTCATAATACTTGTCATGCAACACATGCAATGTTTTACTTACTATCAAATGACCCCACATGTAAATAAAGATGTTTCAAGGGTTCATAAATATTTTTCACAAAGTATTTCTAAAATTGATCTTCCTTGGACATTCGAAAATATTTTTTGATAATATTATCACAAAGGTATATCATAAACTTGCTCATAATAAAATATCATTCATGAAAATAATTATTAATGATTGTTAAAATAGGTTGTGAGGAACCACCACTCACCTAAAGTTGTTGAAACTCTTACGTCTTTACCTCGCGACTCCTGCAAAACTCACTCTTTGTTCTCGGATCAAAAGTTTCACAGATAGTAATTTTCACGATTATATTTCTCTCGCACACTCATTCACTTGGACATTCTAAAATATTTTCTGATAATATTCTCACAAAGGTATATCATAAACTTGCTCATAGTAAAATATCATTCATGAAAAAATAATTGTTAATGGCTGTTAAATAGGTTGTGAGGAACCACCACTCACCTAAAGTTGTTGAAACTCTTACTCCGTTACCTCGCGACTCTTGCAAAACTCACTCTTTGTTCTCGGATCAAAAGTATCACAGATAATAATTCTCACGATTATATTTTTCTTGCACACTCATTCACTTGGTTCTCAACATTTGGCACAACTCATGGCTTATATAGAGATTGTTTAAGCAATAAAACATTAAATTTTAGCATCCATGTGAACCATGCTAAGAAATAAAATATTAAAATTTAAACATCCACGTAAACCATGCTAAGAATAAAATATTAATACATAATGGCATAATACTAGATGTAGCATAACATAAATAAAATACTAGATAGCACAATTTCTTTTAAAGGAAATAATAGATAGCGTAACATAAATATATAGTTATCATAATGAACTTGATATATTGCATAATGTGTATAGAAAAGAATAGAAAAACATAGAAACTTGTGTGGAGATAAATTAATAGCTACTACCAAATACATGCATGATAGGTAGTATCATAAGATACAAATAAAATAACTTTGTAATAATAGTTAACAAATTAATATAGATGAGTATTGAATGAGTATAATTGTAAGAATCAAATAAATAGAGATTAACTTTAAAATAGTGGTAATCATAATTTTACTTTGCAATTAATATAAGTTCATTCCTACTGGTTCAAAGTTTCAGGGTACTACAAAAACAATATTCACAAGAATGAAAATTGCCCTATTTTCGTTCCCACTCCCCCATGGGATTGTTGGATTCCCATGAGATCGAAATGTTTTGAAACATGAACAGACCACCGCCGGCCGACAATAGACCACCGCTAGCCAACAACAGACCACTGATGTCGGCAACCAACACAATGAGCGGTGGCGCGACAACGGCCATTGGGTATGGGTTGGGGCTAGGCTGTTGAGAGAGTTTAGACTATGAAATTAAACAGGGTGAATGCCCACATAGGTCTCTGAACTTTTTCACATTGCCAACATAGGTCCCTGAACGAAAAAAAAACCCTCATATGAACTTTTTCATTGTTTCCCCATTCATCGCTCTGTCTATTTGCGGCATCACGATCGTTAACTTGCCCTCTCTTCCTCACTTTACCATCCTCCATGGCAGCTGCAACTTGAGAGCTAACCCACCACACCCAAACCCTTATCACCATCAACCCACCACACCCAAACCCAGTAACTCTAACTGTAACATCCCACTTTTTCCTTGGAATTTCGCGTAATTAATATTTACAAGCCAATTATTGAGACTAGAAAACTAAATTATATTAGTTAAAACGTACCAAAACACTCAAATATAATAAAGACAACACTATGCTTAAAAACAATAACATAACTAATGTCAATATGTTTCTGAACATAGTTTGTAAAATAAATACTAAATTTTAGTAATGGATGAAGCTAATTATTAAAGTTACAAAAGCATAGTTTATGCGTACCTCACATTTTAACCCTTATATTATAACAAGTGAATTATTATTAGGGATCTAATTAATGTTTTAGGAAGTAAAATGTATTACTGAATAATCTATTATATTGATAAGGTAGTAAACCAATGTGGTTTTGGTGTAAGTCATTCAAACAATATCTTATTTTCAATAATGTATATAATATTATTATCATACCAAAGTAATAAAAATAGTACAATCTCACTATAAACAAGTAAATAAAATAATAAACTAATAGAAATACCATATTTACTAAAATTCCAGTTTAGAATTATAATCTATAGCAGCTATTTCCTATTATTCTCATAACAAATGCTTCGTCATAAAATTCTTATAACAATAATTGTGATGCTTGGTGCACCGTGAAATACAAATATAAAACAATTACAAAATTCATTCATTAAGAGATAAAAATTTAACGATCAACAATTGATGCACATATATATAGTATAATACTTTATTATATATTGATATGATATGCATAACAATAGGCAGTTGTACAAATAGTCTTAAATATATATCATGTAGAAATATATAAATATTGCTTGAAGACAATAGCATCAATAGTCACTGGAAAATTATATTATAAAATTCATCTTCTAAAAATACCAGTCAAAATAATGGTCTTGTGATCTTGCGGGTTTTCATGAGAACCGAACCGATTTTCGGTCACTGCCGAAATTTAATACGTATCGAAGACACTCGTAAAATAGACTGTTGTGAACAGAAAATTACGAGTACCTTAGATTAAAATTAAATTCTTAGATTAAAATTAAATTTCTCATTAGAATTGTTTGAAGAATGTGATTTTATTTTAAAATTATTTTTGTACTAATTTTCAGTCGTTATCGGAAATTTAAGTGCGTATCGGCTGTACCCGTAAAAATACACTTTTTACCGGAAAAAATTTGGAATATCCTATATAACTCCAAATTCTTATTTTTAGTGTTTGATTTATGTTAAATTATGTTTAGATAATTTTTAGATCGATCGTTAATTTTTCGCACGCTCGTAACCGGACAGTTAACGATCAAACACGAGCGAACACACACAGTCCGGGAGCCAAAAACTCACCCCCCAAAACCGTGCTGCACTCTCTTCAGATTTGGGAGCAAAATTCTTCCCCAAATACTACCAAGAAACACACTTAAACAACATGCATTGGTTTGTTCAAAAGTAGCATGATTACATCTATTTTCTTTAACACATTTTAATAAAAATTTGCCCCAAAAATCCCCTCCCTAGGCTGTGCATGCTGCAGCTGCAGCCATGCCACCCCCACCATCATGAGATTTCTTACTCATTTTGCCAAACAAGAGACATGCATTGGCCTAGCCAAAAGTAGCCATTATTACTCCTAAATTCATTTATTAATTTTCACCATTTTCCCCCAAAATTTCCCTTCCAAACCCGAGACAGCAGCAGCCCCCCACTCTCATTGTTCACTTCTCTTCCATTTCTCCATTTTCTCCCTAAGAAACACAAGAGCAAAGCCATGCAAAGAACCACCATTTATTTTTGAAGAAAATCAAGCATTCTCACAATCTTTCCTACCCCAAAAACTGAACCTACAACCTGCATTCTCTCATTCATTTTTCATTCTTGTAACACTCCAAAAACCTCTCCAAGAAAGCTAAGAGAAAAAGCCACCAAAGAACCACCATTTCCCTTAGCAAAAAATCAAACATTCTTCATCATTTTTCCAAGCCCAAAATCGAACCCAAACCCTTTCATTCTAATCATCTTCTCCTCATTTTCTTACACAAAAAATCTAGAGAAGAACACCATCTTGTCATCTCTAGAACACTAAGACACACCATTTGCAAGCAAGGAAGACATAGCCTTCATTTTTCAAGCAAGGAAGCATCAAGCTTGGAATTCTCAAGGACTCTTGAGAAGCCCTCACTCAACACTCATCACACTACACACCTTCATCTTCAAAAGTGGGTAAATCTAACATAAACTACCTCTTGGTGGTTCTATACTTAAATGTGTAATTATGTGAAAATATGAATATTATGCTTGATGATGTGCATGCATGTGTATGATTGTTGTTTGAAAGTAAATATATATTATTTGTTAAAAATCTGTGAGTAAAGTTATGATTTAATCATCTTCTTGGAGATCTATGCATGCTTGCATGTTGCATGCAAGAGTATATGTGACTTGATGAGCATATGTTGTGATAATTGGTAAATGATGCATGCATGTGCCATTTTGTGATTTGAGGATGATAATATATGATTTATAAATGCTGGAGTATGTGGAAAAATGTTTTTAGTGTTGCACATGGAAGAGTTTTGAGGAAAGGTGACATAGAGCAAAAATGGGGTTTTGGGCATAAAAGGGAAAAATTGTCATTTCTGTAATTTCGGGCATTTAGATTAAAAATATGGGTTTATTATCATGAAAAATGGGTTCAGATCTATCAACAACTTTGGGGTCAATACTTGAGTCCATTGGATTGTGGTTAACTAAAATTTTGAAGGAAATCGGTTTGATGGGCAAAAATGACATTTTGATCAAAAGGAGCAAATCTGTAATTTTGGGTACAAGGGTTGAAAATCTGGGTTTATTATCATGAAAAATGGGTTCATAGCTATCAAAAACCTTGGGTTCAAGTCTTGAGTCCATTGGGTTATGGAGAAATAAAATTCCAAAAGAAAATCGGTTTTTCGGGCAAAAATGACATTTTGGGCTTATGGGGGCAGAACTGTAACTTCGGGTAAAGAAATTAAAAATCTGGGTTTGTTTTCATAAAAAGTGGGTTCAGAACTATGGAAAACTTTAGGGTCAAGCTTTGAGTCCATCGGTTAATGGTTGATTAAAAATTCTAACGAAAAATGGGTTTTTCGGGTAAAAGATGGTACTTTTGGAAAAAGGGGTGAATCTGCAATTGCTGAACCTAGGGCTTAAAATATGGACTTATATGTGTGAAAATTGATCTTAGAGCTATCGAAACCCTAGGATGAGGTCTAGGACTCATCGGGTATTCGATAGTCAAAAATTCCAAAGGAAAAAGAGGTTATGAGTGTCCCGGTAGTTGTTGTCGTACCTTAATGCATGTATGAGGTAAATGGTCCTGTATTATGTGTCATGATAATGTTTATTATGTCCATATGAATGTTATTATGCATCAAGAGGATACGGTCATCGTCAGGATTCTTAGGACGACCTTAGAAAATTAGAAGTTATCACCTAAACCTAACAAAGACCATAATTGAACCCTAGGAAAAACGGAGTATCTTAAGAAGACTCCGGCCACAAGGGCTCAGAGAACCTCGAAGATAAGAACATAGTTGTATAATAGGGCACCCCCTCTCTTGGCACGTCCAAAGGACAAGTCCCTCACCAGTCCCGACAGGAGGATTGGTTCATGATGAATACAGGCCTACGCCTGCGCGCCTGACTACCGTCATAGACAAAGAAAGGACAAAGACATGTCAAGAAAGTCATAATTCATGAATAAAGACAAAGAAAAGAAAGAGAAGAAAGAGACTGATAAAAAGTAAGATGTCCCCGAAGGTGCAGACAAAGATAAAAAGTTATGATATGAAATGCATTTGCGCTAAATGCGGGTGTGGTATGAGCTCTGCCATTAAGGATAAAGAATACGGTCCTAGGGTGTACTATACATCGCGTGTGGATGACGGCCGTAGGATGTACATTGCATCGCGTGTGGACGACGGCCTAGGGTGTACCATACATCGCGTGTGGGCGACGGTCCTAGAATGTACAACGTACCGTGAGTGGACGACGATCCTAGGATGCATATCACATCGCGTGTGGACGAAAGTCCTAGGATGGATATTACATCGCTTGTGGACGGCGGTCCTAAGGTCTACAAAGAGACAAGATAAGTAAACAAAGCAAGAATGTACAATACACCGTGTGTGGACTATGGACCTAGGGTGTACAAGAAAGTAAGATAAGTAAACAGTACAAGAAAACTTGGGAATTTTCCCATGCATAAAATATGTGTTGAATGTGACGTTATGTCCAAGCGTTGTGGCACATCAAGTGACATAGTATCACGAGATGGCCCCGCTAGTACAAGTAAATGGTGAAGTGAAATAGTATCCTGATACCCTTATGATCAGGTATAGAAAGCACGCGAACTTATACATAGGTAAAGCAAGAATAGATCCTCCAATCACCTAGTAATTAGATAAAGCTGCTCAGGACTAGCATGGATAATAATAAGTAGGGATTTTAGTATGTTATGACACCTAGAGACCCCCTGACCGGTGGAACCATAAATGAGAAAAAAATGAATAGTGACGCCCCAAGGATTTCTGTAACATCCAGCTCCTTTCTTAGCGAAAATTTCCCTAATTAACTGTTAACAAACATCAATTAATAGAAATTAATCTGTTTAGTTTCTCGAAATTCTGACGACACTTAAATAGTTCCTCATGACCCTTAGAATTTAGTGGAAATATCAAACTGTCGAAAAAACGGAGTTCCGCTCACTTTCGGATAATTCCGCAGACACTAGAACGGACCCGTTCGGCCCCGTTTAGCCAGTAGAACTGAGCAGTGGGCCCAATCTTGGGAAACCATACCTTATGTGGGAAAAGAGGATAAAACCCCTAGAGTAACCCTAAATTGTTACTAGGAAGCTTTGGCAATAGCGGAAACGCCAGCGGAACGGCTCCGATCAGACACTGACGAGAGATAACGGGTCAAAGGTACCTGTGAAAAATACTCCTCCGGAGAAAAATTCACAAATGCCTTGAAGTGATTATACCTGGATGTAGAGGGAAATTAGAGGATCGCGATGGTATAAGCGGAATATTTTTCGGACGACCGTGCGCGACGCACCGGCACTGCGAGCGGTAAAACACGAGCGAAACGGGACCGGGAGGCAGTCAAAGATGGCAGCCCACGTGATTGAATCAGATTGCCAAGGAAAATAATAAAAAAATTAGGTTATTATTCATTGATTTGACCTTTGAATTATCTTTTGAATTAATTAATTATTAAAGAAAATAGAAAAAGGCATTTTGGTAATTTTGGCAAGGGGTAAAAGGGTAATTTTTTTGGGAAGACCCTTGGCTATAAATAGCCCTCCCATTCAGAATTTTTCATCAAAAAATTGGAAGATTACTGAAACTCTACCCAAAAATTGTTTGGTGCGAAAACTCTGCTGGAACACTACTGGAATTAGGAGACCGGTTCAGGAGGCTATTCACCCAAGGATCCCACATCTCTTCCACCCTCTCCAGCCGTCTTTGCAGCCCCAAGAAAGTGGGTAAACTTGGTTTGCTCACCTCCTTGGAGCTTATGCTTGCTTATGTTTGATTTGGATGATTATGTGAACTATGAGAAATTATGTTAGAAATGCTATGCTAGGGCTTAGGAGATGATTCTGAAGGGTCTTGTGACCTGGACTAGATAGGAATATGTGTGAAAACCTCAAGAAGGATCCATGGACAAAGGGGGAAAGAAAGCAAAAAAAACAAAGTTGTAAGTTTTAGCCCCGCCAGGAACCCCTGAGCGGCATCATGAGCCGTTGAGCGGACTCGTGAACCGCTGAGCGGTGACCTACGCCCCTGAGCGAAGGGGAAAGAAAACAGATTTTTGACACGTGGACGCGCTAGGGCGCTGAGCGGCCTAGAGCTGAAACTGAAGGATAAGGATGGAAAATAATTTTTAAGTATGAGAACTCTCAGGAGGCCGCTGAGCGGACCACATGGGCACTGAGCGGACTGAAACTTAACCATTTTTACGAAACCAAAGTTTATGAAGGTTGTCCTGGACACACATTTCCAACACTTATTAAGCTAACTGATGATTGCATGATGTACGTTTATGATGATGTATGGTGATTATTTCATGAGGTATGATGACGTATGTAGCACATTTTATGAGGTATGTTCATGATGATGTATGTGGAGCATTGCATGTAGAATAAGTATGTTAGGAATGGTTATGTTATCATGCATCATGAGGACTAGAGGTTAATCACGTAAAGCTTAAAGATTAAAATGGAACGTTAGGCAACAAGTATGTAGTTATATGACAGGAATCCTTTCTCTTGGCACGTCTACGGATACGCCCCTCACCAGTCCCAAAAGGGTGGATTAGTCGATGATGCTAACTCACCAGTCCCAAAAGGGTGGATTGGTCAATGAGGTTAATGGCATAATGATGAGCTATGATGAGAAATGATGAGAAATGATGAGATATGATGATGAGCTATGAGTCCCCCACTTAGTTATGTCAAAAGGGTACGGACCCCCACCTCCTTACTTGTAGGAAGGGTAGCCCACTTTGTAGCATCCCGATTTTTTTTAGAAAAATAATCATAAACATAAATATCAAACTAATTTTCTAATCGTGATTAGAAAATAAAGATGGGAAATTATTAGGTAAAATATCATTAGGAAATAAAACGTGTCGCTGTAGGAAGTTCGGTAGACAACCGACCAGCCGCTATTCACCGGTGAAATTTTCTGACGCACAAAAGGTGTCTGTGAAAATAATCCCCCGGAGAAAAATTCACAAACACCTTTAAATATTAATACCCTTAGGTAGAGGGGAATTAGAGGATCGCGACAGTGTAAACGGAATATTTTTCGGACGACCGTGCGCGACGCACCGACACTGCGAGCGATAAAACGCAAGCGAGCCGGGACCGGGAAAGAGGAAAAATCTCGGCAGCTGGAACTGAAGAGCTGCACGGTTTGGAGCTGGGATTTTATCCAAAGATAATCCCTTAAATGGTGCTTCCAAACTCACCATCACATTACTTGTCTTACACACAAAAACCAAACCCCATCACTAGCCATACCTGTGCCCATGCTTTCTACTATTCATCTAATTTATTCAATTAATTTCCCTCACCCTCAGCTTCCCCCAAAAACTGAGACTTCTTCCCAATCTTTAAGCAAAATCTCATTTCTCTCATCCTCCACCAAAAACACGTTTTCATTCTCCCTCCAAAGCTCTAAGAACAACACCCTCCTTCTCACAAATTTTCCCCATTTTCCTCTCCTCAAAACTGTGAGCTACGCACAGTTTCTCTCAAGTTTCTCTTGGGGAAGAGTGGCCAAAAGCTTGGAAGGCACCAAGGCTTCTACAGAGTTCATTTCAAGTCTCCCTCACCACCACAAGGTTTCTCTACCAAGTGGGTAACTCTAGTTCCTCACCTCTTCAATGGTGGATGTTTGACTATGTGATTATGTGTGGGTAACTTTAGTTTGCTCACCTCTTTGGTGGTTGTTCTTGTTATGTGTTCATGTGTGTGTATGTTCTTATGATTGTATATATGTTAGGACCCATGCTAGGATTTAGGGAGATGATTCTAAAGGGTCCTGTGACCTGGATTAGATAGGCCTTGATAGTTAGAATATGTGTGACAAACCTCAAGGAGTAACCATTGGGAAAGGGGAAGAGAAAGGAAGGATAATAGGGAAATCGGTTCAGTTTCATCTAGGGACTGTTGATGAGTTGTTCCACGGAGGTAGACCGAGAGCAGCCTAGAGAGTTGTTGAGCGGCGCCTGGGATGGTGCTGAGTGAGAGTTGTTCCGCGGAGATAGACTGAGAGTAGTCTAGAGAGTTGTTGAGCGGCGCCTGAGATGGTGCTGAGTGGGAGTTGTTCCGCGTAGATAGACTGAGAGTAGTCTAGAGAGTTGTTGAGCGGCGCCTGGGAGGATGCTGAGTGGGAGTTGTTCCGCGGAGATAGATTGAGAGTAGTCTAGAGAGTTGTTGAGCGGCGCCTGGAAGGGTGCTGAGGGTTTCCGCGTAGAGAGACTAAGAGCAGTCCAGAGAGTTGTTGAGCGGCACCTGGGATAGTGCTAAGTGGTTCTGCGGACAGTGACTGAGAGAGGTCTAGAAAGTTGTTGATCGGACAACTGGAGAGTTTCTGAGTGGGTTCCGCGGAGGTTCCCTGGAGTTGCTGAGTGTTTCCCTGGAGGGTGTCTGAGTGGGTCCTACGGAGGTATATTGTAGTTGCTGAGTCCGCGGAGAGTGACCGAAGTGTTCATGGAAGCTATTTTGAAGCCCATAGTCTAACACTCAATGCTGTAATTGTAATTTGTGAATGAAATATGTGAAGTATGTGCATTCCATGCATTTTATGATAAGGAAAGTTAAATAATTAGGAGTAACTATGAGATAAGTAAAGATTATGCAATGAACAATAAGAAACAAGTCATGACATGCTGCAAGTACTGAAAAGAAGTGAAATTCTGAAATGCTGCTGAAAATTCTGAGGCCGTGATCATGAGAGCCAAATAACGATCCCACTTCAGGAGGTCAGAGGGACATCCTGAAGGTGGAAGCCCGCCACAGGTGGTGTCGATATGGCATCCCTGCAAGGTGTGCAGTTATCACACCTAGCACGGTCGAAAGAGGGCAGTGCTAGGTGGGGGTACAATATCTGCCCACTGCCAAGGGGTCATAGAGGACACGCGGCAGGTGGAAGCCCACCGCAGGAAGGTCGAAAGTGGGCCTACACTGGGGGTGTGAGGTTATTCCGTCATAGCAGGGTCGAAAGAGGGCAATGCTATGGTGGGAATAACATATATTCCAAAAACATGTTCATTCTGCTGTGCATGATTATATGTAACTGTTATTCTGTATTTACCGTCAAAGAGAACGCTCGAGACGGCTATGTATGTACACGTAATGTTAATAAGCACGAGAACGTAGTAAGCAAGAGTAGTTCCCCTATCATCTAGTAATGTAGATAAAGCCGTTCAGAACTTAGGCCAGATAAAAATCAATAAGATGTTAGTATATTTGCAAACTTAGAAATCTCTGAGCGGCCTGAAGTCTGACCTAATATGACACGGGATCCACAAGAGCTAAAGTTATTTCCACTGAGAACCTACCGTTCTGACTCCCACTGCCTTATGAATTCAGGGACGTATGACGACTTATACTACGAGGACGCTGATGAGCAGACCGAGGGGCCATGAGCGGTCGTATCAGGATGGTTGCCCAGAGATAGCGGGACACTGGGATTTTTGATCAAGGGCCTGCTGTGTAGTGTTCCAGTAGCCCTTGCATTCTGATATTTTGTATTTTGGATTATGTATATGCTATTTTTGGATTATGTATATGTTCTTTGTACTTACTTATTGTAATTATAATTACATGATCTTTGGATGGACCAAATGTATGTATTTGTTATGCCTTATCATTATATTGTTATCCGCTAAGCCCAAAGGCTTTACCGCTTGTTATACTTGTTCTTTCTGACGCATGGCTCTATTTTTGTAATTAATCAATGCAAATGAAAAGTTCAAAATGGTCCATATTTTCAAGTAAGAAATATTTGTCAAGCTAAAAGTAGGGGGCTAGAAGTAACCCCACCAAAGCTGAAAACAACCTAGTGAACTTTGTTTACTTCGTACGGGTAAACAGTTAGCTAGGGTGTTTCACACTTGATTGGCGATGATGGACACTAGACCACATCAGTGGATAGCAACCACTCTGGTGTGAGCGCAGCCGGGTCGTCGTCAAGTTGGGAACAGAAGTGGTTGTAGCCGTAGGCCACGGTTACATGAGCACGGGACCAATGTACAAAGAAGGACGTTACCCCGGTTCCCTAGCCCAACCAGAAGCGTAAGAGATCCCCATGTTCCCCAAGCATGAGTACATGATGAATGAGTTACATGAGTATATGATGCATGAGTATATGATGATGTATGAGTATATTATAATGTATGATAAGCTATGTAGTCGTCAAGAGAACACTCGAGACGGCCTATGTATGTACGCGAAGTCAAGATAATGAGCACGAGAACCTAGCTAAGAAAGACTAGTTCCCCAGTAGTTCCCCAGTCACATAGTAAAGTAGATAAAGTCGTTCAGGACTTTAGGCCAGATAATAATCAGTAGGATGTTAGTATGCATGTTCACTTAGAAACACCTGAGCGGCCTGGTTGATAAGTGAGTTAAAAAGGTACCCCACACCAAGGTTAACCACTGACGACGACTGTTCTCACCCCCACTCGCTTATGCTTCCAGGAGCAGGCGAAGATGTTGAGGGCTACGAGGAGCCCTATGAGGAGCCGCATGAGGAGCAGTAGAGAACCGAGGATCATCCAGTTTAGCTTGACACTAGATGGACATTTTGGATATGTATTTAGACATGTATTTTGATGTATGTATATGGAACATGTATGTAACTTATTATATTAGAATACTGTTGATGTAAATATTTGTGATGGACCACATTTGCTTATGTAAATATTTATGTATGGATATCAGTTGTAAGCCACTAGCTCTATCGTTTGTATTATATGCTTTGATTCACGCGCGGCTCATACTTTGCAAATAAGGTAACAAGGAGAAAAGTTTTTAAAATGGTCCATATTTTCCTTAATCTGGTATTTTCGAAAAAAATAATAAAGGACTACAAGTAATCCCACCAAATGATTAACAACCTAGTGAGCATTGCGTACTACTCGAGGGTATGCAGTTAGCTAGGGTGTTACAATTTCCACTGAGGACGCAATGTTCTCATCCCCCACTCACTTATGATTCCAGGCGAGTACAACAAGTACGCCAGAGCGGAGGAGGCAGCAGAGGACAACTGAAGAGCCTTGGAGACAAGAGACTTCAAGGAGGCAGCAGGACTGCATTTCTGAACTACAGGTCACGACACATAAGCATTTTGTATTAGCTAAATGGATTCGTTTCGCCATTAGCTTTTGATTGCAGTACTTGTAATACTTAATTATAAGCATATGTGCAAGTATTTCTGGACCAGTATGTATGAGTTGTATTTATGTGAGTATGTTGTGAGTAATTATTTAGTATGCTATTAAACGCCTAAGTCTTGTAGACTCTATCGCTTGTTTATATATGTATATATTGTCTTCATTCACACGCACGACTCATACTTTATGTTTTAATTAAGAAAGGAAAAAGTTTTAAATTGGTCCATATTTGAATAAAGAGATATTTTCTAAAGTTAATATAGGACTATAAGTATTCCAACCAAGCAGATAACAACCTGCTTAAGCACGGTTTACAACTTAAGCGTAAGCTAGCTAGCTACGGTGTTTCACTAACGCTCAAGGAAGCAAGGCCATGGCAGGTGAATAGTGGCCCACCACACTCAAACCCTTATCACCATCAACCCCCCACACCCAAACCCAGTAACTCTAACTCTAACTCTCATGGAAGCAAGGCCATGGCAAATGAAGAGTGACCTTGGAGCTGCTCATTTCCTCCCACTTCCATCTCTTCATAACCTCCACACCCTTGCCTACCATTGCCACTGCCACAACCTCTACACTGCCACCCATCACCACCAATACAATCTCCAAACTCAAAAACTCACCCAAAATCACAAGCTCATATATGGTATTTTCGATAGCCGACGCTTAGCCCGTTAGTCACTGCCCCGTAACTGTTGTCGACAACGTCTCTCCAACTCACGTCTCTCTAACCGCTGCCGACAACGAGCTCAGATCTGACATTTTCGGAATAAAGGATGGGGAAGTGAGGAAGAGAGGGCTAGTTAACAGCCACGTATGCTGCCATGACATCTCAAATAGACAGAAGGATGAACGGGGGAAACGGGGAAAAAAGTTCAAGGAACTATGAAGGGCTTTTTTTTTTGTTCACAGACCTAGGTAGGCAAAGCGAAAAAGTTCAGAGATCTATGTGGACATTCTCCAATTAAATATTAAAACCAAATTCTCCTATGATAAAACGACCTTAAAATATCAACGTATAACCAACTATATTTGATTTTAACTGACATAGACAGGGATAAAAGTTTGTGGTCCAACCTAGTACAAAAAGTTGCTTCACGCACTAAAATTAGGTGGTGCCCTAAAGTCATCGCCTATTAAAGGAAAATATCAGTGTTTCTCTTTGACACAAGTAACTTATTGTATGCTGTTGATTTTTGAAAAATAATAGAGAGGAAAGGATGTTGTATCATTTACATTGAATTAAGTAAAACCGTACCTAACTACATGTACTAAATATTAATTATCAAAAGTATGCTCCCTTATAATTTAGGGAAAGTTTGATACATCGCCTCAAAGATTACCAGATAATTTGGATTACTTTTTAGAAATATTATCACTTGTTAAATTGTTGGTAATGTTACATCATTGTATTTGGTATGCATAAATCATGTAACTAGAAATTCATAGTCTTTTTTAGTATATAAAAATGATTATGAAGTAATATACATTATTTATTATTTATTATTATTATTATTAATATCATTATTATTTTTATTATTATATTATTATTATTATCATTATATTATCATTATTATTATTATTATTATTATTATTATGTAGGATTATTCGGAGGTTGTAATTCAGATAAATACTTCTCATGGAGGTAACTTACATTATCACTTTGAAGACATGCATTACTTGAGTAATTCAGATTACCAATAATTATGTTGCATCAAACAAATCAACGTGGATTATCAAATAATTTAAAAACTAAATTAACAATAATCTAAATAGATTATCTCGTGTGAAACCCCACCAACACAATGGAAAGAATCTCTCCTCTCAATGAATTAATCAAGTGGTAAGCGGTTTGGTATCGCTTAAACAAAGTTCCGAGTTCGAGACATTGTGTACACAGTTATCCCCGCTGGGAGACTCACCCGCCATAGCCAAGTGCGCGACCTGGGTCGACCCCGGATTAATCAAGGCTAAACCTTGGATTCTGGACAGACAACCTAAAAAAAATGAATTAATCGACATTGTTTCCTCCATCGTCTGTTTTATGTAGGAATAAGTTACATTATAATTCCTTTGTTCCGTTTCAATTATTTAAAATTAAATACTATACATATTAAGATAAATAAAAAAAATATTTTGATAAATACATGCAATAATATGAATTAATAAAATTATCCTTATGTAAAGAAATAAATTTTTATTTCTAATACAATCACCGCCCAAAAAAGGAGCATTAGTAGCAGCCAATTTGCAATGGTTGCTCAGAGCAGCTACCGGTTGCATTTGGCGGCACTTCAATGCAACTGCCTCCATTCACTTAGTAATTAAGACCCTGTTTATTACATAAAATAACATATAATAGTATTAATTAATATTACAATTTTAAATTTTATCACATGTTTGGTGCATCACATGATAGTATAACATTATCCGGTCAATCTCATTTTTATCCTATAATCATAGCATAAAGTTACCGTGTCTCTTGAGACTTGATAATACTATTTCTTATATCCATTCCTAAATTAAAGCCAACTTTCGTTTTCCAATGTGTATCCCCTCAGCTGCCACCCACCATTACCAATGACGTTGTCCTTTTTTTATTTAAGTGATTTTTTGGTTGATTCAAATTGTTTTCCCATGTTCTTTCATCTATGAACGCTAAAGCGGCACTAATCGAAGAAGCTCCTGCAAAAGTAGATCTCCATCTAGCCAACAACTCCAACTGATGGCAGTGTCTTCCCCAATTTCCTATAACTATTTACATTGGATCTCTTCCTCTCCACTGATTCTAAATTTCTAATAACATCTCCAAAATTTAACATTTTTATTTTTATCTCAAATAGTTGGTTTTATGTGTGATTTGGTCTTATTGAATCCTTGTCGCGCTTGTTCTTTCTAGTTCTTCTTGTTACTCAATTTTGTGGGTTGAGCTTAATTTGATGCAAGGATTTGCCTCAAGGGTGCCTTGTGTATACATCCCACTGCGCGACTGAGTACGATAGAGAGGTGTAAGATCATGTTTTCATTTTTATAGTTTATCTTTCGTTGTGAAAATTAAGATATATGATGATTTTCTCTTTGGTTGATTTTATATAATTACAGATTAAAAACACAAGAAAAAATAAAATTATATAATTAAATATGATACACCAAACATTGTATAGTATAAAAATTTATACCATGTATTTTTTATACTATATTATCAAGTCTTATACTATAATGTTTAATACTATTATGTGTGTTATAGTAAAATAATCTGCAAAAGAATATGATGGTCTAAGATAAGGGTGTTTGGGTGAAATATTAGAGAACAATGAAGATGAAAGGGTCGTATAGGACAAGATCGAACTGAGCGATATCAACTTGATGAAAACCAACTCAAATAAATGTCAGTTGACCAAACAAATGAACAATGGTCGGGGTGATATTAAAGGCATGAATTAGTGATCAATTTGTAAAAAGGTCAAATACTGGTCAAATGAAAATGGCGACCCTATGTGAGACTTTTTTATTAAGTGGTCGACTGGTAAAATGGTCGAATACTTGTCAATCTAAAGTGGCGACCATGTATGAGACTTTAGTATCTTTTTATAACATTTTTGATGATCACTTCACGTCGTCCTACACAGAAGTACAAAGAAAAAGACAATTGTTGGCGCCTCTTTTTAAAATCAAATTCGAAAGAAAAGTTATTTGGGACAACATGTACGAATAATGGGTAATGGTTATTAGAAAACATGCATACACTTCTGAGGTTCTATACCTCTTCTTCTTTAGGTTCGATTTTGTTTTCAGTAATTTCCTAGTCCAATATTTCAGGGATTTTGATTTTGATAGTATTTTGTAGGACTGAACATGGGTGGAGTCAACCCATTGACCCAATCCAACCCAAATTCCTTTTAGGTCAGATTGGGTCAGGTCGGCGGGTTGAACCCAACGCGTATATAAGGTCGGGTGTTGGGCCTGACATCTGGAACCTGACTCGCTGACTCGCCTATCTTTTTTGTTATTTAAGTATTACTATTATTATCTTATATTTATTAAAAAACAATTTTTTTGTTATTAAATTTATTTTCTTATGCATTAAAAAATATTTTTAATTAAAAAATAGATTTTTATTAAAAAAGGAAATATTATTTTTTATTTAAAAAAAAAAAAATCATGATGGGTCACCGCCGCCCCGCCTAACCTGATCCCCTCTGGAAGGTCGCAGGTCTAGCGGGAACCAACCTTAAAAAAATGCAAAAATGACCTGACTTGCTACCTGTCTTAGGCTGATCGGGTCTCTAACGCTAGCGAGTCCGACACCCCTAGTATTTTGGTACTTGTTAAGAGAAGCTCTACTCCAACTTCCATGAAATAGCTCAAATCTTGGGTTTCTAAATCTTTTTAATTGTGTTTGTGTTCGGTCCAGCCAAGTATATGTTCCAACTCTTTATTTCTTTTAATTATTACTATTATTATTATTATTTTAATATGATTGAGTTTTTGGTGTGAGCTCAATGTATTTATTCAGGAGTTCCGTAATTGGGAATCTGCGTGGGCTATGGAGGCTTTATTCATCATTGTTTATGACATTAGGGTTCTTGCCAAGAAGGTATTATTGTCAATTATCTTCTCCTGTGAAAGTTTTGTGTGCTATATTCTTTTGGTTGAACTTGGGGATGAGATTTTGTGTAATTGTTTTTTTTTTTTTTTTCTCTTGTAGACTAATAAAGAGTTGGCTTCAAATGGGAAATCACCCCGGAAGTTGGCGTTTGGGAAAGGGCGATCAGGGAAAGAGAAATTGGCAGTGGGAGAAATTTGAAGAATGCGGTGTGCTACGTCGTTGGCACAGAGTTTTGCTCAATATGGAGAGTAATTAGATGAAATGTCACATTGAAGTCATTGATCCTTCTTCACATGAAAGATTCACAAATTGTGGAGGTTAAAGGGCAATAAGTTACATCATTTTGTTTCTGATTTGAAGAGCTAGTTATTTTATAAAATAGAGGAAGTTGTTGATTTAGGAATTCTAATACTTGAGGATTGCGTTGCTATTGTATCAAATGTGTTTTGCATTCTAATTCTATCAACCATTAAATTAAATTGTGACATTACCTATGGATATGATCCTAGCAAGAGTATAGCACAGATCTCTGAGTTGGAAGCTAACTGCTTGTATTATTCCACCTGTAGTAAGTAAAGAATGGTACTTTTGATTCTGCTTATTTTCAAGCGTTTTTATTCAACTTCCTTCAGATTTCAAAGTTGTATTTTCTTAATTGATATTCAGAAGTCGTAGTTGAAGTTTGCTTGTGTCTTGAATCTGTGGTGCTTTCTCTCTCAGGGCTGAACAAGGATAAGCAAAAATATTTCACTTGATTGAACAAGGGTTGAATGTGTGCCTATGCCATAGTGCTAGAGATTCTTCCTTCTTTGATGTTGTGGCTTATCAGCTTACTCGCAAGGTTAATTTCTTTATTATTAGTTTAAAGTAATATCTGATATGTGTTAGGAAAGGCATGTATATGCAATGGAAAAATCACAAGCACGCAGTGGAAGTAATAACTTTTCCCGCTTGAATTGAACCAGATTAACGCCCACAATTTCTGGAACAAGCGGCTGAAGTCGTGTTGAAAACGAAGCACAAAATAGTACTCAACAAATACCAAAACGAGCCAAAAGGTTCTCCAAAATGAAAACCGGCAGCACTAACGCTGTGATATGCATGTATGTTGTACGCGATGTGTATATATGCCTTCAGAGCATATCTTTGACCAGGTATGTATTTAAGGATTTGAAATCCTTTAAATCAAAACTGAATCTTTTTTTTTTTAAGTAAGATATTAATAGATATGATAATAATTAAGGTAAGTTTTGGACCCAATTTGATAGAGGCCATAACACATCAATACAATGAGATTTTCCTTGCTGCTATATGTATGTTAGCTGCTATGCTCTTTGTTTACTTTATTGGGAAATCGATCTGTTCAATATGTGTACACTTTACTGAATTATCATACTGAGGTACCGTCCCTCAATAAAATGTTAAAATTCATAGCAAATTTGCTAAGAAATCATGGAAATTGCAGCAGCTTGACAATTCTTTTAAATGATATATAAAAAGCAATGAATATAGCAACTAATTGACATCTTTGATAACTGGATTTAACTGACTTCACCTTTTAACTATAGCATTTTTTTCTTTCTGGGTTTGCTTTTATTTGGTGAACTGAAATTAGACCACAGGATCAACTTTTGTGAGGTAGAAATTATTGGCAATGATTTGTTAAAAGCTTTGCTGCATTGCATTGCTGTAGGATAAATGAAAATAGTTTCAGTGGAAGAATTCCTAGCTTCATGCAGAATTGGAAATTACTTCAACTTTATAGAGTCGTGCTTGTATCATTCTTTTGTTGTTTACTTAGTCTTCTGTCATGTCTGTAATCCTAAATATAGCTATATGAATTCGGACACACATGTCTCAGCATCTCACTTACATACCTCGTATAAGCAACCTTAGTCTCATCAAATGCAACTTAAAGGGCATTTGTGTCTTAATTAGTTAATCATGAAACGGCTTTCTGTTATGTTTGCTGTTTGGTATGATTATTTTAAGCAAGGTCATTACTTTCTTTCCTTTCAATATATATTTATTCTTACCGGTTATCATTTTGCTACTAGTTTATTGCCATTGGTATATTAATATTATAAGGAATTACACCCAGCTTTAAATTGAAGAATGACTTGATATTCAAGGAACAGGAGTTTTTGTGGATGGCCCTGGAGCTGGCAAACACACCGTAACGTCTAACATTATAAGGTCGGTAATAGCTGAGGCTATATGCTTTGTGTCTATTGATTCTTCATATTCCATCAAATCTTATTACCTGCAAACCAATCCAGGCTTGCAACCACCAAATCCTCCCCTTCTGCACCACTATCTCCACCTGCACTAGCTTCTTCAGGTTCTTTGTTGTATTATTGACAATGTTTTTTTTAAAAACTTTGCTGCATTGCATTGCTTTGTTGCATTGAAGTAGGATATTCTGTTTCTTTAAATGTTCAAAGGCTATTTTTCAAAGGCTAATGTTTAAACTATCCTGCATTACTTTGGTTATGTGAATTCCTATCTTTTGCTTTTAATCTCTCTTGACTTTCCCTCATTTTGGTGAAGGGTTACTTGTCTGATCTCTGAAGGTGCAAAGATTTGTATTCGCCACCTTGAATATTGCTACTCTTGTGTATAACTTTTGAAAGGGCAAACTGAATATTTTTGTTTGGACTTCTTTTATACCTTGTGAGAACCTTATCCACTATTAATCTTACTCTAGTCATTATACAACTAATAGAAAAGGTAGTGTAAAATGAATTAATGCAAACTATGTAAAACTTTCCTCTTTTACATGTTTTCTTCTTTCTCTCTAAGCCCTTTCTTCCTAAAGCTTTCCTTTGTTGATGGAGACCAAAGATCAGTTCTATGTCAAGCCTTAACTAATTAGCTTAGCAGGCTCGGTTTTAGAACTGCTAGTTTGTTAATTAATCATGTTTATGTGTCTGATATGTTCTCAATTTCTTTTCAATTACAGGCTACTGATTTAAGAGTCACCAATAGGAGTAAGACCCTCATCCTCTGCCAATCCATAGTCCTTGATGTTTATTAGGCTATTGAAGTTAGTTTTCAATTTATTATTAGTACTAACTCAGCCATATTTGTTAGGTTGTCAAAGTAGATTTAAGTTTATTTTTAATTTCTTGGTTTTTGGTATTTCATGTTGGTAATGGTCTTTTTTTGGATGTTACCTAGAATTGTGATTTTGACCATTGGTTTATTGACCCTGTGATCAACTCACGTGTTAAGTTTATTATTCTTATTGAAATGGAATTTAATAATTGGAGGTTTGTGTTATTGAGACATTCATAAACTTTGCATATCTCATTGATACATAATTCAAGCTATGCCATAATACTTTAGCGACATAAAATTGTTATAGAATGAAATGAATTTTAATGAATTATTACTAAATATCAAAATATTAAGCCTCCAAAATCAATCTAGCTAATAAGCATCCAATTCTTGAAAGAAAGGAAAAAAAAAAACATTCTAACCGCCGCAAATAAAAGTTGAATAAAAATAAAATTTATACATAATGGCGGTTTGAACTTCCGCAAAAAAAAAAATTTACAAACAAATGAAAGTTAAACGTAACAGCAGGTTGAAATTGTCGCAAAATATTCGTGGCAGATTTTCCAGCCGTTCTTAGAAACTGGCATGAAACGATCTCGCAGCGCTCAATCCAACGAAAGACCAACAGCCACGAAATTCATTTAGCAGAGCTTAAAACCATCGCTAAAATGCCGCAAATTTCAATTTTTGGGGTAGTGAATTGTTATTCTTTTCACATCTACTATACTAATAAACGCTCCACTACAACTAGGGGTATGAATGAAGAAAAAAAAAGAAGTAATTACACATAGATATAAATAAGCAGATATTTTAAAACCCTAAAAAGTATATAATAGTCAGTTAATACAGAACCGAAGGAGTACATGCCAAACTAACCTTGATAGTGCTACCGCTTAGTTATAATACAATATTAAGGGTGTGTTTGGCTAGGATAGAATTGAGGTAAAAGTTTAATGGATCCAATTGATAATTTTTTTACCTCAACTAAGCACACCTTATAAAATAATTTGCGCCTTAATTAATCATTGTTATTGATGGTAGTCACCTCCTAAACAACAACACCAACAATAATATTTTTGGATTTTCCCTATCATTGTTGCGAAGGGATATTTCTTGTATAAACAATCTCACTAAATAATATATATATATCAATAATATATTTAAATCTAATCCAGCTCGAGATACTATGGTTGTCCCTCTTGACACAAGTTTTTTTCCTCGCGTCTTGAACCTGAAACTCTATAGAGAAAAAATGAGTTTGCCTATCACTCAACCAATCTTGTATTAGTATTTGAATTTTAATTTAAATGATATATATCAAATTTAAAGATTTTATCAATATATATGATTTTATTCAATACATAAAACATCATCTTCTGAATCCATACGTAAATCATCATCAGCATCAACAGGTAAATACTCTTTGTCGTCACTTCTATTAGATAACACTTCTCTCATTAGCGTATTTTCACATTGAGATAAGTTCATACAAACAGAAGTTTGAGTCATATTGGTTGAAGTTGTAAATGGAGAATGAAAAGTTTGAGGATTTTGAGATAGGCTCACATCTTCTTGAAATACGGGAGCAAAATTTGTCATTGACAACTGGGTGTTGATAGGATTTGAGAGACCACTCTCAATATTCACATGAGTCTCTCCCTCTCTTGTCTCTACCTCGACAAACACCTCCATTGAAGCTAAATCTGGATTTTGCTCAAAAGCATCTATCATGCATGTAACATATTCATCATCAAGCATATCAACACCAATAGATTTCAACCTATCACCTGACCCTTGTACTAGTCGAAAAAGAATTCTTGATACAAATTGATTTTCCTGTAACCTTAATTTCAAACAATTTTTTTTCTTCAAATCATCTAAACACATACCCCTCTTAATCATCATAGATGTTAGATTAGGACCATCATACATAAACCCATTTTACCTTCATACATTATTCCATTAGAATAAATGAGCACAATAAGATATTTCCTCATTTTCTAATTCTGTATAAAATACATTCTATGTCAAACACACATTGTTTAACAAACTAATATAGACAACATTTATATAATACTACTACATATACTATACTATACTACTCTATGCATCAATCTATCATAAATTGCTTAGCAAACTAATATAGACAACATTTATATGATCAATTTAAAGATTACATTTAAAGAAATTCATGTAATTCACACATACTAATTAAACTATAAATTTTAATAAATTAAAACTTACAAGTTTGACGCACCAATTGAATCAGTTACTCCTAACCTTCAGCAATCCAAGAGCTGGACAGGGAATTAGGATTTTAGAGAGAGAATGAATTTCTAGAGAGAGAATGGATTTTTAGAAAATGAGAATGGATGAAGGGGTTTGGGGGGTGGTCGGGTTATTATATAAGGACCAAGGGCAAATTCGCCAAATCGGTTGGCAAATTTGTATAGAATTTGCCAAACTGGTTGGCGAATATAGTGCACATGTGGCGGCCACGTTGGCGAATTTGGGGGTGGTTCGCCTACTGCATTGGCGAATCCTACATGGCTTCGCCTAGCAAATTGGCGAATTTGACGTGGCCTCGCCACGTGGCCATGGGTGTCATGCTGGTCAAAACAAGTGTATTCCTGTAATATGTTTTGAAATAAGGGCATTTGGTATTTTGTTTGAGTAACAGGGGCATTATAATAAAAAACTCCTCTTCATGTAATTAGATCATTATTATATAGTTCGGTCATGCATCATAACTAAAATTTTAATTTTAGATATATGTTTTTTATAATTCAAATATATTTAACTTTTTGATTATTGGCTTTGGGTATGAAGTAACTTTAAATTCTCAACTGTCCCACCATTAGAGGGGTCTAGCAATTAGTAACCGGGCTTACACCAACCATTGGTCATGCAAAAAAAACTATATTTAACTTTTTTGATAATGAATTCAAATATATTCAATTAGTATATAATAACTTTTTTAGTAATGTAATTGATTCCCAACATAAAAAAATATAATCAAAATCAAATTGTTTGATCAAAAAGAAATATTTAAATAGTAATCTAATTGATTCAACGCATAAAAAATAATATCGAAATCAATTTTTAATCAAAAAAAATATTTAAATCAAGGGATTTACTTTGCTACCCCATAAACTTTAAGACAGTGTTTGGTAAACGTCTCGTGGCACAGAGACAATAGAAATAGAACATGTTTGGAGAATGAGACAAAAACATAAAACCTAAAATTGTCTTTGTCTTATGATAACTTTTAACTAATTTTATACATCTAAAAAAGATAACTACAAAAGAGATATTTGAGAAGTAACGAATACGTCTCTGTCATACCTACAAAACGGAGGGACGCAAGAGATGCGTCTCTGCTGTCATTACGTCTCTGTATGTTTTGTCCCAGGACGCTTACTAAACGCTGCCTAAGGGTATCGATACCATAACAACTAAGATTTTGTCAAAGTGTCACACGAACTCAAATTGCTAATTGTTTTAAATTTGTTATTAAATCACAACCGTTTAAATACAAGAATGTATTAGTACCTTCATAATCAAATTAATATTGAAAGAAGAACCTAAAAGTAATTCAAATTTCATTTTATTTAATTTATTATGTCAAATTTCATTGTATTAAATTAATTTCAAACATAACATTCAATTGACAAAACAATTCAAATTAAATCACATACTTTTTTTATTTTAGTTGATTTTAATTACATTCGTGTTTTTACTACTAATATATTGATTCCACTCACACTTAATATATATAGAGAATATTTGCAAATAAATCATTGATACAATATATAATTTTAATTTAAAATCAATCACTAGCATAAATTTTTTTAATTTTAAAATAAAAATTTATTTTTTATCAAGATATAATACCAAATTTTATATCAACTATATATAAACACATCATGATTGATGAGGAGTCTTATGATATCATCCAATTAACCATCCTATAGCTCCATTAGTTTCTTAGGTCAATAATCCAGACTCACCCATTGAGGATATCGTCAAAAAACTCAAGGGTAAATACTTGTGGTAGTATTTAATATTTTCACAAACTTGATATTATTCTTTATAATAAATACTAATGTTTTTTTAATATATAAATAAAAGGAAGCATCCAATCGGAGTTCTCGCAACATTGAGGAGATGTTGTCGGGTATTTGCTCTGACTTATATTTTTAAAAATATTCATCATTCCTTTAAAATAGGTTGTCATTTTAATAACCATGATATATAAACCACTTTGTATTAAATATAGGTAGATGGAAAAATTGATGTTGAGATTACATACTAATGAAAGTGACCTTCAACAAGTGTAAGATTATATCTGCACAAAACAAAGATTATGAAGTTTGTTTTGTTTATTTAGACTATTAACATTTTGATATGTACTCTAAAGTAAGAGATGCATTAGAAATACCAACTTTTGGACTAAGACGCAATATGTTGTACATCAATGTTGTGTTAAGGGGATTTCTAAACCAATATTAGTATATGGATAATTATCGTTGTTGTGTTCCTATTACATGTTGAGTGACTATTTAACAACAGTAAATATTTATTAATATTGAGTCATGATAATAAAAGTCATGATGATAAAAAAAGTTTATTTCGACTTAGTGCATGTTTGTTTCACTGTTTACACCTTGCAAACTTGTGTTTAGCCACTGCAAAATGATATTTATAAGTATTCAACGTGTTTTGTTTATTATTTTGCTTTTATCTAACTTGCATTTAGCATCTAAACTTTAAGTTTGCCTAAAGTAAAAAGATAATTGCTTTTCAATTTTAAATTTTCAATTTTGAAAACTATTTTACCATATTACCCATGTCAACTTTTACTTTACTCTCTTCTGCAATTATATTATGTGTTTTTGGTAATTTCATATCTAAAAGTAATTTTAATCTTTTCTTATCCAAACAAAAATAATAGTTTTAAGTTTACTTTTAAAATATTCAAACCTAACACAAATTATTCTTTCAACCTCAATTTTTCTAAAAATAATTATTCAAACTCAATTCTTGTAAAAGTAATTCCTCCAAAAATTAAACCATTTTCTTAGATCCCTAGCAATTACATTAGTGTCTTAATATATGGGGAAGAATTGATTAAAACATATAAAAACTTAATTAAATTGTGTTGTTATTGTGATAGAGTGTGAATTAGACATTCATATTTATATATCTGCCTAATAATTAGGTACACACCGCAAGTTTAGATTCTAGTTAGACCATAATTTATCACACGTTATGAGCAAAATGGTAAACTCATTTCGAATTTGACGACGTTTTCATCAATTGGTCACCCCTCCTGCATTCTACTATTATGTTGACTTAATTCTTAAACCCATACAAAAAACTTGTGGGAAGCAGTGGGGGACCTTGTGCATCATTTGGTCCGCGAAAAATATCTGAAGGAATCAAATTGTCACACAAAAAAGAAAAAGAAAAAGAAAAACACGTGAGAAGCAAAATCAAATTCAAAAGCAGGTAGGAGCTGGACCAGCTGGTGGTGGTGGTGGGGCTCGCTCAGCATTACAGAGAAAGGAGGGGAAAGAACGTACACAGATAATATTTTCTACAATATTATACGTTTCCAGGGTGGAACACAGTCAACACACACGATTTGCACAACTGCAACTACAACGAAAGGACGAAACTTGACACCTCATAGCAAAAGTGGGTCACGGGAAAAGCATGTTACTGAAATTATCATCTTTATAAAGGTCGGTCAAGAGTTTAACTGTGGTGAATTATTGGTTGTCCTTAAATTAACATCACCGTGTCTTCATTCCCTAATTAAACTATGTGTAATTGAGTCATATATATATTTCATTTAAATATTTTTAAATAAATATACAACTTAGTTGCACATATGATAACATTTTAAGGGTAATACACAACTTATTTGTACATATTTAAAAAGAGAAAACATGGTGTCCCAAAATTCACCGTTAATTATTACTTAAAAGATGGAGTACTGCAAGAGAGAAAAATAAAATAAAATAAAATAAAATAAAATAAACCAATTGGGGACGGTGGTTACATGAGACAACTATTAACTAATCTTTTAAATTAATTAAATGTTTTTGTTTTTCTCACCACTATTTTGAAGAGACTAAATTATTTTAACTAAATTTTACTAAGTCTTTCATAATTTAGATCTCATTAAACTTATTTTACTTAATCTTACTAAATCTTTTTTAATTTAAAATTAAGATTCTCTCACCTCTAACATTTAAAAATACAAAAAATAAATATAAATAATTTATATAAAAAATAAAATTGACAAATCTAAAATAATTTTTGTGCATAACACATGCACTAAACTAATAAAAATAAAATAGAAAAAAAAAATGTGTGACCTGAAGTAGTTATATAAAGTGCTGCCGCCTTTTTATATAGGTGTAGAGATATATTTGTTTGTGTAAACTAGTTTACATTATTAAATAAATATTATTATTATTTGAAATAATTATGATAAATATTTAATATTTTAAAGAATAAATTTACACCATCCTTTAAAAATAATAACTAATCCATCCATAAACCATAACGGTATACAAGTTAGTCACTCTGGTGGCTATTATGTTGTTACGGAGAAACATATTTTATTAAGGGGTGGTCATGGTCAGCTTGACTTAAAAGATAAATAAAGTTCAATACAATAAATTGAGGTTCGACCAAATTGAGTAAGCTTTTAATCTTTTTTTAATCATCGGGTCTAATGTAATACAATCCAAAGTAGCTTGCTTGGGTAACAAGGTTGTATATCTTCAAGAAAACAAAAGATTGGTCAAAAAATGGCGAAAGAGACAAACCCTAATTAAATTAGAAGTATGATTAGGAGTGGAGGAAGAGGGGAGGAAAGACTACAAGGGAAAAAAGAATTCAATGAAGGGATGAAGAAGGGAAGAAGGCGGGATAAGTTGGCGGCGGCCGACGGAAATACTATCCTACAACTATTAAAAACTAGTATGAAGCATTTAATCAAAAAATTAAATTATTTTTTATGGTAAAGTAACACTACAATCCAATCAAAAACTAGGAATGATATTAAATTTTTGGATCAGTTCTCACTTTTAAAGGTGTCTATAAGTCAGTGAAAAAATTAGTCATCAGGTTTGCATCAATAGACACCCTGATTGTATATCAAAAAAAAAGTAGAAATGATAATTATCAATGGGCAAGGTGGGCTGCTGTGGATAAATATTTGTCCTATCTCCGCTAAATATTTATATGGGTACCCATCTGTTTTTTATTACTTTCACAAATTAATGGGTACTTGTTGATATCCTTGAATATCCAATAAATTTAAAATTACTCGTTCGTTCACTTTTAGATGTCATTTTTGATAAATACACACAAATTAAAAAAATAATTAATTTGTACATATTTAAAGAAAACATCAAGTGCTTAGACTAAATTACTCTTCAATATTTTTATCTTCTCTCACCCTTCTCTTATTTCAGTTAAAACACATATTGAGCAATTAGTGAGAGAGTGTTATGGAAAATTGCAATGTAATTAACATAATTGTAAAAAGGTCATAATAATAGAGATATCGTTAGAAAAATAATAATTAATACTTCTTTAATCTAATCAAACAAAAATTATTTTTGGACAAAATTTTAGTTAAAAAAGAACATCTAAAAGTAGATGAATGAATTAAAAAATAAACAAAAGAAAATATAATGGATTCTTAGTTGACAAAAACAGCAATTATTTAAAAATGCATACATTGTACTTCGTTATCTAATTATCGAAGTTTCTCAAACACGCATATAGTGAATGTATTGTATTGCCATACGGTTAAGGGTATCAAAAGTGAAGGCTAGAGTACACCAAGAAATAGAAGAGATTGAGTATAAAAGAGTTTATATAAAGGGTTAATTAAGTTTTTAGTCCCTGTAATATGAAAAAGTTTGGTTTTAGTCCCTCATGAAAAGTTTTAGTTCCTGTAAAATGTGAAAATTTGATTTTGGTCCCTGTGGACGGTTAGTGATGGACGGTGATGTAGAAATGGTCCCAGATGACGGGTTAACTGAGACGTCATCACCGTCCATCACCAACCGTCCACAGGGACCAAAATCAAATTTTCACATTTTACAAGAGCTAAAACTTGCCATGAGAGACTAAAACCAAACTTTTTCATATTACAGGGACTAAAAACTTAATTAACCCTAAACCCTAAACTTATATAAAACTAGCATGGGCACGTCAATCTGAACTTTATTTTATAAGAAGTTGATTACAAAAGATAGAATGAGATGTGAAAGTGCAAACAAAAAGCACCGGTAAGATGGATAAATAGGAAGAGTAGAAGACATTGTAAATGAATGATAGGTGGAGGTTGTAATAAGAGATAGAAATTAGGTAGTTATTTGTTGTAAAAAAAAATTGAAAGGAAAAAAATTGCTTATGAAAGGATAAAAATGGAAGAAAAAATTGGAAACTAAAATATAGTTATTTTGGAAGTCCTTTTTATTTAATTGTATAGATAAGATAAAATGTTTTATTCTGCTCCTTACTGTTTTTAAGAATGACCAGATAGTCATTTACCATTTGAAGGAAACATGTTAGTCCCTCACAATACAAAGTAGGGGACACATTAGTCCCTCAAATAACTCAGTTTATTAATTCATAAAAAATACATACTTGGATTTGCTCATTCTCGAAAAACAAGTATATATTGTTTTAAATAATTGTTCACAAACATGTAAATGTAATCTTAAACAAACAAACAATATATTTAAAAGTTACTAATACCCGATTTTTAAAATAAGTAAATAAATACAATCTTTATTGCAAGTTCTTTATAAAGGTCACGTCCAAATAATTGAACTAAGATCCTCTCATTTTTAAAATAAAAATAAAAAGAATTATGTTTAATATCTCATAATTCATTTAAGGTCAGTGACTATTATGAATAAGTAGAAAAGTATATTTGGTATAATAATAAGAGTCCCTTCGAATTTGCTCATTCTGGAAAAAGAAATATATATATATTGTTTTAAATAATTGTTGACAAACGTTTAAATGTAAGCTTAAACAAAAAAAAATATTTAAAAGTTATTAATACCCACTATTTAGAATAAGTAAATAAATATAGTCTTTACTGCGAGTTTTTTATAAAGGCCATGTCCAAATAATTGAATTAAGATCCTGTCATTTTTAAAATTAAAAAAAAAAACTATGTTTACTATTCTACCATTCATTTAAAGTTAATAACTATATTAATATGAGAGTGCTATGTAAATAAATAGTGAGATGAGTGAATATTGTAACATCTGATTTCGCTTAAATCCTAATTTTATTTAATTAAAAGTACATTAAGGACGATTATTTGGACTGAGAAAATTATTTACAAAACTTATCTCTTTCAAACGCCAGTCGAAATAATTGTTTCATGGTCTTGCGGGATGCCGCAAGGTCCGTGCCAATTTTTGGCCAAATCGAAAATCCTGTCAGGTCCCAAAGGTATTTGTAAAATATACTCTCACGGAGAAATATTCATGAATACCTTAACCTGACATACCACTATGATCAAGAAAATTAGTAGATCATGACTATGTGCTCGGAATATTTTTAGGATATTCGTACACTAGCAATTAACGACCAAACACGATTAAACATGATCGAAAAATTTCAAAACCAAACTTTAGCCAATTAACCCACGTGGTCAATGGTCTGGGGGAAGGAAAATTAAATGCATTTGAAGCATTTAAGGCAGCAAAGACTAAATGCATTTGATGCATTTAATGTCACCTTATTCTTTTTTTTTTCTTTTTCTTTTTAAGGCCAAAATTTTGGCTATAAATAGCCAAGCCTCCGAGGTTTCAATATCTGCAAATCCATCCTCAAAATTCTTCAGTTTTCATAAGTTTTCGGTTCCAGTTGTGCACACTGCGGTTACGCTGCCAGACTTAGGAAAAATAGGAGGAGCACATCAACGCGACGAGAATATTTTTCTCTTCACTTCTACCGATTCAAAAAACACTTAGGAAGTGGGTAACCCTATACCCACTGTCTATGTGGATATTTATGTTATTTTATGTGCTTATATCTGAGAAACTGATTTAGTAGATGTTATGTGAAAATATAGAGATTAAGTTGNTTTCGCCACTTGTTTCTATCCTTATTGTCTTTATTTTCTTTTATCAAATGACAAAAAACCAAACGTTGCCATAACGCCAAAGATTAATTTTATGATGACGGATAATAACCATATTGCAACAACTATACTCACAAATGTGTGGAGTATTCTACCGTGATAAACTTTACACCTTTACGAGCGTGATTCTCTTAATATTGTCATAAATGATTGACATACTATCGTTTTTCAATGAAAACAGCATCATGAGCATGCCTGAATATGACAAGGTCAAAGCCTTTAGGTCTAGTATTTGTTTGCAGAAAAATAATCCGTTGGTGTTTCTCCATAATGTGACAGATTAAAATTCACAAGTTAATTACTTGCTGACTACTATTGTGAATAGAATCACAAAACAAGAGCTCAATGACCTTCACATCTACCTCTTCTTTGCTCGATCAAACTTCTATCTACGGCTGGGTGCACATCAATGCATCACAAAGGGAGGTCCAAGAGTTAAGGACAAAGAGGAAGCGTGTCAGTACAAATGTACAAGACTTCCAACAGTTAAGATATTTGAGCATCAAAGTTTCATAAATGTTGAATATAACATCACTCTCACATTGACATGTGCATATTTCGATGATTTTTTCTCAATTTTGTGCGAAAGAAAAATAAAAGACTGCCACTACCCACGAACAAGAAGAATCCCCGATGAAGATCAGGCGAATGGAACTCTCAAAAACGATGAACAAGCACATCTCTTGTCCCTTCCTTAGCTAACCAGTCCGCACATAAGTTTGATTCTCGAAGAACATACTCCACAGAATAAAAAATCAGAATCACAAACCATCTTCTTAAAATCATGATTCCAAACCAAAAGAAGACCCTACTTGATTGTTTTGAGACCCGCCAAGAACACCGAGGCTTCACCCAAGCAACCAGAAAAGCCAGAGAGCCAAACCCCGGACTCATCACAGACCAAACCACCATAATTATAAAATGTTTATGCAATCTAAAAGAAAAAGAAAAATGTGTTTCTATGATCCACACATTCTAAGAAGCGGGACCTAAATTCATGGCAGGGAACAAGATGTTCTCAGCGCACTTCCAATCATCATCCAGCTAATTAATGCTACAGTGGATGGATATTTTGTGACCCACCTAATATGTTAGGTCTATGCCTCCCCGAACCCCCACCTCATAAATTAAAAAATAAAGGGCCAACAAAATTAAGAATATGTGGATTAAGAAAGTACTCAAAGCCATTTCCCAAAGTGAAAAAAAGGGAGAAACAGAAAAAAGAAAATACTCAACTTAGTAGTGAAGCAATGATATTAAGCTTATCTCTCGCTAACTCCAAATGGGTTACATTAATTAACATGTAAATAAATCTTGATAAAGCCAAATATATCTCCTTAAATCACTTCCCACTTGGCTGAAAAGTCAAGAAACACGAGTTGTTGCTCATGTCATATATGTGGTTAGTTTCTTCCCTTGGGACAAGATGGGACATAGTGAAAGCAGCCAAGGAAAAGACAAAAAGGTCCAAATGGCCTTAAGGCACAGGTGCAGGTGCAACTATCACTTTTCTTGTTGGTCCGATATATCCAAAACAAAAACGAACCAAATGGTCAACAAGAGTAATTTTCTGAATTAATTGCTTTGACGTGACAATGAAATCTGTATATAAATCAATATTACTAATAGAATAAGTCCAAAATTTACATTAAATTATTATTGTAGTGATTACGTAAGAGGCATGGCACCCTTTGGGCTGTATTAATTATCTTTTAATTCTAAAGTAATATAGCTTTAGTGTATGTGTGTACTAAAAATATAATTAGAATTTATAGATTGTGATCTGGTTGAATATTTTTAACCGCTTTATAAAAATAAAGATGCTTATTTAATAGATTATTTTAAAATTTTTGTATATTTTCTTTGGTAAATTAAAATTTTCAACTGTAAAATCAACTTGCAAATTATCGCAAATATTAAATGAAGAGTAATTCTTGGAATTATTGGAATCTGCAAAGAATTTAAGATTTAAAAATATTCAAAAAAAAAAAAAAAACTTTGCAAGAGAATTGAAGACTGACGTTGAAAAAACAAAGTCCCTATTACAGCTCAGCTACAAAGCCCATTTTTAATGCTTTGTTTTGAAATTCTGTGGAGGAAGAGAAGATAAACCCCCCAATTGCACTCTGAAAGTGACGTTATAAACAAGAAAAAGGAAAAAGTTTGCATTTTTATTGTTTTTTTTTTTTTCACATTTTCGAATTGGGAAAACACACTCACAGAGAAAGAAAGACACATAGTAACAAAAAACAGGAAACTGAAAGAAACTTTTGGACCCTCGTCAGAATCTCACCCTCAATTGGTCTTCATCCTCCAAAGTAAGACACCCTTTGAGATTTTTTCCCCAAATTTCAAGTAAAATTCCGATTTTTGGCTTGGCTTGTGTGTTGTTTTGCTTGTTTGAGCCCTAAATTTGTGTTCTTTTTTCATGTGGGTAGTTTTTTTTAATGGGTTTTAACTTTTGGGCTTTTGTTTTTGTGTTGATAGGGAAGGTTGGTGTTATTTGGAATCTGGAGGAAAATGGGGTTGATTTCTGGGATTTTCATGGGGATGCTGTTTGGCATAGCATTGATGGCAGCATGGGAGAGAATGATGAGGCACCGAAGTGCCAAGCGAATTGCTAAGGTATGAATTTTTATTTTTTGGTTTTTTGTTTCATCTAATTTTATGCATATAAGTGATGATTGTGGTGCTGTTCTTTTTGTGGTTTGACTTTGGTTTTACTGATCAAGATATTTTTTTGGGATGGTGTTGGATTTGTTTGTTCTGGGAAATGTTGGAGGAAAAGAGTCAAAATTAACACTCAGATGTGACCAGTTGTTGACTCTTTTTCTTCAATTTTTTGGAATGGAAAATTGGGAGATTATTCGGTTAATAGGACAGTTCATAAGCTACTAATGAAGGGGGTGTAATCATTTTTGGGGAAGGATCATGTAGAGGCAGCAAAATTGAGTTTTTGATACTAGTTATGGCGTAAAAATTGTACACTGAAAGAGAAATTGGTTGAATAAGAATAGACACTATGCTCTTTTTAAGCAATTAGTTTAGTCAGAAAAGCTTAAGCCTTGAGGAAATGCTTCATCAATTTACAGAATTGCTGTTCTCAAGTAAAAGGCACAAGAAGACCCTTGTAAGAAATATCTGACTTTAGAGTTTTATTTTTTTTAGTTGAAAAACTATAACCCACCACTGCTTTCAACACAGAGAGGGCAACCGTTCTGGGAAGTTGAGACTTCAGATCTATAGTAATAACCTCTGGTGAACTAAAATATGGTTTTAAGTGAAAATGTTATAATCGGCCCCAACAACGATAATAAACTAGACTAGGGAGATTTGTGGATCCTTAAACTTGTGAATTCTAGTTTTTTCTGCCTCTTGCACGAGGTACTGTTGTTCAAAATGTATGATCAGTTTTCTATTGTCTGAATTTGTTGATATGTTTTTGTCTTGACATTTATTATTTACTTGGTTTGCAGGCAGCTGACATTAAAATCCTTGGATCCCTTAACAGAGATGATTTGAAAAAACTTTGTGGTGATAGTTTGCCTGAGTGGATATCTTTTCCTGTATATGAGCAGGTGGATTTTTTTTATTTTTTTTGTATTTCTAAATTTTACTTAGCATTAAATATTTTTATATGATGCATCTATTATTCTATTTATCTAGTATGATTGTGCTGTTTGAATGACTTTTCATTTCATGGACTTTTTTCAGGTGAAATGGATGAACAAGCAGCTTACCAAACTTTGGCCATTTGTGGCAGAAGTGAGTATGTTTGCATGCTTATTATGCATTTGCATATTAGTTAAGACAGTTTTGCAGTGCCATCCAATTGATTTCTTACAGGATTTGTATAGGCTAGAACATAATGTTTCCCTTGTTTCTGTAATTGGGCATGGTATTTGACAGAACATGTCTTATTCGTAATCAGATTAGATTGCTTACTTATTCTGATATTAGAACATATTGATTCTAAATCCTCATTTGTCTTGTTGTTTAAAAGAAATTTTTCCTTATATCGTGTCCTTGTATGATTCTTGCTCTAGAAATAGCAATACAAGAAAAATATGTGATCTCATTGTATTGTTGAAGTAATTAATCTTTCTCGTTCCAGAGTGTCATTCTATCAGTTTCATAAATGTAATGGCTGTTTATTTAAGTATCACTATGTTATGTGGTTTGAACAGTAATAATCTTAATTCCAAATGCTTTGAGGTGATTGATTCTTCTTCTGCTGCATCCACTTCATGTTTGAAGATAATAGTTACTAGTATCCTAAGGAGGAAGCATATCTGATTAACAGAGCAAATTCTGCATTATGGATTGGAGATTGTTTGCTAGTATGTAGGGCTGAACATAAAATTTTCTATTTAATACTGAACTTTTATGCACTGAGAAACAGCCACTAGCCCTTATCTCTTCAAGGCTGCACCCAGTTGCACATGCCTTGGATGTCTTTTCCTCAGAATTTGAAGAATATCTATAGTTTTATTATATGAATTAAAATGCTTGAGGGCAATGTCAGGTTATCCCTTTGGTCCTATTTCAGGATTATCCCAATATATGTTTATTCTTTTTCTCCTGAATGTTCTCCTCTGATTTTCTCTCGTTCAAAAAGTTATGTATAAAAATTTACATGTACCTATCTTTTCCTTAGATATAAACCCTATGTCCCCTTGTGCTTAGGCTCTAGCTTCTACTTTATTTTCCTTCGTTGCTTAAATAGTTAAATGGCTGACTTGTTGGTGATGGATTTTGTTTACCTTTAGGCAGCAACTTTGGTGATCAGAGAATCTGTTGAACCTCTACTGGAAGATTACAGACCTCCTGGAATTACTTCACTGAAGTTCAGCAAGCTGTCACTTGGAAATGTGGCTCCAAAAATTGAAGGTATCAATCAACAGTAATTCCTCTGCATATTCTTTTCTCTACTAAATTTTTTACTGGACTTTAAGAATGTGTAAACTCTGATAATAAGGATGTTCTGTTAGTCTATCTTGACATCACAAATTTGTGAAAATTGGTGGTTGAAATGTGTATAGCATATGAAAACACAAGTAGCATTGATGAAAATGGTATTAAACTGCTGAATAGATACATAGCATTAAGTAACACGGATTAAAATGATATGGAAATTGAATTTTTCATTCCACTCTTCCACTCGTGATTTTTCTCCTTGTCAAATTTTCTGTTAAATCATTTTGCATGTCCGAAATTTATATATGCTTGATTTCTTCATCCATGTAGGTATCCGCGTTCAAAGTCTCAGTAAAGGTCAAATCATAATGGACATCGATTTCCGTTGGGGTGGTGATCCCAGTATTATTTTGGCTGTTGAAGCTGCACTTGTTGCTTCAATCCCTATTCAGGTTAGACTCAGCATTGTTTTCTCTCTGTTGAACTGTGTGTTTTTTCTTCAATTTGTCAAACTTTGATTGTTATTGTTTTTTGTTGCTTCAGTTGAAGGATCTACAAGTTTTCACCATTATTCGCGTTATATTCCAACTTGCCGAAGAGATCCCTTGCATTTCTGCCGTTGTTGTTGCCCTACTTGCTGAGGTAATCTGTAGGGGGAGGTGGAGGAAAAGGATAAAGTCAGTTTGTATATAAAGGCATGAATATGCGTAGTAAAGGACATATAGTAGGTTCATCTTTCTAGTTTCTTTATTTTTGGTATTCCTCATTTTCTTATAGTATTTCTTGAGGGTGAACAAAAGGCTCTACATGGTTTCTTTGTGAGGACCATATTGTTTTTCTTATTGGTCTGTTCTATTTTTCTCTTTGCCGAAATTTTTATTCTATTCTAATTGAATTCTTGTAAACTTTTAGCAGCCTTGCCAAATACATGATAGCTACCAAAGAAATATTTTTTTTGGGTCTTGGAATTACTGACATTTCCATTAAACATTTAATCAGCCAAAACCCAGAATTGATTACACCCTGAAAGCTGTTGGTGGAAGTTTGACGGCACTTCCTGGAATTTCAGATATGATTGATGTGAGTTCTTTTCTGTTCTAACTTCTATGTACTTTCCTCTTTCCACTGTACTGATTTTGAACTAGCACTTTCTAACACACTGATATTTACACATCATTTTATAGGATACTGTGAACTCAATTGTTACTGATATGCTCCAATGGCCTCATAGGATTGTCGTTCCCCTCGGCGGTATACCTGTTGACACTAGGTAAGTTTTGAATCTTATGGATGATTTTGCCCCCTTTTTATCCCTTTTCTGACGAAACATGTTGAACTGGGAATGCCAATTTCAATGTTAGTGCTCAAATTTATTCACGCTGTTTAAGCACCTTCGATCTTTTGCAGTGAACTGGAGCTTAAACCTCATGGGACGCTTGCAGTGACTGTAGTGAAAGCTAATGATTTGAAGAATATGGAAATGATTGGAAAGTCTGATCCTTATGTTGTTGTGTACATTCGCCCGCTATTTAAGCTCAAAACCAAGGTCATTGACAACAACTTGAATCCTGTTTGGAATCAGACATTTGAGTTGATTGCAGAAGACAAGGAGACACAGTCACTCATTCTTGAGGTTATACCCTACTAATAATACTTCACCTCCTTGAAAACAAAGGGTTTCATCTGTCTCCACACAAAGCTATAGCTTTATCTTGATTGATTTAACTCAACTAATGTATTCATGATTCTTCAAACAGGTTATTGATAAAGACATCGGGCAAGATAAGCGATTGGGAATAGTGAAAGTACCCCTTATTGACCTGGAAGCAGAAATTGAAAAGGAGCTTGAACTGAGGCTGCTGCCATCACTTGATACATTGAAGGTGAAAGATAAGAAGGATCGAGGAACCTTGACAATAAAGGTATAACTACAAATAGATATAAGCTGTGATCTATTTATATTTGACGGCGACATTATTATGGGGCCATGCATGCTATACATAGATTGTTAAGATATAAAGTCGTTCTTGTGCCTCTCTACCCAATAACTTGAACTTTTAAGAGAAATGGTTTGTGAAATGGTATTAGATCCTCATTGCCCCTACTTTTTTACTTAAAATAAGTTGAATTTTAGCACTAGGTAGGTGAGTCTACGCATTATCCACGCTTCAATCCTAAAAGACTCTTGCTTCAGAGAACGTGTTAGGATATATAGTCATTGAGCCTCTATCACTTTTAATACATGACACAAATCATAAATGAAAACTGAGAAACTGATTGAAATTTCTTTTTCTTCCCATTAGGGTTTTCAGATCTTTCTATCTTAGTTGATTGAAAGTTATTAATATAATTAGGTTGGAATTGCAGGTCTTGTATCATCAATTTAACAAGGAAGAGCAATTGGCTGCCCTAGAAGCAGAGAAAAAGATACTAGAAGAAAGGAAGAAACTGAAAGCCGAGGGAGTCATAGGAAGCACAATGGATGCAGTAGGGTCCGGAGTCGGATTTGTTGGTTCTGGCGTCGTGGCTGGCGCCGGGCTCGTGGGAAGCGGCATTGGTGCCGGTGCCGGCCTTGTTGGTAGTGGTTTTGGAGCCGGTTTTGGAGCCGTCGGTAGCGGGCTGAGCAAAGCCGGAAAGTTCATGGGAAGAACAATCACAGGTCATAGTAGTGCCTCGAGAAAGAGCGGTTCATCTACACCAGTCAATAATGCACAGGAGAATGGTGGTGGTGCAAAGCCTTTGTAATGTAATTTCATGTGATTTGAGTCTATGTTGTCTCGTTCTTTTCTTCCTAATGTTTGGTCTAAGGATGTTAAAAATGTGAATGGAGTATAGATTGAAACATGATATATAGCATAAAATGTCAATTTAGTGAAGCTGTTACTTGTATGTAATTTATGTTTGACATGGATTTGCAATACCTAAAAACAACCACAAATTGCAAAATGCTTTATTTAATTGGAGAGCAAAAGTGATTCAAAACGGGAAGAAAATAGTGTCATTCAAATGATTGGAGATTATGTGAATGTTGATGCTCATCTCAAGTGAGTATGAAGCTTTGATTACTAGATAATTCTTTAAAATATTATCTTATATTGGTTTTCAGTGTTTAAAATCCACATGTTGTACAATTATCAATTATGGGATACCTCTTGGATTTCCAAGAATCCTACTTATGTCACCATACCAAAACATAGGTTCACGTGATCTTTAAATGTCATTTTCACAAGGCTGGCATGGCAATTGACAAAAATCTTCCATTTAATTCCTTACAAAATTCAAATCTTTGATAAGCCTTTGAGCCATATATCAGCTTCAACAGTAGCCTCTGGCAACAGTTTAATTGTCATGTCCACATCTCTCATTTGGCACCACTACTTAGAATTTGTTCAATGGCAGTTAGCAGATCTATAAATCTTCAATGCCCAAGCCCAACTCAAATTTGTAGTGGGCGCAATTGAGTCTCGCAGAGTCCGGTCCTTGTGGTCTGGAGTAACCACCTAGCGTACTTCTTTTGGAGAATAATCATCTCAAAGCGATAATGTGGTGCCTCAAACAACAGCAACAACGAATATATTAACTAAATATATAGACAATGCCACCTAATTTTGGAGAATATTCATTATCACAAGCTATGGCCTATTTGGTTATATTTTTCTTTTTCTTTCTTTATTTCGTTTTGGGACCATACCTCAGAATTATTATGAGGAATGGAACTAAGTGATCTTCACGGGATCGTTGTGATGTGCATGAGTCAGATGCTGAGTTTGTCCACTCCTCTCTCTGCCATGAAAGTCACAGTTAATAGTTCAGGCCAACGTACTTGTTATCACCAATGTCCCCATACCATTGTTAATTCCTATGATACGTCACATGAGTTCTCGCTCAAGTAGAATTAGTGTCCCTCTTCTCCACCAATGTTGATTAGTTTAAGTGATTCTGCACTTGTTCTTCCTAAGCAAGATTTCAGAATTTTAATTTTATGGATTAAAAAAAAATTAGCACAAGGAAAGCTTCATCCTTATAGTGGGTCAACTTGATTCGAGCCAAATTAGATCAGTCTCTAAAATATAACAATTTGACAAAGTTTGACACATTAGTTATTTTATTAAAAATATGGTAAAAGTGAGAAATTAACAATGACTCAGAAAAATTGTCAAACATAAAACAGCACTAGAGCAAAACTATTTCTTTACTTCATGAGTAATTAAGAATTCTATAATATATATGAGAAATGGTATTTATTGGTGGGAAAATATTTTTGTAGTTTTGTTTAGTAATGATTTCTTTAAAAGCTATATTTTCTAAAACAATTCATGATCAATGATAAAAAATTTACATTTCAGTTATACTCCTCAATTAATATATTCTATACAATATTATGTTCATTTTTGCATTGATATAAGTTGTTATGAAACATGTATTGTGTAAAAAATTAATTTCTATACATTAATTGTCATTTAATAACATGTTTTAATGTAAGTAAAAGTGGTTGAGTCTTATTCTCACTACTTTAAGTCTCTCATATAACAATGCATAATTAAATGACAATGTAAATTTTACAATGTCAATATATAAAAATTGATCTCATTTTATGATTTTACCTAACAACATCCAAATCTTTATATGATGTATAAATATAGAGTTGACCCATATTGACCCGACTATTAATCTTTATACATAAGAGGCTGAACATTGAATTCAAAGAAATAACTATCAAAATGTTGGATGGGTTTTATTTAACCTAACTCAACTCTACTCATGTACACTATTGCTCATATAACATTGTTATACAAACAATATTTCATCAAATTTGAAGGAAATCTTGTCTTTAATTCTAAAATACATGCTACTCAATTAGCTCTTGATATTAATATGGGGTTAGTCAACAGGGTAGGTGCCTTGGTTCCTTAATTAGAGGTCTTCAGTTCAAATTCTCATTTAAGAAATCTCAGTCAAATCAAACCGAATTAGCTGAGTTCTTGATAATATGGCTCGAATGTCAGTGGTTTAATCGGGAAAAAAAATAGCCCTTATTAAAAGATCTCCTTAAGAAGCGATTTTGCCAACTTAACAAGCCACACTTCTAATCAAAGGAGAGATTTAAAATTTCATACATATATTCTTGGGGATATATCTCTCAGATTCTATCATATCATATTCCAATATACGCCAAATCGACAGTACTATGTGGGTGGTATAATAATTTTATTTTCTCTATGGTCCACTGAAATGAAAAAGAATGTCGAAGAGAATAAAATGATGAAGTAACATGACTTATTTTGTGTACAGAACATGTAGCAAGTTACGTTAAATTACGAAAGAGGACAAAAAAATACAGTGTAGCTAGCATACAATAATATTCGATAATGAAACAAATCAGTGAGATGTTCAAAAAAACCTTAATAAACGACAACAATCTCATTCTCATTTCAACGTTAATACAAATGCATGTTGAGGATACTAACAATATACTCACTGATCTGCAAGATCAATATATTGTTGTATGAGACAAATGTCACTGTCCCTTTCGTTGTCATCAAAAATGGCCAAACCATGTTTAAAGTGATACTAGCCTAGTAAACACTAAATTCTTTAGATGGAATATATATACTTTAAAAAGAAAAGAAAAGCCAAAAAATGAAGATTCATGAGCCCAAGCCATGACAAAACAAGTGCATTACTCGTTAGTTAGGTTGTGAACTTTAAGTCACTTTACAAATTTAAATTCCAAGTTCTAATTATTAACATGAATTTTGTGTGGGTGTATGTGGGGTTTTTTTTGTGTGTTTCTGAAGCTATTGAAAACATGAGGTTTCTTAACTCTCAAACTTTACCTTTGATTATTGGTTTACATTTTGAAATTAATTTCTTACCACCAATTAAATTTAATTTCTTCTAATTAATATAATATGTGGATAGAAAACAAAATTGTTATAACCATAGGTTCAATTGAGGTTTTAAGGATACTCTCATTCCTTAATCAAGTGTTTGATAATTCGATTTGTGTCTTAAATATGGAGTGACTTTAAAATTCGTGATCAATGCTTACTCTATTAAATGTTTCTACAATTAACGCGAACGAATTAGCCACTTCTTTTGATGGTAGATACATTGAGAGAGAGAGAAAAAATAGCTTAATATTTTTCATTATAAATAAAAGTTTTATATTACTAAATCACATTTGGGTATTATTTGTACTTTAAGTATCTTACTATAGTCTCATAAGCTATAGCTCTAAAGAAACAAATCCTTAACTCTAATTCTTATTATTAAAAAGGTATCACTACAAATCACATCTAAACTTAAATGGAATTTTTTTTTCAATTTTTTTTCTCCTGAATTATAATGCACATTGAACATTATCCTCCAAAGAAATGGATAACAAAAAGTCTTTAGAGGCTTTTGACATCTATATGTGCCACGGCAATAAAGGATAAATATGTCTTTAGTTTATGTGAAATAAAAAAATTTATGTTTGGTTCTTGAAAATAAATTTGTTAAGAATTAGTTTATAAAAAAAATTGGTAGGTTTTAGTCCTTAGGGTTAGAAGGAGACGTTAAATACTAATGTGACTGTTAAATGTGACACGTAGCACGTCACGTGTGGTGCCATGTAACACGATGCCACGTGTTACATTTAACGTCATCACTTAACGTCTCCTTCTAACGAGAAATACTAAAACCTACCAAAAAAAATTTAGGAATTCCTAACCAAAAAAAAAAATTTCAGTGATCAAATACAAAACTTTTAAATTTACAAGACTAAAAACATGTTTAACCCATTTTTTAATCTTAATATCACAGGTAATCTTGCAATGGAATATTTTCACGTTCAAATTCAATTGCAGCGATTATTTTTTAAAAACAGTAATAGTTAAAAAGTTGCTTCTAGTAGTAGTAAAAAGCGAGAGTAATGCATAGACAAAACACAAAACTAATTTTGTTCTTGATATTGTTTTCAACTTTAAATTGTTTTTAAATATATATTTAATTTTATTTCTAATTAAAATTATAAAATATATAAATAATTTTGAAATTTTTGAAAATATTTACAGTTTACAAAAGTACTTTTCTTTTACCTCAAACATATTTTTTTTAAATAGTGATTATATATATACTTTATTATAATTTTTTAAGAAAAGCATATTTTTATACTGTCACATTTAAATATTTAAATAATTTATTATTATGTAAAAGTATTTCTTGTCATTGGGAATTACTTCTTCATTTAAAGTTTATACCAACTACGGTTTTTTTATAGGATTAAACGCATACTGAAATGAGAGAAAAATAATAATCTAGTTTCAAATGTTAAATTTAAAAAGCTATAAAATATTTGCAAAGATAAATAAAAATAATTATTCAAAATGAAAAAAATTTACCCGTCCTTTAAATATTATTTTTTTTTCTGAACCTTTCCATACAGGTACATATACCAATAATACTAAAGAATAAATTATCTTTTCGATTTTCTCTCTTTCTCTCTATCTCTCTCTTGATTTGTTAAAAAGTGAAAAAGAAAATATAAAGTAAAGACTTGTTGGACAAAATGATAAGTTAGGCCTTAGAAATATCGATCTCACGGGTCAGCCCCTGCCCCCAACAACAGTGGCTTCTACATTTTATAACCAACCACTGCGAAATTAGGTGGGACTCACATGATACATTATTTTTGTAAGAAACTTTACATTACATGTATTAAACTATAAAAATATAATAAATAAACTTTGGTATGAAAATAATAATTAGATATTTTGCACAAAAAATAATATGTATTTTGCTAACTAATATAAATTAGGGGTTAATAGCAATGTAACTTATGTATTATAGTTGTTGTGCACTTAATCTCCTAATGTTATAAAATGTGTAATTTGACATCCTAAGTTTTCTAAACCTTGCAAATAAGATTTTTCATCAATTTTAACCTCTTAAAAGTCTGTTAGTACACATGTGTATGTCACATGATGTATTATAAGGACAAAATTATCAATTTTTAAATAAAAGGAAAAGAAAAACTAATTTTTTGAGGACAAAATAGGGACAACAACGAGAAAAATAGTACTGACAACAACAAATATTAGAAGCAATTGTTGAAGAAAAATGGAAAAAAAAAAACAAAGCAAAAACGGCAATATGCAGGAGGCAACTTAGAAGATGACGAAGTTTGTGGTAGTAGTGATAAGCATGAAAAGGGTTAGGACATTGGGTTCTATTTAAAAAAAAGAGAGGGAGGTCACTGTGAATGGGTTTGGGGAATTGGGTTCTATTTTATAAAAAATATTAGCTTTTATTTTTATTTTAAATAAAAATTAATTTTGTCTTTACAATATATCATGTGACACATACATGCATTAATATACATTTTAGACGTTAAAAATGATAAAAAAAATTTATTTACATTATTTAAAAAGATTTAGGAAATTAAATTGCATATTTTGTAAAATTAAGGAGTGAAATGCACCAGAGTTATAGTAAGAGAGATAAGTTATAATTAAGTCTAGGTTAAAAGAAAAAGTATCACCGGGTTAATTGTTGATAAAGTGAACCCGTTGTAAATGTCAACCTTTTTGGAGACGACAATGTTGTGAATTTATGGTAAGTATTACGTGTTACTTAAGTTATGAAATTTTTCAACTTAATAAACTAACTTTTTAAGTTGCGCGATCTCTTCGTACATTATTATTATATATATATATATATATATATATATGTATATATATATATATATATGTATGTCTGTGTGTGTGTATATATTACATAAGAAAAGAGTTATTAATTAACCTTTGGTTTCTTCCTTGTTTGATATGCTTTGGCCTTATCTCGTAACATGTAAAAGCAACAGTGCTGCTTTTTCTAGCTTTTCGTTTTTTTTTTTAATTCATATACCTTTTAGATTCCTCTTTAAGTGCATAAAAAGTCAAATGCTGCTTTTGTGCAACTAGCACAATGCCCCTTAATTTGATGGTTTTTTAAATGTGTTTTGGATTATGTGTTGGCTCCATTCATCTGATGAGAAATACTTGTCACAACATTCTTCAAGCCACACCCATGTTAAGGACACGGGTTATAGGATTCTGAATTTCTGACCAGTAGTAATTAAGAGTCAAAATATTTAAAGGTAATTTATCTATTGTAAGTACGATTGGTCTAGTAGTAAGAAGTTTAAATAAAATGATTGATGTTCTAAGTTTATATCTCATTACAACTAATATAATGTAATTTTTTAAGTATAAAAAAATTCTATTAGTGGAACATTATTAATACTTATAATGAGTATATAGAAATAATTACTTATCTACTGCTACAGTTGGGCAGTTAGGTTAAGTTCAATATGGTTAAAGTTAGTTAGAACTATAGTTAGGAAGAGTTTTAGACTAAAATCTTAGACCAAAACTCATTCGAACTTAACTCCTGAGATGAACTTAAGTCTTGGGCCAAGAGTCCAAGAGGACTTAATTCTTCGGACGGACTAATGTCTTGGGTCAAGAGTCCAAGAGGGACTTAACTCGAGATCAGTACTAACTGTGTTTTTTGCTTGGAGCATGAGGTGTCAATGTTGCACTTATTCATGCATTGTATGTTTGCAAGCTTCATGTGGATTATTTGGCTTGAAGGATAGAATCTTTCTTGGGCTTTTCTGGAACCGAAGTCTATTTTAAATGTGGCAATGGTATCTTATAAGAGATCCTCATAGAAAGGCATGGCTTCATGACTTCTTTGGAGTTATTTAGACTATATGGAAGTGCAGAAATAGGATCATTTTTGAACAAAAACTTATCTCAATTGATGAAGGTAAAGAGATAATGTTGTACTGGGTGAATCAATAGAGCATGTATAGTTGATTAACTAATCTCTTGGAGTGTTTTCGGTTAGTGCCATGTGAAATCATTAAATTTTGGGCCAGCTTTTTGGTTTGTTTACTATGATCCATTGGGATGTTGTATAGTGGGGTATGTCTTCTTAGATTGTGCCTTCTGGTGTTGGTTTAGTCCAGGCCTTGATGGCTTTACTAAAGGGGTTTAGGGCAACTCCTAGTTGGTGATAGACTGGTGATTTTATTAGGTGATATATTAGTTTTGTCCTAATTAGCTTTGATGCTAATTTTGATGATTTTTGGATGTTGGCTACTGCTTAGTACATCTAGTGTTTTTATTCTTTACACATGGTTTTGGTTTTCTCTTGTTGTGGTTCTTTTTTGGCTGCTCTTTTAAGATGATCATGAGCTTAGATACCGGTCCAATGACTTTTTCGTTTGGTTTTCTTTTGGTTGTAAAGGTTGTGGTGTTAGTGTGTTTTTTGACTTTGTTTTGGTTCTTTTGTTTCTGTTCCCTTACCCCCTTGTAAGGGATTTGAGGTGAGGTGTTAACCATCTAAAAAAAATCATAACCCTCTCTATCTTAACTTCTCACGCTCACCTATACAAGCATGTAGTCTCAACATTATTAGGTATCTTTAGTTCGTATACTAAAAGGTATCATAATATCAATACAAACTTTAGCGTTGGAGTGCCTTTGCAGGTACATTCCATTGCCATCACCACGAACATAAAGAGATCAACATTGTTTTTTCCATCAAAGACACGTCACATCTATCTATTACATTCAAGTAACTTTGTTTTATAGCAAATTACTTTAGAACAAGAAGTTAGCTTGATTAGTTAGTAGTTATGAAAATTATTCGGTTACTTAACCCTATTGTCATAAGTGTATATAATTTAGCTTCATTAATCAATTGAAGCTTAATGAGCGTTATTCACTTTACTCTATACGGTATAAGAGCTGGATTTATCCCAAGATTTCACACTGTAAGTCAAATATTACACTCGTCTAAAATCTTTAAGGGGAGAATTGAACTCATATAAACCTATTTGTGAGTGTAATTGTGGAAGCATTCATCCTTTATTGGCCTATTCTCAATCTAAGTGTTTGATGGGGCTCAATAACACTTTTTGATGAGCATGTTTTTGTATTGTTTAATAGATATTCGTTGTCAATAGCAAACAAAACTTTTTTATATGCATTGTCATGAATCAAATTACTGACCAAATGTTTTAAGAACTCAAATATTTACCAATTACGCTGATTTTCATTAGTGTTAGAGTATCTTGTTTGTTTATCATAGTGTTTAGTGTTATATTTAATAAATATATAATGGTGTAATGAGTATAATATCACTCTAAAGGTCAAGTGTATTGTTTTTTTAGAAAAGAAATGCTATCATGAATATTCATGATAGTCGTAGTTGCTACCGTTCACCTTTGTTCTTTGGGTGAACCATTCACCTTGATTAATGACCTGTTGTTGGCAGTAAATAACTTAAACAATACCGGTAAAAGAAAAGTAAATGTTATTAATAGTTATTTATTTTTTAATGGCCACCATACTTTACCATAGAGGTGAACATGGGTTGAATCCGACCTGCCAACCCGACTCGACCCGACCCGCTTGGGTCGAGTTAAGTCGGGTTAGACCTAACAAATCTGCCTTATTATACGGGTCGAGTCTCGGGTTCATATTGCTCAACCCGACCCGACCCGCGACCCGCATATATACATAACAGCTTTGCTGCATCTTCGACTATTCATTCCCCATTTCAGAAATCACGAAAACCCTTGCTACGTCTTCCCTCCTTCCCCATTCCATTTCTTTGCTGCGTTGTGACTTGTGACCACTCCGCCGGCCAGAGGCTCTCCGCCAGGCAGAAGCTTGTTGGCTGGGCTCTTTCTGCATCCCCGTCTCCCACCAGTGCTCGCCTTCTCCTTCGTCTCCCTCTGGCACCAACCCTTCCTCCCTCTCTCTATCTGGCTCAGCCAGCCCGCATCGCCACGTGTCCCTCGAACCTCTGCTAGACCGCCGCCCACCGTGTCGCCATTCTCCTTTTCCATATTAGAAGGTTTGATTATATTTTCCCTAACTTTAACCCTAATTTTGATATTTGATTTTTCCTAATTTTAACCCTAATTTCCTTTTCAATTTCCTTTCCATCTTCTTCTTCAATGTTCTTCTTCTTCTTCTTATTTTTTTTTTTTGATTTTAACCTTAATTTCCTTTCATTTCCTTCCTGTTATGTTAACCCTAGCCATTCATCCCCATTCCTAAATTCGTCAATCTGATGTTTATTTACACTTAGTCAATTTGCACTTTTGCACTTCGCCTATTAATTTAATTTAAACCCTAACATAAGCTTTCTGTTGCTATTAAGTATTTCCCTCTATTATACTCACATAAGCTTGTAGTATTTGTATTAATCCTAACTGATCCTTATTCCTTGTAAGAATGTGATTTGTGAGCATTGTTGACTTTTTTCAATATGATCTAATTGATTTGTGATTCTTATTATACTCATTGTCATTGGGTTGTTTCTGCTTGTTTAGGTTGTCTAAATTATGGAGAATAAAACTCAAGGAAGTGAGAATCGAGCTGCTAGCAATCCTAATCCTCCTCAATCTTTGGTTCTAGCCTCAACTCCAAGTGAGAGACAACGTGAGGAAGCAATTACAACTTTAGATTCGGCTTTACCAACATCAGGTGCATCAGGTGATACTAATAAATCTTCAAGTAAAAGAAAAGCTAGTTCTAGTAACACTGTTGCCTGTTGGGAGCATTTTACTTTAGATCGTGCACATGGTATTACCTTTTGCAATTATTGTGGTAAAGTATATGCTTATGCTAGCGGTAAAAGTCATGGCACTACTAAACTTAATAAGCATATGAAAGTTTGTGCAAAACACCCTGATAATGTTGATAAGAAGCAAAAGACAATTGTTCTCGGAAAGTCGAGTGATGATGGGGTTGTATCTATGAAACTTGCTAAATTTAGTCAAGAAAAATGTAGGGAAGCACTTTGTAGAATGATAGTTATGGATGAGCTTCCCTTTAAATTTGTTGAGAGCAATGGGTTTAAGGATTTCCTAGTTGTATGACAGTTGTTAGAGATTGCAAGCAATTGTTTGAATTTGAAAAAATCAAATTGAAGTCTATTTTGTCATTAAACCAACAAGTTGTTTTCCTAACAACTGACACATGGATTTAATTCAAATTTTCAATTACATGTGTGTGATTGGTCATTACATTGATGAGAGATGGGTTTTATAGAACAAAATATTGAGTTTTGCATTGATTTCTGATCATAAGGGTGGCAACATAGGGCAAGCTTTGGAGAATTGCCTAAAAGATTGGGGTATTTTGAAGATTAGTTGTGTAACTGTTGATAATGCCACTGCAAACACCTTGGCTTTAACTTATTTGTTGAGAGGTATGAGTCATTGGAATGGTACTCTGGTTCTAGGAGGGGAGTATATGCATATGAGGTGTGCTGTTCACATTTTAAATTTGATTGTTAGTGATTGACTGAATATGAAGGAAATGGATGTTGGCATCCAAAAAATTAGAGTTTCTTGTAAGTATGTAAGATCATTGTCATCTAGGTTGGCATGTTTTCAGAAGTGTGCTAATGATGTCAATATAGATAGTAATCAGAAGCTAGTTCTAGATGTGCCAACTAGGTGAAATTCGACTTATTTGATGTTGAATGTCGCTCAAAAGTTTCGGGAGGCTTTTAGACGTCTTGAGCATGTAGATCCAGCTTTTAGGGCTGCTCTTAGTAGTGAGGGAGGAACTCCTAATCATGATGATTAGAAGCGTGCAAGCGTCTTTATTGAGTTTTTGCATATATTTTATGATGCTACACTCTGTTTTTCTACTTCATTGCATGTTAGTTCATGTCAATTCTTCCATAAACTATGTGAAATTCAAACTACTTTTGTTGAATGGTCTAAAAGTGGGGATTCACTCTTGCGAAAAATGGCTGGTATTATGCAATCAAAGTTTGATAAGTATTGGGATGCTAATGGGAGTTTGAATTTAATGTTGCTAGTGGCTGTATTTCTTGATCCAAGATACAAGTTAGATTATGTTGAATTTTGCTTGGTTGAAATGTATGATCATGGTGGCAACAATGTCAAGTCCAAGGAGGTAGTGGGGAAATTGAAAGACTTGATCTACAAGTTGTATACTCAGTATGAGAGAATAAATCCAATTGTTACTTATGTGCGCGGTTCTGTTGCATCATCTGATGTGGATTAGGGTCTTATGATGGAAATATTGATGTTAATAGTAATGGATTGTCTAACCCTATCGCATCATTTAAAGATTAGTTTAGAATGAAAGCAAAACAAAGGGCAAGGTGAGACAAAAAGGAATGAGTTGGAGAGGTACTTTGAAGATGAAGTTGTCATTATTGACGATGGTGAAGAATTTGATATTTTTAAATGGTGGAAGGGAAAGACAACCAAGTATCTTGTTTTATCTCGCTTAGCTAGAGATGTTTTGGCTATTCCGGTATCTACAGTATCATCGGAGTCTGCTTTTAGCGCTGGAGGTAGAGTGCTTGATCATTACCGTAGTACGTTAGCTCCTGCCACAGTGAAGAGCTTGATTTGCATACAAAATTGGCTTCGTCAACTTACAGAGATAGGTCGACAAGTAGATGAAAAAGATATAATTGTTTCTTAATTTTTTTATTTTGTTTATTATTATTTTTTTTGTATGTTAAATGTTGAATTTGCATCATTGTATTTTTGTAGAAGTTTCTAAGATTGAAGAGATTGAGACTGATAGGATTTTAATTGCTCATCCATGAGGTAAATTTATTTATGTTTACCATTCTTAAATTTGTAATTTTTAATTTAATATTTCATATAAACACGTACTAACAATTATTTATTCATTTACAGTGGATCTACAAACTCAACAACAAAAGGTCGCAGAAGAAAATGTTGAAAAAGAGCTCCTATGTTATGTATTTGTGTTTTTGTCATGTATTTGTGTCTTTATTATGTATTTGTAATTTGTGCTTAAAGACTTTATGGATTATTATGAATTATGGATTATGTTGTTTAGGGTTTATGTTGTATTTTTTTAAAAAATAGACTTTATGTTATTCATTGACAATTACATTGATACTATTTTTAATTTTGAATTGTTAAAATATGGTTGTTTTAAATTAAAAATAGATTTTTTAATTTAAAATATAGGTGTATTTTTTAAAAAAAATAATAGCTTTTTTTATTTAAAAAATGGATTTTTGTAAAAGAAATAAAATTTTTCAAAAAAAATTTAGTTTTTTTTTAAAAAAAAGGAAAGGCAGGTCACTCGCTGACCCGCCTAAATCTACCTGACCCGAGCAGGTTGCGGGTCTGACGGGTACCAATAAAAAAAATGCAATTTTTAACCGACCCAACCCACCCGCTAATAAGCCAGTCAGATCAGTGATATGGGTGGGTCCTATCCGACCCGACACATGTTCACCCTAGCCTAAAATGTGTTTGCTATCATCTTTTCTCAAGTCATCATGCATTGTATACTCTCATAAACAAGACGTGTCAACTATTAATTGTCATCATCAAATAAAGTAACGCAAGTAACTTAAATGATAAGTATTATTGGATGACTTGCATTAGAAAGTTGCAACTCGGTGACCCAATTTTCATATAGAATGAAATTGCTTTTTGACTTCAGAATTTTCGTCAATGTTTGTAATGAGTACAAAGCAGACATCATAGAAAAAATTCTTACATGCAAGTAGATTGTCAAATAAAATATCACACAACTTTACTCACGGTCAACAATAAGGCAACATATATATATATATATATATATATATATTTATTTGCATTTTTTTATTATAAATATGCATTTATTAACATATTTATCATAAAAATATAAGTTAATAATAAATTTTGTCATAAAATATCTCTATTATTATCTATGAGGAGTATCACAACTAATAACTGAAGAATTTCTCCAATCATAGGGTGGTGTTACCACTGAAATTGATAGAATACACAATTCTTTGTCTGCTCCATTGTAATAATAGTAATAAAAGGTTAACATCTTATTTCGTTTCTAAATTTTATATTTATGTTTTAATTAATTTTTTAATTTAATAAAATATAAGTTAGTTATTGAATTTTGTAAATGTTAGACTCGTTAGTCTATACTTCATGTCTCAAGAAAAAATAATTAAATTATTCATGGATTATTTAGGATAACATTACGAATATTTAGTGACTACTTATAATAACTATAAATTAACCTATATTTTTTTAAGTTAAAGAATTAACTAAAGGTCAAAGACCACTTATGACATTAATCCAATAATAAAATGAGTAAATACATAAATAAATAAATAAAATATGGCTGCACGAATTCCAAAAATATCTGACATAAAAAGATAGATTTTTAAATAAATTATAATTATGTAGATATTAGATAACTTGATATTTAGCATGAGGAAAGTGAAAAAAGGTGTAGAAAAGTAAATTTGATTTTGTGCAGCATGGTCATGAGTCAACCCTTTTATCTGATCTGAGACTATGCTTCACTGAGACTGATGATTCATGGCCATCGCTTTCTGCTGAAGTATTGCATTTTGGGAACGCTCCACACTCCACACTCCACACTCCACAACCAAGAGACCATATGGCTCTGTCAAACCAGAGATTCTTTCATAGATTACACACCATTTAGTATTGCTTTCTAAAATAACAATACAGGCTTCAACTTTGAAATAATAATATATTAATTAACTATTAGTTAATTTTGATTTACACAACTTTTTTAAAAGCCTTTTTTTTATTGAAACAAGAAGAATTATTTTAAGAAAACATTATTTTACTTATTTACTAGAAAAGATATTATACTAACACACATATTTATTATTAGATGAGATTACTTAAATATGTATATTTTATTAAAATCTAATATAAGAGTAAATATATGTATTGATGCAGTGTTTTACACATACATTTCTTTTGTCTATTCAAGATATTTATTAACTATTAATCTTTTTATAGAACTATGAGCGTGTAACAAAAGGAACACTATCTACGCAAATTTTTTTTTTCTATCTCATAACTAAGAATCAAACCTTATAATAACATAATTAAGGGACATAATGATTTACCATCCTTGAACACTGAACTATAGATACATATAGATACATGATAATTTAACTCATTATTATACCACTATTTACTTACACTTGTGGGGACCCCACTAACGTGGCAATGGCAGTGCTGACTGCGAAGGGAAACGTTCCGGTGCTTGATGCACGTGACATCAGGGAGAACTCCACGCGCAGTTCCGTAGCGCGTGTTTTTTACAATCCAAGTTCCAACGAGATTCACTTGCTGTTCAATTGGATTTTCTCGTTGACTTCGCTTTCATCATCAGATGAAAAACATTACCTAAGTCACAAGTACTTGGATTTCGAACACTACTTTTTGTTACTCCAATATATATATATATNTTCTCTTAAAATTAAAATATTCATTATTTAAATTTTCATCACTACTTTTTTTGTTTAATATGTTAGCTTGTTTAAATTTTTAAAGCATTCTAAAAATTAATTTCAAAATCATATTCATAGAAGTATTTTTTTTTTGTAAAAGATTGAATTTTTTTTATATATCTACTACTTTTAAATATTAAAATCACGAAATTATTTTATGTCCTTCGGTAGTAAAAAAAAATTACATTGAAAGGAAATCCACCATGATTTAGACACAACCCTTTAAGCGTTAGTCACATTCATTTAAAATTGATGTAAATGGACGAAACATAACCATATTATAATGACTTCCACAGATTTAAGCCATAGCCAAACATGTTATTCTAATGCGTGTGTGAATATGGTGGACCCGACTCCATTTACTATGAAATTCTTACGTTTACATAGCCATTTATTGTCACATTGATAAAAAAAAAATGGTAATAATGATAAAAATATTTGATAATGTATTTTTTATATTAAAAGAATATGAAAATAAAATATACAAAATAATCTTAATTTTATCTTTAACTTTACATTATATTGTTGAAAATTTTGTATGATGTAGCATAAGTAATTGATAATTTAAATTAAATGAATGTCTAAATAATAATTATAGTATTTATTTTATTTAAGTTCAAATATTTTGTGATCACTAATATTATTGAAGTTAGTTTTGTTAAGCCTAACTCATTAATAAATATTGTTATAAGTCATTGCGTATGTACTTGCTAATAATAAAAAGAAGTATCCTACTCTTAGTTATATATATAGGATGTCAGTTGTCTCGTTGACATTATCACGTATTAACCTATTATAAAATATGTTTAATAAGCTATTTTCCAATTTTCATTTGGATTTTTCTTCCTTTGCAATCTAAAGAAATGTGGGGCATGATTTATAATCTTGTTTTAAGTATTACTAATCTCTTTTTTGCTGAATAAAAAAATAAGTATTACTAATCTCAATCTCATAATTTATTATCTTAATTGTTGTTACACATGTCATAATTAGGGTTAAATTATTTATAATAATTAGAATTATTATTTATTTCATGTGAATTCCTAAATTCTTTCGTATAAATCACCAAATGACATGTTAAAAGAAATCACCAGATGATAATACTATTTTTTTTTTCATCATAAAAGCCTATAAATTAGGTCATGATCTTTAGCACACAACAATACAAACAAAACACCATAACTCACAAAAACCCTGACCTCATTAACTCCGCTCACATCAAAACAAAAACAATTTATTAGCCTCACCAGAAAAGGAGAGAATTCATACTTGTATACATTTAATGTTCCTTTCTCAGTGCATATAGATTCAACTGATTTATTTTCAACAGATAAATAATTGGCTTTAATAATGTCGATCCTTTTGGAAGAGAACATAATAATTTTTGTAAAAGGAGGTAATGCCATTTTTTTCATAATTAAAATAAAAATAGTTTTATAATTATTTTATGATATTAAAAATGAAAAGAAAAACATGAAAGGGAGAAAAGTAGTTCATTAAACACTACTAACAAATTTGACTCAAATCAAATTTGTTTGTTATAGAAAACTCTCTCCCAACTAATTTATCATTCACAAAACTCAAATTTAATATAGTCTCTAAATAACAAATAATAAATCACCTGATGCAAAATTTTATCTCACTCTAAATAATAATAATAATAAAAAAACATGAGACCTCACCCACTTCAATTATTATTTATTTTCCTCCAATAATCTCTTATTATATTTGAAAAGGCAATTTTATTTAAAAACTGAAAAATCATTATTTTATTTTATTTTTCTTTCATTTATCTAATTCCCAAAAGTGGCTGGCCAAAGCTAGCGTTCGTTTCTTTTAAATAAAGTATCATGTTGGAGTGTCATGAATAAAAAAGAATTAGTGTCAAAATAATTTTACGGTCAATGATAAAACGAGACTCAAACGGGAGTGCAACCGGGTTTGTGTGCTTGGGATTTCAATTAAAAAAAAAAATTAATTGGTTGGCAACAAACAACGTCTAGGACTAGGATCATATCACATTCACACTCAGATGGTCACGTTACCCTTCACAGCTCACTCCCTCACTTGAATGGTTAACAGCAACACCCCTCCCTCACCCCCGCCATTATTACAAAAATGCCATCCCCTCTTCCTTCATCGCCACCACAACAACCTCCCTCCATGGCGGCGCCACATCACCTCCACCTCCACCACCACCAAATCCTCCTCATTGGATCCCTCTCCCTAACCTTCCTCCTCCTCCTCTCCCTCCTCCTCACCCTCCTCACCCTGCTCTACCGCAAACTCTCCCTCCACCGCACCACCCCCTTCCCCCACCACCACCACAACAACAACAACAACAACCACAGCCACCGCCGCTTCTCCTACTCCCTCCTCCGCCGCGCCACCAACTCCTTCTCCCCCTCCACCAAACTCGGCCACGGCGGCTTCGGCTCCGTCCACAAAGCCACCCTCCCCTCCGGCGAAACCGTCGCCCTGAAGCTCATGGACTCCCCTGGCTCCCTCCAGGGCGAGCGCGAGTTCCACAACGAACTCTCCCTCTGTTCCAATCTCAACTCTCCCTTCATCCTCTCCCTCTTGGGATTCTCCTCTGACCGTTACAACCGCAAGCTGATCTTAGTCTACGAGCTGATGCAGAATCGCAGCTTGCAGGACGCGCTACTGGATCGGAGGTGCCCCGAGCTTATGAACTGGGAAACGCGCTTCAACGTCGTCGTTTCGGTCGCCAAGGGCTTGGAGTACCTGCATCACGTTTGCGACCCTCCGGTCATTCACGGAGACATTAAGCCCAGCAATATTCTGCTCGATTGCGATTTTAGGGCCAAGATTGGGGATTTTGGCCTCGCCAGGGTGAAGGAGGACGTTGCGGTGGTCGTTTTGGAGGAGGAAGGTGGCGGCGCCGTTGGCGCTGGTGCCGAGGAGTGTGATCGGGGCTCCGTGGTGGAGGAGGTGGAGAGCGTGGCGACGGGGACCACGGCTGGATTTGATTTGGAGAGGTCGCCGGAGAGTTTCGCGGCGGTTAGGGTTTTGGACTCCGATGCGTCGCCGGTGGCGAGGGTTTTGGACTCCGACGCGTCGCCGGAGGTTTCTGCGGTGGCGGGGAGGGTTTTGGACTCCGATGCATCGCCGGAGATGGTGGCGGCGGGGTTGGATAAAGGCAGCGTGTTGTCGGATGGGTGTTTTGACGGGGTGAGTGTGGAAAGTGGGAATCAGAGGAGGAAGGGTGGCGGCGGCGGTGGTTCGGGGAGGGATTGGTGGTGGAAGCAGGACAATGGGGGAGGGTGTGAGCCAGGGAGGGTGAAGAAGGACTATGTGATGGAATGGATTGGGAGTGAGATAAAGAAAGAGAGGCCAAAGAGTGAGTGGGTTGCTTCTCCTAGTAGCAGCTCAATTTGCGGCGAAGAATTGAACAAGAAGAAGAAGAGTGCGAAGAAGAAGCAGAGGAAGAGGTTGGATTGGTGGGCTTCTTTGGACGAGGAGAAGGCGAATCCGAAGAAGGAGAAGAACCGGAAGCCGAGGGAGTGGTGGAAGGAGGAGTTCTGCGATGAGCTCGCGAAGAAGAGCAAGAAGAAGAAGAGGAGCCTTGATCATAACAATGGGGAGTCCTGGTGGCAGAAAGACGAGGACTTGGTTCAGGAGCAGAAGAGGAAGAGGAAGAGCAAGAGCAGCAGAGGGAGCATTGACTGGTGGCTCGACGGATTGAGTGGCGAGCTCAGGAACAACAATGGGATAATGAGGAGGAACAGCCAGGATTGGGTGAGTGGCGATGTGCCAAAGAGCGGGGGGATCAGCAGCACCCCAAGCATGAGGGGAACTGTTTGCTACATTGCCCCCGAGTATGGTGGCGGTGGAATGCTATCCGAGAAATGTGATGTTTATAGCTTTGGTGTCCTCCTCCTGGTCTTGGTTGCCGGGAGGAGACCCCTTCAGGTGACGGCGTCGCCGATCTCGGAATTCGAGAGGGCCAACCTCATTTCGTGGGCAAGGCAGCTTGCCCACAATGGGAGGCTCTTGGATCTTGTTGATCCTTCCATTCATGATTTGGACAAGGAGCAGGCACTGCTCTGCATCACCATTGCCCTGCTGTGCCTGCAGAGATCCCCGGCAAAGAGGCCTTCCATGAAGGAGATTGTGGGGATGCTCTCCGGCGAGGCCGAGACACCCCACTTGCCTTTTGAGTTCTCGCCATCGCCGCCCTCTAATTTTCTGTTCAAGTCCAGGAAGAAGGCAAGATGATTTTTGTTGAGTGAGAGTGAGTGGTTCTTTGTCATTGTTATTATTAACTTGTGAGAATGTATTGTTGTAGGTCAAATTCTAATTTTCTTCACCATTTGTAGAGACTAATGCAGAACAGAAGAACAAAA